>JAZKJV010000340.1:842909-1259206 GCA_037367405.1 Ottelia alismoides
TGATATTGCAAGATCTCGGAGGGGCACAAGTGATAAAATCCTTTTATATTTTTGCTCCACCGTACAGACTTCCACTGAAACGTTGAGATGTATGGATATTTTTATATTTTATATTTACTTTATCTATATAGAATACAAATACGGATGTTAATCAGATATTTTAATTTGTAAAATCATATCCCCATTTATCCAGATAAAAATTTGAGTCGGGTATTCTTCAAAATTTGATATGGATTGAATAAAAGATAAAATTCGATTCTGAATGGGGTATTGGCTGATTTAAATAATTTAAAATGAAATAAGATTAATAAACTACTTCTTATTTCTTATCTTACTTCTCATTATATATATATATATATATTAATAATTAATAATAGGGTCATATGTGGCTGCCCCCTAGGGGCAGCCAACATGGCTGCCCCCGCCTTATTTGGGCAAATTTTTTTATTTTTTTTGAAAAATAACACCATTTACATTCATCCCTATATCCCTCCTATATATCATTCGAATTTCGTCAGAAACAGAGACTCCTACGGCCTCCATCCGGACAGTAGTTTTTTTAACGGTAACAGGATTTTTTTAAATCGATACCATCCAGATGGAGGCCGTAGGAGTCTCTGTTTCTGACGAAATTCGAATGGCATGAAGGAGGGATATATGGATGAATATACCTGATTTTATTTTTCAAAAAAATAATAAAAAAAACGCCGAAAAATGGGGCGGGGGCAGCCATGTTGGCTGCCCCCAGGGGGCAGCCCCATTTTTTCCTTAATAATATGTTTGTTAATGATGTATACTACTAATTAGAATTATAAATTAATAATTATATATTGATACTAATCAGTATATAGTCTATTTACAATATATATTAATTAATAACAATAGTAAATAACATTTGTATATAATTTATATAAATCATTTTATAGAAGCTATAATTAATTATCAATCATAAATGATAATTAATTAATTATAATTATTATTCACTTAATTAGATGTTAAATTTTAATTATCTATTTAATTAATATATGTTAAAGATTGTGATTCTTATTTTTGTTGTTGAGATTAGACACATGTAGACATAGAACCAAAATAAATTCATTGATCATTACGTATAATTCAATTAAGATATTGTATGAAAGTATAATTCCTTGTATTAGAAGGATTTTTTATTTGAGGGTAAATATTACTAAAATGTAAATATAGATAAAAATATAATGAATATACTCCAATAATTATGATAGAGTCACATATGGAGGCGGTCAATAAAAAGGAGAATGATTATCAAGTGTTGGACTGGTGAAATTAGGATTGGGGACTAGGCTAGGTTGGCTCGACCCGGTCCAAAACCCGACCTGCATAACCCGACCCAAATCCAAACCTGAAATTTAGTAGGCGAGCTGTGGGCCTCAAAATGTGCCCGTATTGATTATCAGGCCAGATTCGAGCCTGAGAAGGCCCTAACCCGCAAGCTCGATAGCCCGACCTATACGATATAATTATATCCAGTATATTCATATTTACTCCAAATAATATGTTCTAACTTACATATTCTTATTTTGAGTTTAGAATAAATACTTAAACCCATTAATAATTGTATCCATTAGTGTGGATTGAGGACATTATTACATTAATATGCAAGATTATTACAATAATATACAAGAATGGAATATGTATCCTCATGTGTTAGAGCATGTACAACTATAAGTAACCAGTCCTTATTGTGTCATAGTGCATGCATCTACAATAAAATATGCAATGGTGAGTTGAATGGTGATTTAAGTAGTCATATTTTTTATCACATTTTTATTTCCAACATACAATTAATATCAGAATCACGAATTAGTTGGCATACTTAAAATATTAAACATGCACACATGCATAAGAAACAACCAAATAAATACAAGAAGAATGAAACACATGATATTGGTTTACATAGGTGTTAAATTTGGTCGACCGGACCCGAACACGAACCGTTTTGTTTGGGTCAGGTTTGGGCTTGAGCCTGGAATTTGAAAATAAAATGGGCATAGGTCCAACCCATTAGGTCATATACTTAAATGGGTTTGGATCGGGCCAACTCAAACCCGACCCGGCTCGACCCGATGCCCAACCCTAAGGTGAAACCCTTGAGAAAAGGAGAGGTGTCCTTAGAGTGTGAGTGTGTGTTATTTGTGTTTGGGTTTAAGGGCTTTACGAATTAGGTTGTTGCTCATTATATTATGATTTTTTACACTTGTATCTCTTCAAGATTCTGCCATTACAATTATGCCACTGTCTTATTTGTGTGCATGTGTGCTCATGTATTCTTACAAACTCACAATAGTGACATTTTGTCATTATACCATGCTCCTATTTTACCTTAATGGAAGGAGAATATTGTGAATTTTGTAAGAATATAAGGGCAAACATGTTATTATAAATGTAGAGGTGTAACTGTAATTGCAGAATCTTGAAGGAACGCAAACGTAAAAAAACCCTTATGTTATATATAGTATATAGGTCATGTTTGGAAATTTCATACCTATCGATGCCGAGAAGATGCAAAAACTAACTTCCTAGTTGAAAAAAAAATCTTTAAAGCCAAGGTGCTAGCCAGTATTGCAAACATTGGTAGTCGATATTCAGTTGGAGTGATCACTAAATAAAATTGAACATTATACATCTCACTCATGCTTTATAATTAAGAATCGAAATATCGTTAGAGCCTTTTTTGTAATTTACCATATTCTTAATCATATAGGTTTCTCTATAACCCTAGTTTTTTTGAGACATTGAGTGTGAGTTGTTCATAAAAAGAGAACAACAATTCTCCACTCCACACGATTAATGGCCTCATTTTTCAACTGTAGTAAAAAGGGACCCGGTCTCTTTTTTTTTTGGTCTCAAATGAAGGCCTTTGTATGCTTTTGTGGCCTTTTTATGTCGATGTTAAGCCTTGAAGTTGAGATTTCGGGATCTCTTTGTTACAATCAAGGTTTAAAAAATTGGATCGGATCGGCTGGTCGGACCAGTTGGAACGGGAACCGGCTCCGACCACATCGATTCGGCCGATTTTGTGTAATTAATTTCAAAAAAATAAAAAATAAAAAATCGT
The DNA here is from genome assembly GCA_037367405.1 of Ottelia alismoides. Classification (NCBI taxonomy): domain Eukaryota; kingdom Viridiplantae; phylum Streptophyta; class Magnoliopsida; order Alismatales; family Hydrocharitaceae; genus Ottelia; species Ottelia alismoides. Next base: position 846,004 of record JAZKJV010000340.1, read on the forward strand.
GTCGGACCGATGGTTGGACCAGGTCGACCTAGATGGTCGGGCTGGGTTGACCCGGATTGACCCAATTTCGATGGTTAGATAAATTTTTAAAAAATAAATGTTAAATAATGAAATAATGGGATTTTTATCACTTGTGCCCTTCTTAACTTCTACGATATAAGTTACGTCTCTCTTTTTTTTGGAATATACGTTCTGCCAATACTTTGTTAGAGTAATTTTCTAAAAGCAACTATAAATAATTGATTACAATATTATATTCATATATAACTATAGAAAATGTGATTACCTTTTGTAGAATTTTACTCGAAATAGGCGATCATGTTATTCTATTGAAAAATTGGACATTTTAAACGATTATTTCATTGATATATGAATACATACTTATATATGTATCCGATTTTATCGGTTCAGAAAATCAGTTCGACCGGTCTGACCATTAAATTAAGGCCGGACCGATTTTTTCTGAGTCGATAGGAATGATAATGTCATGCTGACATCGACCAGTTTGGACCGACGATCCGACCCCGTTGGACCAAACCGAAGATTGACCGATTCAATGTCCGATCTGATTTTTAAAACTGTGGTTACAATTGAAAAATATGCCCGCTGATTAGGAATCGATGCATAGCTGGATAGCTGAAATTTTTTGTAATTTATCCTATTTTTAATCAAGTAAATTTCGATATAACCCTAAATCTTGGGACCTTTAGTGTAATTTACCCATAAAAAAGGGACCAAATTTCTCCATCCCGCACGGTTAAGTCAGGTGGCATTTGAATCTAATTATTATATTACCTCCAAACGCCCATAGGACAAATGGAAACCCATAAGAAAAGGATCACAGCACACCTTATGAATAAGATGGACTAAGCAGCTCGAGCATTCGCGTACAGGTAGAGATTGTTGGCTTCGCTCAGCCCCCATTTCCCCTCTGCTCAATCTGATCTTGCTCATACCCACCTCCCAATTCTCTCGCCGTTCCGTCGAGAAGCCGTCGCGGATGTGGAGTTCGCGGTTTTTTTGGGATTTCGGAAGCACCATCTGAGCAAAGTTTGGATCTTTCATCCAGAATGATGGGGCAAAGCTCAGGAAAGACATCAGGGAAGTCGAGCAGTTGCGAGGAGATCGAGGCGGAGAGGCCGGATTTCTGGAGCGAGGACATGCCGCGGCTCGTGAACCTCCTCCGGAGATCGCGGTTCGCCGGAGCGGATGGCGGGAAGACGAGGAACAGGACCCTGAGAGAGATTGCAGAGCTGATGGAGCCTGCGTATGACACCTTCTACTGTCCAATTACCAACAAGATCATGGAAGATCCGGTGACCATCTCCAGCGGAGTCACATACGAGAAGAGAGCGATCGCCAATTGGTTCGAGGCCAACGGATCGGTCTGCCCGGTAACGAGGAAGGAGCTCGAGAATTGCGAGATGGACGGAAGCGCGGCGCTGAAGGTGACGATATCGGAGTGGCGGCGGCGGAGCGAGGACCTGAGGATCAAGCTCGCGTGCGTCGCGCTCACTCTCGCGAGCTCGGATTCGATGGTTCTGGAGGCCACGAAGGACCTCCAGAGGCTGTGCAAGAGGTGCCGAAGGAACGTGCGCCTCGCGCGCGAGCTCGGTGCGATGAGGCTGCTCGGGCAGTTCTTGGAGTTCGAGGGGAGCGCGATGAGGCTCGAGGCTCTCAAGGCATTGACAGTTCTTGTGGGGGATGAGGAAGGGAAGGTAAAAAAAACCATTATTCTCAAATTTGAACCTTAAGACTCTGTTTGGTGGAAAAATATGCTTTGGAATAAGGGGCTAATTCTCCTCCCGACACGGTTCCCAGTGGTACGACTATTCTCCATTATTCCATCTTATTTCACTCTTATTCATATCTTTATCCCACCTTACCTACCTTTATTTCACCTTATTCTCCTTATTCCTATCCTCTAGCCAAACAAAGAATAGACCCTTATTATCCTTATTCCCCATCCTTATTCTTGCTTATTCCCGAACCGAACGCACCCTAAATGTTTTCTATGCATCTTGTTTATTTAGATAAGCTGGTTTTTACGGTTTAACTTCGTTCTTCACTATGTTCTTCGTGTGAAACTTCTATATGTGAATTCGAGGTGCAAAAATTGTACAGATTATGCCTTTTTTGCTTGACATATACGACAGTTTGAAAGTCCAAATGTTGCTGTCAAAACGTGAATCACGAAAGCTGAAAAAATAAATGGTCAAATTTGATTTTTAAACTTGGTGTTTAAAGTCAAAATCAGGATTTCTGGAACAGTTTGTTGATTATAAAATATACAAAGTTTGGATCATTGAATCCCCAAACATAGTATAGAAATCGAATTCGAAAGAAGAACCGGAAAAAACAGAGATTAAATGCAGTGTTCTTGAACCGGTGAAAACCGTATAAATTGGATTTGCCATCCAAAAGGGATTGTCGGCGCAGCTTGTTGCCCTTCTTCCGACCGTTTCTTTGTAATCTTGTTCTGAAGCTAATTTTCAATATAAATTTGCAGGATAAGATCGTGGGCACGAAGAAACTAGAGGTGGCTGCGAGGATACTGTCAAGTGAAGATCCATCAGAGCAAGATGCAGCAGTCTCCTTCCTGCTGGAGCTGTCGAAATCCGAAGCGATCTGCCGGAGGATCGGACTGGTTCCGGGAGTGATGCTGATGCTGATCACAGTGAAATTCAACAGATCCTGCGAGGATTCCGTGACCGCGAAGATCGACAAGATTCTTGAGAATCTGGAGACGTTTCCTGGGAATATAAGGCTGATGGCAGAGAATGGACATCTCGAGCCCCTTCTCAAGAATCTACTTGGAGGTACAATTCCAGTTCTTTCGATTAACATCTTGTGCCCATATATTTTGGTTGATGGTTTGCAATTTCTATGGAAATGGAAATTGTTTCGTTGCAAAAAGAAGTAGGGTTAACGGCGCACTTGTTGCCCGTCTCCCAACAGTTTCTTTGTAATATGTCCTGATTTTTAGAGCTTTTTCTTTTTGCAGTTAAAGAAATATATCCATGGATAAAATCATGTGTCAGCATAACTTAATCGCTACTAAAGTAATTTGTTGTAGTGATACTTGATACACTTTTACCGGCTGATGCAGGTTCAGAAGAAACTCGGCTAGAAATGGTGAACCTCCTCGGCAACGCCACCCTCCCCCACCACTCCAAAGAGCTCGTGGCTAACCTAGCCACCTCTGCCCTCCTCGACATGGCTCGACTCTCCGATCCCCGGGCTCAGACATCCTCTCTAAAGGCTCTCCTCCAACTCTCCTCACACCCTTCCAATGTCTCCAAGCTAGTCCAATTCGGAGCGGTACCCTTGATGATGGAATCCATGTTCTCAACCTCGAGTGTCCTCGGATCGTCTAACTCCTCCGTGCATCTCCGCAGCACCATCCTTGCCGATATACTCGAGCATCTAAGCTACGAGCCGGAATCAGTTGAAATCGACTCTCAGGTACGATAGGGAAAGCAACTCTTTTTGATTGTTAGATAGGGGTGGAGCATGGATCCATGTCCAGCTCAAGGATCTTGAAGAGGGATCATATCCTCTGCTGTAGTTTAAACTACAATAGGGATTGTTGTAATCCTCTATTTTATTTTTCAATTTTTATAAATGGATTTTAAGTTCCTTAGATGTTGACTCTTCGTTGACCATTAAGATAAATAGTTAGAATTATCAGATTTAGATGAAACTTGAACATGTATATAGAATAATATTCATAGATTCAATCCATGTGGTTGGTTTTTTGAAAAAGATTTTGAAAAAGAATAAAGAAAGAGGATTACAATTATCCTTTCTGTACTTAATTAAACTGCAGCAGAGGATCTACTCCGCTTAAAAGATCCTTGAGTTCAAGCCGAACAAATCTACTCAGGTTGTGGGTATCACTGAGGACGGATCCCCTGCTGTAATACAACACATGTAGTAATGCAGAGATCCGTCCGACGGAGATCGGACAACCCTCATCGGGGGCTGGGACGGATACCTGCATTACAGCAGGGATCATCTATGTGTGGTCCCCGTTGATCATAAATGAACGGTGATGATGCCCACCGCTAAGAAATGGAGAATGGATCCTCTGTTGTAGTCGTGCCTACAACTGGCTCTGCAGTAGCGGCTGAAGCCGCTCCATCTTGATCGAGCGGTTCGCACGAAATCACATTTTTTGTGGGTCCGTACTGTGTGATTTCGTGCGAACCGCTCGATCAAAGATCGAGCCACTCCAGCCGCTACTGCAGAGCATGCTGCAGCCAACGGCTATAACAGAGGATCCATATCCAAAGAAATGATCTATTCCATTGAGAAGGGTTTGGTAAAAATAATATTTCTCATTAATGAATGTTTAGTTGGGGTAATTTCATATTTATTGTATCTGATTTACTGTGGTTTGATCAACAGGGCCACACCATGACTTCACATTATGCAATCTACAATCTCACCCATATGCTGAGCTCCAAATTGCCCTATGAACTATCCCTCAACGTCCTCAGGATCCTCCTCTCCCTCGCCTCCTCCTCCTCCAATAAACCGGCTGACCGCATCGCGAAGGCGATGCGCGAGGCTGACTTGATCACCACCGTGATCGAATTCGCGTGCTCTCCCGATGAACCCCTCGCCATCGCCGCCACGAAACTTCTCATCAATCTTATGCCCCACCTTGGCTCCATCATCTCCCAGAAGCTCCACGAGGAACCTGGTCAGCCCGGCAAGATCCTCGCGAGCCTCGGCTCGCTCTCTCGGGTCATCGAGAGGTATGCAGTTACGGCCGAACTCCTCGCAAGGCTCCCTACTGATGACATACCCCTCAACAAGGCCCTCATCCGCGGTGGTGCAATTACGCTAGTTCTCGACCACAGCCGCGAGCTCCAGAGCAACGGGAGGGCTGTGGTGAGCCGACAAGCGAAGCTCTACCTCGAAGCTTTAGTTGGTATACTCTTTCGGTTCACATCTACGTATCACGACGTCGAGATCCGCAACATATTGATAGAGAAGGGCGTGGGAGCGGTGCTCAATGGGCTCCTCACGAGTGCAAGCGAGGAGATCCTCGCACTGTCAGCTCTCGGTCTGCGCAATCTCTCGATGGCAACGTTGGATCTCTCTAAACCAGCAAATCCGAACGAGGATAACAGGAGGGTCGGGCTTTTCTCAAGCTGTTTCGGACGGAGCCCGACCAAGAAAACGAGGAAGGTTGCGGTGTGCAACGTCCACAGGGGCGTGTGTTCAACGAAGACCTTCTGCCTGGTGGAGATGGGGGCGGTGGGGAGGCTTCTGGGGTGCATGGAGCACGAGAGCGACGCGGTTGTGGACGCCGCAATGTCGGCAGTGTGCACGTTGATGGAGGGGAAGGTGGACGTGCAGGAGGGGGTGAGGGCGGTGGCGGGAGGGGTGGGGGCGGTGGTGGGGGTGATGATTGGGGAGGGGAGGGGGGAGGGGTTGAGGAAGAAGGCGATGTGGGTGATGGAGAGGTTCATAGTGGAGGGCTATGCGGGGCTTGTGGAGGAGGCTGTGGGGGAGACGGCGCTCAGTACTGTGCTGGTGAGGGGCATGCGCAGTGCCGATGGGGAGGTGAAGCTCATGTGCGAGAACATGCTGAGGTGCATGAAAAGGTTGCCCGATTCCTCTCGGCTCGCTCGCTCTTGAGATTGCGCCTCGCTTGCTCGCGCGGTCCCATGCGCGCGAGGAGACGGCCTTCGAAGAGCACGACGAGAAAGAAGCTTGCACTTGTGCACGTGTGCAGGTTATGGAAACGGATCCTGAGCTGTAGCATCTCCTGGTGTAACATGGAATGGATCGTGTGCTGTAATGAGGAGTCAACAGATTTTGCAGTACCCATGTGAATCGTTCGATCTTGATCGAGCATTTACATGATTTTACACTTTTTGTGGATCTATATCGTACAAAATTGCGTGAACTGCTCGATCATGATTGAGCGGCTCAAATGAGTACTGCAGAATCTGCTAGGCTTTCCATTGCAGCAGAGGATCCATTTCCCAACGTACATTCCTAGTTGTTCGATGTTCATCCAACGGAATCCGTCAGGTGCTGTAAGGATCCTCTGGCAGATTATACTTACGTGATTTCAGCTCCATTTAAGAGGGCGTGTATTATTTTTTGGGAAGTACATATTGTAGTCGTGCTTCTTCTTTGTCTGAGAATGGTAAAACTTATTCCGGGAAAAGATGAGATTTATAATGTTGTGTGTGATGGGAGGTTTTTAACTCATCTCTAAATCCTTAATGCAAATAGGATGTGGTGAAATCATTGTTTGCCGAATTAAGATATCCTGATTACCGCCTCTGTTAAAATCACATCAAACTCTGAGAAGGAGGTGGGATGGTGAGTGTACATGCTCTTGCACATGGCTTGGAAAGAGAAATGATTAGAGATATATCCGTATTCGATTAGTCATCATATCCATTTAATATAGAATATGGATATCGTTTTGATATCCGTAAACATCCGTATCCATATTCGTATATTCGTTTTCGTATATAAATATAAGGGCTTGATGGGGCTGCCTTCTGGGTGCAGCCAACATGGCTGCCCCGCCCTATTTTTGGGCAAATTTTTTTTATTTTTTTGAAAAATATCCTCATGTATATTCATCCCTATATGCATCCTATATGTCATTCGAATTTCGTCAGAAACAGAGACTCCTACGGCCTCCATCCAGATAAGGTTGATTTAAAAAAATCCTATGACCGTTAAAAAAATGACGTATGGATGAAGGTCGTAGGAGTCTCTGTTTCTGACGAAATTCGAATGACATATAGGAGGGATATAGGATGAATATTCATGGTGATATTTTTTCAAAAAAATAAAAAAAAATTGCGAAAAATGGGGTGGGGGCAGCCATGTTGGCTACCTCTAAGGGACAACCCCATTTTCCCCTAAATATAATCATAGATTTATTTGTAACCATATAGAGCATAATTTTATACCTTCTTTTATAATTTGTATAATTTTTGCGATACAAACACATTTAATAAATTTATATCAAATGTTTTCCATCCAATTTATATATACTTAAGTTAGTTTCTATAAAGTATTTCTAACATTACTCATATGCAATCAGTATCCGTTTTATATCCGTATCCGTTTTTTAAAGATTTGATAAAATAGTTTTAATACCCGTCAATATATCCGTATAGGCATTCGTTATTTGTATTGTAAAACAGATAAAAATATGATAACCCGTGTGAAACCGTTTGCATCCATAGAATATTTGAATCCATCGATATGCATGTCAATGAGATGGTCCAAAGGACCAAAAGTCCACGTCGATGTTTTTGTCTCATTTACGAGGAGGATCAAGTGGAGGACGTGGCATTCAAAAGGTTCCGTATACGACAAATGGAGTCATTGATCCGTGGTTTAGAAAACCGGACCGTATCCGCCGGCTGGACCGGCTGGATGGGGAAATAGCCCGACCCGATGCCGCGGCTTCATGCAGATATTTTTTAAAAAATAAATAATAATAACAAATCGGCTCGAGGTGGTATCCATTTGAACCAAACCGGACAGCGTTGACATTGATTGAACCAGTTTTGGTGTTTTTGGATTGAATATTGGTTATTAGCTGTCAGACAATTTGACATAAAAAAACTAGCAATGTTTTGGGATAATAATGATATTAAACAAGATTTTGAGGATAGCCTAACAAGATTTTGAAATTAACCTGATGACAACACACATGCCCTGTTTGGTTTGAGAATAGGCTCTGGAATAAGGGGTCAATTCTCCTCCTGATACGGTTTCCAGTGGTACGACTATTTTCCATTATTCCATCTTATTTCACTCTTATCTCTATCTTTATCACACTTTACCTACTTTTATTTCACCTTATTCTCTTTATTCCTATCCTCCAGTCGAACGGAGAATAGACCCTTATTTCTCTTATTCTTCATTCTTATTCCTGCTTATTCTCCTATCGAACGGACCCGAAAAGTAATAGTTTGAATACTAATTCTCATCTTCATTCATAAAATATATAAAAATACAAGAACTTTTACTATCATCTTGTATACCTAGTTGAATTGAATGGGCACCCATTTGCCGAACCCGTCCAACCTACAGATGGTTGGACTTACAGAGACAGATAATTTGTTTGGTATTTTTATATGGTTCGATCTACTTGGTGATTTATCCATCAATTTGATAAAATTGTAGACACCATCTCTCATATAGTGGTTTAATTGTTATGACTTATTATTTACTATTGTAGTAAATTAGTATTTCGTTATCATGTTTACTTCTTTAACATTCTGCTTTGCTGAAGTTTAAACAATTGTTTTATTGAAATACGCAAACATATGTATATTATATACCGTTTTCTCAGTTCAAAAAATTAGCTCGACGGTTAAATTAAGATTGGTCTTGTTTTTTCATGTTGATAGGAATGATGATGCTATGTTGACATCATCGAAGATCTTACCGGTTAGCACCGATGGTCCGACCCGATCGGATCAAGCTGAAGACTTAACGATTCAACGTCCGGTCCAATTTTAAAACTCTTGCTTTGATCATAGGTCGTTAATGAACCTTATTTAGGAAGTGGATCTTCCGAGCACATCACAGAAGTCACGGTTAGCAATCACTTAGGATTTAAAAAACGGGACCGGACCGGCCGGTCGGACCGGTTGGACCGGGAACCGGCCCCGACCCTGTTGGTTCGGCTGGTTTTAGGTAATTATTTAAAAAAAAAGAAAATAAAAAATTGGGTCAGATCGGTGGTCGGACCGGGTTGACTCGAACAGTTGAACCGGTTGACTCGAACAGTTGAACCGGTTGATCCGGATTGACCTGGATTTGATGGTTTAGTATATTTTTAAAAAATAAAGGTTTAAATAATGAAATAATAGGGTTTTTATCACTTGTACCCTTCTTAAATTCTACAATTTCAATTATGTCACTCTCTTTTTTGGAATATAACTTGTGCCACTACTTTCTTGATGTAATTTTCTAAAAGCAACTATAAATAAATTGTTACAATATTATATTCACATATAATGCTAGAAAATGTGACTACCTTTTGTAGAGTTTTGTTCGAAATAGACAATCATGTTTTTCTGTTGAAAGATTTGACATTTTAAATGATTACTTCATTGATATATAAATACATATTTACATATATCTATCCGGTTTTATCGGTTCAAAAAATCGGTTCGACCGGTCGGACCAGTAAATTAAGCCCGGTCCAGTTTTTTCCGACTCGATATGAATGATGATGTCATGCTGATACCATCACTGGTTCGACCGGTTTGGACCGACAGTCCGACCCGGTCGAACCAAACCGAAGACTAACTGGTTCAATGTCCGGTCTGATTTTTAAAACCTTGCAATTACTACCATTTATCCACCTCATCATAAATGAATGGTATCCACTGATCATGAACAAAGAATATGATATCTTCCACAGCGATACAACCTTTGTTTGATGTAGCAAAAGGATCCACTCTTAAATAGTTAATTATTTCAGAGTAGATCCTACAACAAAGACTGTTGTGCCTCTTTTTCTTTTCAAAGTTGATTTCAAGAATCCAACGGCAAAGATTGATTCTACTTATTGTTCACATATCTATCAAACCTCACCTAATTCCGATAAAACAGATTATTTTTTGAACGATCAAAGGAAAAGTTACCATTTAGAGAACATTGTTTAAATAATTAAGAACTTTTAAAGAAAATACGTCATAACAACGAGATAGGAGACAAGCAGGCAACAAGCTACATCGTTAGTCCTTTTTAAATTGCAAAACCAATCCTTATAAACACTACATTCATAAACCTAGAAATCATAACATTATTGCTCATGATTTTCTGGACCCTCTTCAAAAGCTCAACAACTTCCAGTGCTAAGAAACTAAAATTATCAAAATCAAGTCATGAATGCACACTTTCCCGTACTTCACTAATTTTACTAAGGTAATTTTAAGGGCAACATGCCCCACTATGAATGCCCCGCTCTTCAATCCCACCAACGGAGAACCTCTTATCAAATCTACGCAAGCATGTTTCCCTCTGACCCATCCAAAAATCAAAACATCAACATATCTAAATGTGGATCTTCCCTCATGCAGATCAGTTAAAAAGTTCACATACGCCTCTAACAAGGTCGTGTATGTACTTAAATTCGGGAGTTCCCGACAATGAATTGCATGATCCCTAAAAGTGTCTAAGCATGCCTTACTGCAAACTGGGCATATCTCATCAGTTGGAAATAAAGGAATCATGAGATGAAATCAAAAGATACTGCAATACTCCACTGGTGAAATTTGCATACCAAGTTCGTTAGTAGGAATAACAGGAAAAAATCTTGAGCATAATCAGCTTGAAAAGATTGAAAATTTATCATCTGTCTAACGGTCATGTCAATATCACCTCCACGTCCTCAATTATTTAACTAAAAAATACTCGTCAAAATATTTTGGGTCTTTGGATGGATGGTGTCCTTTCTAGAGAAACAACTAAAGTTGAGTGAGGGAATCATGCCATGAAGTCGATCAAGAGTACAATCAAAGACATGGTCCATGTTGTAAATCTCACTGTTTCACAAGATATGATCCTGAAGCTCTCAAGACTGCGCATTGGAAGCCACAAAGGCATACAAGGAAGCCTCAACTGCTGACAGTAGCCCCAAACCGCTAAGTCGAATGGGCAATGAAGCCACCCTCCATTGGAGGTCTCCAAAAAAGTGGCATCCACAAACAACAATATCTTCAATAGATTCACGTAAGCCTCTATCGAATAATATTGCTACCTCCTCCATGTACATGGGTTGACAAGTGCTCAAGCTAAATAAAAGTTTTTCTATACCCATACATGAACGGAATAAATGAAGCTCACTCTATAAATCATCTGACTGAGGAAGAATATGTATCAACTTCACAGCTTTAGCAGCCCTCTCCAAAGCCAACCCTTCAATGATTTTTTTATACCTACTAAGTACTAACCATCACTCCAAACAAATCCGCGCCTAATAAAGGTCCTCCAATACTTGTTGGAAACAACCTTTTGCGAAGCTTCCTATCATCACATGTAGGCCAAAAGGGTCATGTTTTATAAATATTTAAAACTATCAAGTATGGCCCACGCTACTAGATGATACACACCTCATGTGTCCCCAATAATTGTACTATCATCAAGGTACCGTGCATGAAAAAGTAGCTTGCAATTATTTCTTATATAATGGATTAGTAGGTGTAGTACGAGGGGAAAAAGGAGCATCCCCAGAGAATCACCTTGTTGCACTTCAGTGGATGACCAGATATGTTTGTCCTCAAGGTATAACCTTTTTGTCTGTCCATATAAGAGCTCCACCGACAAGAGATAAATGGGTATCTTGCTATCTCCTGACGTAATAAGACAGACCTATCAACCTTATTGGAGGTGTTAGAAAAATCCACTGTTATTAAGAAAAGGAATTTCCCGAGGATCTAAAACCCCAATCCCTTTTGGGGGACAAAGTGAAACTCCAGTTTATTCACTCGTTGCTGGCTGCTGCTCGAGTCCATCTCATGTTGCTCAGAACAACTAGAACATGTCTTCAGATTTTTTATTTTTAAAAAGACTAAGTTAAAACACCTGAATAAAGAAATAAGCAGAATGCCTTTTGCACCATTCTTTTCTTCTAATAATAGCGAGAGTTCGACATGCTCTAGTACTGAAAGAAAGAGATCTCATCTATCATAGAACCCACATGGGAATGTTCTTCATGAGTGGACAGAAACTACTTCGGCCCTATTTGGTTGGAGAATAGGCCCTGGAATAAGGGGTCAATTCTCCTCCCGACACGGTTCTCAGTGGTACGACTATTCCTCATTATTCCATCTTATTTCACTCTTATTCCTATCTTTATCCCATCTTACCTACCTTTATTTCATCTTATTCTTCTTATTCCTATCATCCAGCCGAATAAAGAATAGACCCTTATTCTCCTTATTCCCCATCATTATTCCTGCTTATTCCCGAACCGAACGCACGCTTCGTGTATGATGTTGTTTCCAGTTTGCGTGATGCCTTTGACTTTTGTGATGCATCAATAGATAACAAGTCTCCTTTGTTAAATGATCTGAAATTTATAGAGAAGGAAAGTGAAATTCTCAAGGATGATCTTAGTGATTTTAAAGTTAAATTTGACAGCCTAGAAATAAAAGGAAATTAGTTATCTTAAAAGATATGCGGCTTATGTGCCTAGAATTGAAGAAGGAAAAGGAAAGGTAGATAGCTATGCTTCTGTTACATTTTATCTCTGAGATAAGTAGATGGATTTGGGGTACCTGAAGGTGCCGTTCGGGCTGGAGGTTTTACCCCTCTTAACCCATCCTTTCTTTTTCTAACGTGGGTCCCATATTTTCTCTTTTTTTAATATATTAAATAAATTAATTTTCTTTTATCCACTCCATCAAAATATAATATATTATACGATCATATCATATAAAAATTATAAGCTACTCCACTTCTACTCACTTTTCCAAACTTCAATACAATCACATCACATAACTACTCACTTTTTCAAACTTCAATACAATCATATCACAATAAACTCACTTCTAACCCCCCCCCCAGTTTAACCCTCATTCAAACATCAAAACACAAAAATAGGTTACTCTCGACAAGTTTAACACACCTTAATCCACATACCAAACACACTCGAAAAGAAATTGGTAGGTACCGAAGACTGCTTGGATCAGAACTTGTTCAAAACTGTACAACCGAGCTAACCTGAATATCTCAGAGTAGACAAAGGAGCTATGCTTGTCATCGAAAGGGCTGGAGTACGCAGTTGGCGATCATGATTTTTTCAATACCTCGGTAGCCTTGGCGAGCTGAGGTTGGAATAAAAGGAAGATTTTTAGTCCAAAATATATTGTTTTGCATTGCATTACCACCTAAGTTTTGCATATCCATAATATATGTTTTCATCTTGCAAAAATGCAATCGCGGTCCATGTCAAAAGATCCAATATGAACCTCTCAAAGTTGCTAAAATTTGTCTTACGAGGAACTTCCTTCTTACATTGTTGACCGCTAAGAACACCAGTTAGGAAAATAGGTCGCTTGGGTAGGGAAGCCATATGGGAAGTTGAAGACAAAGTTCAAGAAAAATATCCACAACTTATGTATGAGTCTCTTAAAAGAGGGGGTACCTTTAGACATGGACAAATACGGGCTCGGTCAGCCCATGGGTCGTGCCGAACGGGCCGAGGTTCAAAAACCTCTGTCCAAAGCCCATGGCCCATTTCGTTCATTTTCCATTAATTTTTTAATGGTATTTAATATGTATAAATGATTTTATTAATATTATTTATACTTTATATAACTAATATAAGTAGTTTACATGTCACTTGACAAGTAAACTAAAAAATTTTATTTAAAGCTGGTGTCACAAATGAAAAACTTGAAGTGTATCATATTAATAAATGTATTATTCAACTTATATTTATATATTTTTTTTATTTTTTGTGGGTCGGAACGGACCGACCCATGCTCAAATCTCCTAACCCAAGACCGACCCATGAGCAGGCTGGCAAGCTCCGTTTGCGAGGTCTAGGTACCTTCCTCTTTAAATTTACCTTGTTAATGGGCCTTCCCTTTAATGGAAAACTACCCCTTACCCACACTTACATAAATGATACCCAACATAAATGGTACCCAATACATGTACATGAATTATAACTATGGGCACATTTACAGGAATGCAATCCTACCAATCTCACTGCCATACTGCAAATCCATTCCAATGGAATCCTACATCTCACATCTCAGATGAGAGTAAAGTGAATGGAGTTGATGGACATGTTGTCCAAGTGCTTCTAAGTGCAGTCCAAATCTCCTACCCACTGGTCCTCTTTTAATTATGCAGACAGGTTGTATTTAATCCTTCCATTATCGAAAAAAATAAATGCAAATTTCTAACTCAGTAAAAGAAGTGTGTAAGATGCATTCAGTTATGTGAAAAACATGACCAACTATGTAAAATGAATTAAAGTAGAGGTGGTGATGCGAGACGCGGAGGCAGTGATCATTAGTGATCGCTCGATGGTGTCTCGATGCATAGTGATGCCACCAGTGGTGGTGGCTCGATGCATGATGGTGGCGGTATGTGGTGGATGCGACGATGGGGGTGAATGTTATGGAGGTTGTGGCGGATGTATTGGCAGCGCGTATAGAGCAATGAAAGGCAGTCCGACAGGTAAGGAGGAGGTCAAGGAGTACATCGTACATGCGTTGCTCATTGCAGGCTGCTCACCAACCATCGTCATCGTCTGCCCACCGCAGACCACCCGTCGATCATCTGCCTCAACCTCCATGCTTGCCCTCCACCTCCGCGTCGTCACTATCTACCTCTACGCATGACTTCCTCCACATGCTAACAATTTGAAAAGACAAGGGAGAGTACATTGAAATATTTTTTCATTCTAAATATAAAATATGCCAAAACGAACATAATTTATTTTTAATCAATAAAATTAATAAGATAGCATGCTTTCAATATCAGTCACATATATATAAAAAAATAAAATGATGTGATGAAAGACTTTCCACAAAAGTGGAAAGACTCTTACATCATTTGAAGTTGTTTCATGTGTGTTGGTGTCTGCATATGTGTGAATTGATCCGAAGAAAATAGATTTGTTCAAAGTTAGAATAGTAGATCTGTTTGCATGCATGCGCATATAGATATATGGAAATTATGAAAGTATAGATATTGCAACTTATTGATCAGTAAAAATATAAAATTCCATGTAATTCAAGACATATTTCAGTTGGATTTTAAATATATCAAATCACTTAAAAGAACCTTAATCAAAGTAAAAATGAGTAGAATACATACACAATTGGGGATTTTCTTTAGAATCTTTATTGAATCGAACCGAATCTTCATGAACCTTGAGTGAACCGAACCAAATTCGAGCTCGATCTTCGTATTATTGAACGGAGCCCGAATCCTTAGATACACTAAATGAGCAGAAACAAAATTAAGTAGGTTTGTTCAGGTTCAGTTCGTCGACATCCCCTTCCTCAAAAGTAAAAACTCCATGCTTTGAGTCATTGATATTCACTAAACTTCTTAAGCCTTCGAAAGATACAAGTCATCTCTATAAACAATAACAAAATTTTTGGATACAAAGATTTGTTATCATCAAATTAAATATCATTAACAAGAACAACACAAGGTTTTTAGATCTACTCAGAGTTAATTGGATAGTTAGATCTTATCGAAGATCCATGTACTGTGAAAAATGGATAGCTATTGTTTGGTACCCACTTAATGGTCTAGTGGTAGTACAGTGTATCTACCATACAAAAGATCAGGGTTCGAATCCCACTCTTGCAGGAGTTGCGTTAGGTAGTCGATGACCAGCATAAAAAATAGTCGAATCTTTCAACATGGATTGCAAGAATCTATGTAGCCGACCCTACTTACAGTAAGGCTTAGTACATTATTTTTAGTACATTATCACCTATGGACAGAGCTTTGTGCATTCTTTTTATAAGACTTAACCCAAGGTTTAGCTGTTCCTAAATTTCTATTTCAATTTTTTCCCTCAAAGAAAAATCTCACTGAGGCATTCATCCTGATCATGTTCTTGGGAAGAACACATCCAAAACCAGCAAAACCTAACCAGAATAACAAGGAAAAAGGTTGTCAGACAGCACTCTTAAATTTTAAATAACAATTCTACCTCCCTTTCCAACCACAAAAGCTGCACCAATCTCCTCTCCTCATCTTAGAGTAGCAAACCACTCCCATCATCAGCCTTTTCCCTTCACCACATGGCTAATCCCATCTCCTTTCAACATCTACTGAACCCGCCTTTGAATCCAATTAATAATAAAGAGATTGCAACCAAACACCCCTTTCTTTGCATCAGTAATTGGCTGCTAAAGTTTGCACCAACTGAGTTCTTCCAGTAGTTAATTAATGGCCACTCAGTGGTCCTGCTTGGAGTTCAGAAACTAAGAAAGTAGGTGGGGGCGCTCTTCGCGTTGGATACCATGCTCGCGGTTGAAGTTACCATCACCCTGACTGTACTCGGATTCTTACTGGAAGATGCGGTGGTCCTAGGATGGTCGTCCGCGAGATCTCTGCTAGATTTTTGCAGGCCCGCAGGTTGGTAGATGTCGCCATCTGAGCTTGTAATCGTTAATTCATGTAAAAGACAGGAAGCAGGGGGAGTGGAAACTGAATCTGAAGAGGACCAACATGAGATGGACCCGAGCACCAGCAATAATGAATAGTCCTTAAACTGGAGTTTCATACTTAATCGTGGATTTGGGCGCACCGTTGGTATCTTCAAGTGGCAGGTTGTGTTCTTGATGCTGTTTCTTGATTTCTCAGGACATCGAGCAGTAAGACTTTGAATGAAAACCACCTGCATGATTCAGAAAATAAGCAGATAGGGTACATCTGTTAGAGAAATAATCCAAAAGCGAAGATGAACTAACCAGAATTTTTGGCCGACTCGTTAGCTCTCTTGATTTATAGAGCTGGTCAGTATTGCGCAATGGCAACAGAAGATATCTGGAAGGTTGCTGCACCAGCTCAAGAAACAGATGTCGATGCTGTAAATCAAAGAGCACACCATATACAACACGTTTGTGGGTCCTGGGCATTGGCAATTCGCCAAACATGAGTTATATGTCTATGTCATAATTATTTTGTTCTTGAGCAGTTGTTCTGGTTTCGAGTTGTGAGAGCTTGCCGACTTTTTTTTCACTGAAAAGTTTCTACGAAGATCGTCCTTCATTGTATGAATATGTAGAATCTGTATAATGTAAGTGTAGTATTATTACAACTAACTGTTCAGGCTTAGGCGTAAAGCGGGTAAGCATCGTAGTAATTCGACTTGGCCTTTAGGATAGAGATCAAAATGTCGACCATGTTCCCTAACATAATTGAGTATTAAGCAGTTGAAACAATTCAAGAAACTCGAGATCGAACAAACAAACAAAAAATCGGGGATATTGTACATGATTCAGCAAGTAGACAGATTTGCAACAAGAAGAGCTTGGTTCCAACAAAAGAAAAACAAGCACTTGATTGCTTATGGCAGTTTGTATTCAATGTACCCTGAAGTACATACTGTTATCTCCATATATAAATCCTTTCTTCTCCTCAATCTCGATGGCGACAGAAGTCGCCGCTGTCGCTATACAAAAAGAGAGAGCCCATAGCTTCAGGGAATAATATGGAAGCTGTGGATTCACACAGAAAACATGGAGTATCTCAACATGGGATCTGGATAACATGGACTCAGGGCACCTCTTAGAAAGGTAGATGTCTGGAAATCTTGGAAGCCGATGTGTATTGCACAAGTAATAATGCATCTCCCTAAGCAAATCGGAGTCCTTTATGTCGGAAATCTGCCACAGTTCTTCTCGTTTATCTCCTGAAGGCCAAGGGGAGGGTTGCCCATAAGACCCATCTGGATTGCGTTATGGATGTCTTCATCCCACGGATTGGGCACCTGTATCAATGCCATATAAGACAACTTCGTCGAGTTAAGTACGAAGAACTCAAATATAGACGACGTCATCCAGCTCAAAAAACATTCCCACTTATCCTTTTTAAGACACACCAAAGTCTGGGTACTTAAAGTTTTATTATAAGTTTGTTTTCCCAATACATATAAACTCAACTCATCTGCAAAAAATCGGCATTAGGTAATCCGAACATTTCTGAAAGTCTCTACTATGGGTTATATTCATATTTCGATGTAAAATATCTAGACGACAGTTCAATAACGACAATAAGGAGATTTTTCATCTTTGGATTTAAACCTGAAGCTTTGGATCGCTAAACGTATGCAGACTGGCCATTTGAGTGCTGATTGTTCCTCTATGTGCATCAAAGGGAGGAGGAGGAGCTATTTGAGACATTGAAGAAGGAACCAAAGCCTGATGGTTGGATCGCAACAAAGGAAGCACCATATCAGGTGGAAACGCATTGCTCGATGCCAAACCATCCTGCGATTGAAAAATCTGCAGTTGCAAGGGAATGAGAAGATTAACCACCATTCCGAGAATCAAACACTATAATGCCTTTAGTGCTTTCTACAATATGAATAACTATCTTTTCAAGGAAGGCTTCGATCAAGAACGAGCTCCTAATTATCTTACGTCTTTTAATAAGATCCCTTCGACGTTCGAGTCGAGTGGCGGATTCACAGCTGCAAGCTTCATCGAGAGAAACTGGAAAGTGTGACAAAGAGAACAAAGTAAGTTAATACGTATATTCGATAGAGGATTTTTCACGCACGTAAATTGGTTTTTTCTTATAGCTAGGAATCTCAAAGGAGCAAGCTAAGGGAACAGTGTGAATTCCAAGTATGCATATGCAATACCATGTACAAGGAATGAACTATTCACTAAACCAGTCCACTAGTCCCCCAAACGATCGCGCATACCTCAACTTGCCTTTGAAGTGATTGAACGTAGTTTATGATCTCATCGAGCATTACCGCCTTTCCTGTTACCTGTAAAGTTGCCCTCTGCATCAAAAGCATTTCGGAAACACGAAAAGGATTCATTCTGTGCATTATGGACATGCAAGAAAAAGCACCTTGCTGCAGCCAGGCACGAGATCTTGAAGAAACTTCATCCGCTCGCTGATTTTCTCCCTCCTCACCTATGATTTACATCAACAATTCGCGGGACGTGAATACAAGGAAACACAAGAAGATATTAACAGAAGTTTAACGGATCATGGACGGGATCGATGTACTCTTTCTGCAAGACTGTGGCTGTTGGTTGCCTGCCCCCGTCGAGCTCTCACATGAATGTAGTCCGCCTTCGGTCGGTCTGCGCTATCCTTAGCTGGCTTCCCATTTGGTTTAGCAGTGATACTATCATTGTGTTCAGGCATTGAGCTATTCCGTTCAACCTTCTGCAAGGATTCGGTGTTCGGCTTCTCGTACTCTACCGGATTGCTTGATTCTGTCTTCGTTTGGTCTATCTCCATAGACTATGACGACAAAGTAATCCACCACCCAATAATGTCAAATAATTTGGGATTGTAATGATATGAACAACACTAAATAGCAAATTTAGAATGATCATGTACCTGAGCGCTCCTCTTCCTCTTCTTTGCAGCCAGATCCTTGGAGTTTAGACTCGATCTCGATCTCGAACCACCAATATCTGCATCTTCGGATTCATCATGATGGGCACACGAATTCCCCACATCCATCGCATCCCCAGACACCTCACCCGCGCCAATCTCATTCTTTAGAGGTATGCTTGTCCTCAAGTACTTCTCCATCGATGGACTCAATCCTAAAGGGCTCGCCGCCGGACCAAAGCCCGCCGCTCCGAAGCAGGTGAGCCCCGCCGCTCTCTCGATGAATCCCGAATCCGTCTGGAAGTTCGACAATGCACGAGGGAGGATTCCAGATGCTGATTGCAAGAACAAGGCCCCGCCGTGCGAAACCGGATCCAGTTGAGGCCTTCCGACGAGCACGTTGGGTGCATTGCCCGAATCTTGGGAACCCAAGCTCAGAGAATTGGGCTGCTGATCCCAGAGTGGTGGATAGAAAGAATCCATCTGGTGGTATCCCAGATGATCATGATCCCCAACCTCCATCCCGATCTTCTCCTTGCCACCCAAATCCGTCTCCTCTCCCACACCAAGAACAGCAAAGATTGGATTTTTTTTGCCACCAAACAGTGATCGGCAACAGGTTTATGGGTCCTAAGATTGCCAACTGTGATGAAAGGGATCAATTAAAGGAACCCATCAATCAGACAAGATAAGAACAACGGGAAGGGGAAGCCCACTTCAAGAAAAAGAGCACACCCACTGTGCTTATATGGCATCAATAAGCCATCACCATCAAAAAAGATAGCAACTTTAATGGGGAATTGAAATACCCTACTTGCCAAAACCAAGAAAAAGTTGATCTCCGGTCAAGATAGGTCAAAAACTACAACAAAAATGGGAGAAAACTTTAGGGCAATGTTACAAACACAGGTCTAGAATCTTTCACAAAAACAGAGATGGGGAAAAAAGAAGAGTTGGCAGAAACAATCCAATCTTGAACTAGGGTTGCACAAGAAACGCATAAATGCCCAATACCAAGAAATCTTCTTTTGCAAAGATCAAAATTTTCCAAAAAGGATCAAGGAGGGGATGGAGCATTGGGTTGCTCTCAAAGACCAACAGGACCCAAATCCCACAACATTGATGGCCCCATAAATCCTTCACCCCAAAATCACAGTGGAAAGGACCAACCTCCAACTCCACCTCAAGAGGCGCTAAAAGTAGGAAGAAGAGGAGAGATGCCCACTTGAGATTCCCCACACCTTTCTGTCACCCTGCACTCCATTGAAGCCCTTTCCCTCGAACACATTTGACATTATACAGATACCATCATGATCATTGTATTTGCATAGATAACCACTTTAAAAGTTGAAAGTTACATGAATGCCCGAGGTAGGGATGGGCATGGACCGGATTGGGCCGGGCTAAGGCCCAGGCTCAAGCCCATTTAAAAAATTCGGGCTTTGGGTCGGGTCCGGGCCCGCAATTTTTTTTTATATTCGGCCCAAGCCCATGCCCGGCCCAATTCCATTGGGTCGGGCTTGGGCCGGGCCAGCCCATCTAATGGTGCTAAGTCCATGGAAGAGAAGCCCTTCTAGGTTGAAAGATTGGTACATAGCTCACGAAAATTGATTGGGCATGATTGTTTGGTTGAGATTTAGCTACCCTATCTCGCGAAACCCGTCAGCAACACCAGCTCATTGCACTTTCAGGTGTTGGCTATTTCCTTTATAATGAATATGCTTCATTATATCCCGGCATCACAACCGAAGAGGGGTGCAAGGAAGCATGCCTTTACAACTGCTCTTTCAGAGCTGCTTTCTTTAAATCGGGTTATAGTTTAAATGCCTCAAATGGTTTCTGCTTCTTACCACGCGAGATCTTTTCCTTGGTAGGCAAATATTATGAGTCTAAAGCATATATCAAAGTTAGGGTTCCAGTGCCATCACCATCCCTTTCCCCAACAAAATATGTCGTGCCAAGTTCAAATAAGACATCCAGACCATTAATTATAGGGGCCTCCGTTGGAGATGTTGCTGGCACGCTTCTGATTGTTGGCATTGCAGTCGTTTTGTACATAAAAGCAAGCTCAAGAGAAGAGCGGGACGACGAGGAAGAAGACTTCCCACAGCTACCTGGAATGCCGACAAGGTTCTCTTCGAGATGGGCCCTCGGGCCGGGCAGCGGACTACTATCGCATCGGGCCTTCGGGCCGGATCGGGCTGGGCCGAGCCAAGCCCGAGCCCGGTCCAAAAAAATTTCAGGCCCAATACTTTGGCCCAAGCCCGGCCCATTATCTATTTGGGCTTGGGCCGGGCTGGGCTTTTCAGGCTGGGTTTCGGGCTGGGCTAGACCAGCCCAGCTCAATGCCCATCCCTAGCCCGAGGTATCATGATAGGTCAAAGAACTCGCCATGGTTTTCTAAAAGTTGCACTGTCGCGAGCTTAGTTCTTTGGACCATTGTTGAGGAAAATTAGTCTTGACAACTTGTTAGGTAGGCATCCAAATTAACTCATTGGTAGGCGTACAAAATATTTAAATTCAAATTATTAAGTAATATTCCCTAACTCTTACAATTCACTCTGGCACGCTATGGGCTTGTTTGGTAGAGGAATAGGGATATAAATAAGCCCCTATTCTCCTCTTCCCTTATTCCTCATTATCCACTCCCTTGTTCTATTTCCTTATTCCATGTTATCCACTCTCGTATTCCTCTTTTTCCACTAACTTACAAACATTATTCTTTATCCCTCATGTGCCAACCAAGCGGAGAATAGCACCTAACTACCATTATTCTTTCTTATTCCTCGTTATCTCATGATAACACTTGAAATTAGGGATACGGATATATCCAAATATCTGCTTATCGTATTCAAAAAAATATCGGATATGGATATTCTTATCCGAATATTAATCTAATATGGATATGGGTTAAAAAGATTTCAAATACAGATACAGATACGGTAATGGCTTGAATATTCAGATCTGGATCCGGATATCTAAATACAACTTTTACTATTATTTTATATAATATAATATAAGAAACATCCCTATATTTATATATTAGCGTTATATGTTATATAAACAACATATTAGTGATATTAATAATCTTTTATTTGTTTGGGAATAGGTACGAACAAAAATTACAAAACACTCCTTGCTTCCGGTCAAGAACACAGTCATCTCGACGCTCCCTTTTGTCATGATGCAACTAATTTATATTTCATTGCCATTTTTTAAACTCATTATAAACTTTGAAAAAATTTCAATTCGTACTCATATGTGGTCTTTATTCGATCCGTATTCAGATTTCACGTTTATTTGATCCCTATTCGGACTCACTTTTTATTCAATTCATATTTGGATTGGCTCTTTATTCGATCTGTATTAGGATCTACTCTTTATTCAATCCGTATTCAGATTCGATAAATATCCTATTTGAATTCATATCCGTATTTTTAAGAATATGGTTTCCTTAATGCATATCTGAATCTTATCCATATCCATATCCGTACTCGATAGAGACGAAGCGAATATTGATACGGAAATAGACATATCTAATCCGTATCCGATCCGTTTTCATCCCTACTTGAAGCTATACGAAGGGAGTGATTTATTGCACAAATAACCTCCTCCATTGGATCCTCAATAAACAGTTGGGGTTAGCAAATCATGTCATGTTGTATTCCACTCAGAGCAGGAAATCTGAACCTTGCCTATCAGTGGTGTCTGATAAACCATTGTTGTTAATAATATATGGAGTACCCACGTGAAAAAAAAAATATTTTCAGGATCACCTATGTAAAAATCCTTAAGATAAAAAGGGATAGGGTAGGTAACAAGCAATGGAACAATAGGAAGGGGGCCTTCCTGGCTTAGATATGTGGGTGGTTCCAAGTTCCAACTGTCCTCCTCTGCCAGAAAAAGATTTGGAACAGTCAACAATCTCTACAGTTTTGTACAATGCCATATAAAAAAAGAAGTGAAAACGAGAGCCATTGAATGATTAACCACTGCTACTGTGCCTATGCACTGTTGCACATTCAAATGCCATCACTGCTGGGAAGAGGATGGCCTGAAAAAGGACTAGTTAATGTTAAGCAAAGACCAGCACGTTTGTGGACATTTGAGCATGTTTTCTGCTGAAAAAAGGGGACTTTTACCCAGCAAACCCTATAAACTTTTTAAATTACTTGTACGGCCTTTTGCACAACGTAATTACCCCATTGACCCTGTAAATTACCCCACGAACTCTCACGGGCTTCAAAAAGACTACCCGAAGGATTCATGGAGTTGGCAAGTTTTGAGGTGGAGGGGAGAATTATGTTGTTTCAAATGTCGTGGAGGTAATTGACAAAGTTTATAGGGTCTGCTCGGTAAAAATCCCAAAATATTTTTAGGGCAGATGCCCTTGTAATGTACATAGACTTTGTATCTGTGTAGGTTTTCTTACAGAGTTGTTCATTTCTTTAGCACAAATACAGATGCAGCCGAGCATAATCTAACATATATGATGTTCTTTTTTACCAGCTGATCCATGCCGATCGACTGCGTAAGACGGTTTGCTACAAGATTATGTTGGAAAAACTATGATTTTCTAGCATTGTTTGTAAGGATATTTTTGTTGTAAGATTGACAAGCAAATAAGATCAAAATAAGAACAAAGAGATATTAGTTTGAAAGATCCAGCCTGGGAAATGGAAGCACGTCGATAGATGCTGTCGTGAAGACAGATTCCGCCGCTCCTATGCACGAGCTTGATGACGGCCTGGCTCCCAGATTCAATCACCTCCCAGCTGGATGTTGTCTCCCGGTGCTAGCAAGAGAGCAGCGTCGAACGTCCGTTGGCCCTCGTCGTAGTAGAAAAACAAAGCACAAAATCTGTCTACGCGAATTCGCAATGAACGCACAAGTGGTGGAGAGCGGGTGGAGGTGGAGAACAAAAAGAGTGTTGATGCTTCTTGTTGTGTTCGTTATATGTTCAAAGGCTGAAGGTACGATCCTTTATATAGACAGACTGCTCATTAGTAAGGAGCTAAAAGAGAGTCGTTTATCTCCCATCAAGACATTAAGTGATATCGAGTTCCTATGGTCTCGTTGGATGCACTTAACATTGCCAAAGAGACCCGTTTAATGCTAAAACGGTTATATGTACCTGGATACAAAAGAACGAAGGTGTTTGTTCAACTGGATTTAATGAGTCTCATTTATGAGGTCATTATTGGGTTAGGTACTTGTGCGCAAAATTGGAAATTACGTAAAATAAATCTAGAAAAAAAATATTTGTTTAAAATTAAACTCGCATGCACGCTCACTGATAAACGCAGATTTCAAGAGAGCCTAAATGGTGTCTCACACAAGGCGGAGACGACCGTCGTTGTGACGACTCTCAAAAGAATCCTGTATTTAATCAACAATTAACCCACACTAAAGATCAACAATTAGAAATAAATGTGGAGTTAAAATTTATTTTTAACTCTGCACAAATGATGTATAGGGACAAGTATGCAGAGAGTTCGAACACAGGGAGCAAACAGAGTAATTCAAAAAGATGTGCACAAATGAATGTGAAGTGTCTACACTAAGCAAGCAAGCAAAGAAATTTTTGTGGGTTTTTAATTTTTTTTATTTTTTATTTAATTTTCAATTTTGTATTTTGATTTTTAATTTTTTGATTTTTATAATTTATATTTTATATATTTTTTTTATATTTTATATTTTCGATTATAGAGACAATGTAACAAAAAAACAATATAAAGTATTTATAAAAATGTGCAAAAATAACCAAAAATTCAAAAATAAAATGTTTTTGATATTTTTAGGATTTTTTACTGTTTTTGTGATTTTTGGGTATTTTTCAAACTGTTTTTGGTATTTTTAAATAGCAAAACAGGTCAAAACAGTGACAATGCTACTGGCTGGAGAGAAAATGAGAGTTAAAAATAGCAAATAGCCACAAAATATTTTCAAACTATTTTCACATAAAAGTTAATAAAATATATAGTAAGCAGGAACTGAGTTTGTAATTTTTGGAGTTTTCTTTGATTTTATATATTTTTTTTGAAGTTTTTGAGTATTTTTGAATATTTAAGGTTTTTCTTTTGAGATTTTTAGTGATTTTTGGACTGACACTAGAATAGGTTAAAATAGACAGTAGGGATTTTTTGGAATTTTTCAAGGTGTTTTGCTATTTTTTTGGCATTTTCTAAGCTAGACAGTGCTGAAATGGAGAGTTTTTTATTTTTAATAAATCTGAAAATGCAAGGAAATCAAAAATTAAAAATGTGGCGTGAAAGTACAAGCACACAGGAGCTTAAGTTCAATTTTTGGGAATTTTTGAGATTAAAATGATGCCCTAATTAATTAAAACAAGCACACAAAAATATCACATCCTGGTAGGGGTATAAGTGCAAATATTCAAAAGTCCAGGGGCATACATGCAACTTTCCACAAGATATTGAACTGAATATTGAATTTGCAGGACCAAAAACCAAATACACAACCCGTAGGGGTATCGTAGCAATTTTCCCACCAGGGTGCGTGACTTGCACACGCCTGGCGAGGACTAAGATGTAATTTTGACAAAATCTGGGGGTTCACATGCAATTTCTCCAAAATATAACACTTAATATCAAAGTTGTGGTACTGAAACGAATTAAACCCAAGACCGAGGGCCTCTATGCAAAATGCCCTCACCTCACGTGTACAGGTCACGTGAGGTGACGTGGCGGAGGACCTATATGTAAATACTAAAAGCTCGAGGGTCTTTTTGCAAAATTTACAAAAAATCAATAACTGCCGACGAATGTTTCAGGTCTAATTAAGAAATTAGAAAAATGGGGGGGAGGGTTCAAAGCAAAATACCCACGCCTAAGGATCCGACGGGTCTGAGTCTTTCACTAATGCCATGCGTCGAAGATCCGTGGCTCGATACCGGTTCGCGATCAGATGGCCACGATTAGATCGCACA
Source organism: Ottelia alismoides (assembly GCA_037367405.1). Lineage (NCBI taxonomy): Eukaryota > Viridiplantae > Streptophyta > Magnoliopsida > Alismatales > Hydrocharitaceae > Ottelia > Ottelia alismoides. The sequence goes on from JAZKJV010000340.1 coordinate 872,030, forward strand.
GAAGATCGACAGTACTAGGCACAGGCGATCCAACGGTGACTGCATCTTCTGGGGTGCCTTGACGATCCGACGGCGGAGGCGGCAGGTGGAAGAACAGGGAGGAAGGTCCGTCGTGGCGACCTTCCTCCGGCGATAGCGCCTCGCGCTGGCGGCTGGCGTGCTTCAAAATGGGCCCGGGAGCTTGCTGCAGGGTCCCTCTCTTCGCCTGGGGTCTCCAAAGGTGGCGGGGATCACCAGGTGCTCCTTGCGACGTCGGAGAAGAAAGAACGACCCAGGTACCTCCGGTGATGATGAATCCAACCCTAGGTGCTTCAAAATAGAGAGTCCTTCACTTAGAAATGTTAAGGAGATCGAGGGTAAAATGCCTCGACCTCTAGGCGCTCTTGAAATAGGGGAAACGGCGAGGTGAACACTCGTCGGAGTTGCGCTCCGGCGAGGTGGTCAAATGAGTGATTTGACGGATGATTTAATGAATAGCGAAGATCTGGATGAACCTAACGCTATGAGGAATGAAACGAGGGTGGAAGTGGAACCAATGGCAGCCTCGATGACCTGAGTCAGAGGGAAGATACCTCACGGGCAAACTCGCCGGAGGTGAGGGTGGAACACGCCCAGCTCGTGCTAATCCGCCGCCTCGAAGATGTAGACCTGGAGCTGTCACCTCCAAGGTGCTTGAGCGACTCCAAGGGGGGAAGAACTGGATGAATCGCGGTTCGAAATTCAAAAGAGAGTCGGATTTGGGTTTTAAGGGGTTGACGGTCAGGGGTGCAAGAACGAGGCATAGTGGGAGCTGCAGTGATCCGCGACCCAAGATGAACCTTGGGCGGGCATGCCCATGGATCGAGGATCAAAAGTCACGAAGGGCCTATCATGAATCGATGCAAGACGAAGCCTCGAAAAAAGGGAGAAAGAGGGGTCAAACTCGACTCTGACAAAGCCACAGGGGTTGGGTCAGAGAGTTGACCGAGATCAACTCTCAGACCCTCCTGGTTGGTCCACGTGGACCAACCAGGAAAAACCATGGAAAAACATCTTAATAAATCATTTTAAAATAGTAAATGGAGTTATTTTAATTAGGTGATAAAATAAAAACTGTTTATAATTTTATCTAGTATTTTATTCCGATTTTTAATTATTTTTATGAGTTATATTTTTACAAGTTTACTTTTTAGCCCTATATAGGTATATTACCTATGTATTTTAGTATTTTATTTTTATTTTGTGTATTTTACTTTTATTATTTTTATTTCTTATTTTTTAAAATCATAAAATACTTTTATATACATAGATACATTTTTGTTTTATTTTTATGATATGTTTTGTACATTTAATAAAATATAAGTGTAAAAAGTATAGGTATAAATATAGGTATAATACCTGTATGATCTATATCTGTTTATTTTTATTTTGAGTTTTCTTCGCATTTTTATTTTGATTTTAATGTACATAGTTATTATAAGTAATATTTACAAGATTATAAAAATATAAAAATATAAAAATAATGAATAAATAATAAATCGAATATTTTAATCTGTACAGTTATACAATGTGGGTCCAAAACTCAACTTTCAAACCGTAGCTCCGCCAAATGCGAAACCGCCGCCATTAAATAGCTTATTTTATTCTATATACAATTAAAGGTGAGTTTGATGCATTTGGAGTTGTCGTTTGTGAGATACGGGTCTGGGAAGTTGGGATTCTGGATTTTTATTCAGACTATAACTTTTTATCTGTACATTATTTTTCAGTGAAATCAATTTTGTATTTTTCTTTATAAAATTATCTATAACTTTCATGTACAAAGTTTCTTTATTTGATGTATAAAAAGTGGAACCAAAAATAGGTCCCAAAATGAATAAAGAATGAATAGAATAATATAGGTATTTGGCCCTTATCTCCCCCTACTTTATTCCTTGTCGACCTATTCATCAAGATGCCTAGGTCTCGGGGTTTCGGGTCATAAAATATTTACAATATTTTATTCTTTTTCTTTTCTTTTATTTATTCTATAATTTTGGCTTTAATTACAGTATTTTATACACTATGTAAATGCGCATGCATGAATGCTAAGATGATGATATTAATGATATTTACAGGCATTTGCTAGGGTTTTTGGTGCCAAAATGATAGAATAAAGATGATGAAATGTGGATTCATCACTTGCGTGTACTAAAAAGATAGAAAGGTTTTGAAAAACAAAGGAAATCCAATATAATTGTACGACGGAATCGTCAGGAAGATGGAGCTGAATGATCACCAGTCGAGAAACTGTAGAAGCCAATCAAACACGCAAAGAACAAGAGATTTTTATTAGGTTCCACCAACGCGGTTTACGTCTCTCGACTGTACAAGCGATCGATGGACTGATCATTTCTCGACCTACTCGTTGTTCGAACTCAGGTATGTAGGAAATTGTAGCTAGTTTATGAACTTAGTCGACTTCTTAGCCCGTTTTATTAATCTTCTTGTATCCTTAGCTTGAATCATATGTTGTACTTGGCAAGGAGATTTTAATACTCCTCATTTTTTTCTGGTTTTCTTAGTTGTACGTGAAGTCGCCTGAAATATCGAGTTTATTTTTGAACCCAATGAAATATCGAGTTAGTTGCTTCATTTGACCATATGTGTTGGATAAGGCAAGAGAGTGTTAACTTGCGCTTCATTATGTCGTGGGAAAGGGCATGCGATTGTTGCTGAGTGATGTAAGTGTAACACTCATACTCTCAAAGATAGTCCCGCATCTAAAACCCAAAAAGTGTGAGAATGGGTTATGAATGATGGGGATTACTACTTGACAACTTAAGCTTAAGCATTTTGGGTGGTTGTCCATTGGAGGCGAGGGGTGGTTGTGGTCCGCAACGGAGAGGAGCAAAGGGAGGTGGATGCGCTGGAGCGGGAAATCTCGATGACAGATGGGGACGACGGTTGCCGACATGAGGGCGCAAGAATTATCTGTCAACAATATATTACCAAATAATTTGTAAATTATTTGTGACAATTGCAAATGAGCCTTTGATTAATTATGAATCATATTCATCCATCCAATATTAAATGTAAATCATATTTACATTAAATTGTGTAATGTGAATCCTATTCACATTAACATTTTAATTATGAATCTCATTCGTAATTAAATCTCTCTGTGATATTGTGGATCATATCCATATTATCCATGATTATTGTGGATAGTGTCATCCATATTGATCCTACATGATAATTAAATCCGATTTAATTATCCAAGATGTTTCTATACACATGTCCGGATAATGTGAATCATATCCACATCATTTAGGATAATTAAATCTTATTTAATTAACAAATTCTGTAAAACTCAGATAATATTGCTTGTATAGCAATTCTCGAACTCTTTCAAGAATCGTAGGCCTTCTCCTCAGATACTTGGAGATACGTTCAGAGCGACTGTATAGTCCATGTGTAGTGACTTGGATAGTGAGATCTAATCTCGCATCCAGATCTAGAAGACTGCTCAAAGGTGTCTGATCATGTCAAACATAATATCTCATCTTGTCACTGTATCCGAATCATATTTGGATCAATGTCCAAGAATTGGATCGAGATTGGATATCTTATCCATTGAGGAGTCACTAAAATTCAAACATGTTTCATCATTCCCTTGGAATAGAAGTGTCAAGGTATACAACCATTTAAGATCACACCACCCTCGAGTATTCCTAATACCAACACATCCTGCATACCGGAAGACCTGGAATAAAGACGAAGTTTTGATCTTATTTGAATGGGTTCTTCCATGATTTTATCATTAAGTTTCTCATTCGATCGTTGGGAGTTGGTATCGATCATATGCTTTCCAAAAGCATATATCATACCTTCAAATCCTATCTTGTTTCTAAAATAAGACGACCAAAGATGGAATTTAGTTTATCCCAATATCTCATGGGTGAGCTCACGTCTTCCAGTTCAGTAGCAAACTTGCACGATTCCTTTGAGAGATTGTATTACTCATATGTTCTCGTATGCACACCAGCTCGTCGTTGTATAGACCTTGATTAGATTATCTAATGGTCTATCTAAAAGCATTAGCACAAGCATCATCACCTAAAACCAAAACACGATCCCACAATCAACTATATTGTTTTACTGTCAATCAACCGTGAAGCCAGAACTCCGGCGTAACCGCGTGTTAGTCGGGAGAACACACATGGAGCTGTCGAAGCCTAACCTCGTCTTGTAGACCGTTGCGAGGAGGATGGTCTCGGGTGGGTCTCGACATCAACGTCGTGCGGAGCGGTGTACACAATAAGTTTATTATCATTGGCACGTACACACGCACACGGCTCTTCCCTAACGAGGGAGGACACGTGTCTGGTAACGGGGGAGTTGGTGAGTTTTCTTCTTCCCCTTTTTCTAGATCCGTTAAAGGTTATCCCTTGCTCTGAACGTGTAAATTTTGCATTATCCGTTAAAGATTATGCCCAGTTGTTTTGCACGATTTTTCTATTTGCAGGTGTGAAATATCAAAAAGTTCTGGTTAATAGCATAAAGTATCCTGATAAAATAATTTTATTCCCGTTCGATTGGGTTGAGGATAAGGAAATGATAAATATCCTTAATAAAGATATAATGGATCATGTAATCACGATGTGATTACTCTAGATCGATACCATATGACAACATGTCGAGAAGTACTGCTCGTGTTAGGGTTTTGTTGCCTCGCATCACATGTTGTTTGAGGAATCATCACTTGACTACGTTCTACCATTACCTAATTGTTTGCCTTCATTTCAGTAGTGTAAAAGTCATCAGTCGTTCTTTACAGACCTTTGATCGCTCATAGGGGGCACCGTAGTATTGTCATTGTGTGTCCTCTACTTGGTGTAGGATTAGTTCGATGAACAAACTGATGGGTGTGAAAAAAATATGTTATTAAATATGTAAATACATCTGTGAATCAAATACAGATAAATGTAAAAAGCACTTCCATTATTTTCTATATCTTAAAGTGTCAGAAGATTAAATTTTCGCACAAAAATCTCGATTTTACCCTTAACTCTCGCCACACATTCCAAATTTACCCCCATATCCCAGCCATCTTTCCCCTTTTGTCCTTAACCTTTTGCAGGAATTCGACCCTCATCCCCTTTTCCCCAACGTGACTACTCCCTTCCCTTCTAGGGCTACCGCTCCCAACCCCATTCCCCTCTTCCATAGCCGCCTCTCTGGCTACCGATAGTCCGGACGGAGGTGTTGGGGTTTTCAATATCGGAAAAGCGGCGATCAGCTTCTAGGGTTTCGATCGGAATGATCGAGTTGATTTGTGTGTGGATTTGGTTCAGGGAGCCATTGAGGATGGGATCGTCGATCTCTATAAAGCATTCCGGGTTCTCCTCCTGGCGTTCGACTCCGTGTTCTCCGATAACTACTCCAACTTTGTGGTCAAGGAATCCTGGCACGCCCACTCGAGGCTCGACGAGGCGATTTGGGGTATCTTCATGTAATTGGAGAACCTAATCAGTCATCACTCGCCGAACTCAGTGATCCCAGGGGGAGATGCCCATCTGACCACTGGCTACATGATGAACTATCTCCGATCGACGTCGTGGAAGACGATGGAGCAGGTCAGGGGATCTTCGAGCGTGCATGATATGGCTCATTGGTAAGGCAAGATCTCCCGATGGACGAGGGTCCTCCTGCAAATGATGGGGTTAAGGTTGAGTATCGGTGTATATTGTGTGAAGGCCTTCGACTCCGAGGCGCACCCAGAAGAATAACGAAGTTGTTTTCGGATATAAACAGTACACTTTGTAGGTACAATGCATGTTGTATGATTTTCATATGCAAGATTGTGATTAAAGCATTAGAGCTGATCTATTCGGTGCAGGTACTGACAAAAGAATTGGGTGTTTGCAGAATAGAGATTATTTTGTTGATCATAAGATTTGTTTTATTTTGAATCAAGGAAAATACATTGTATAAATTCAGGTGCACACAATTATCAATATGGTCTTTCTGTTGACAAGCTCTTATGTTTTTTACTCTTCATTGCACTTTCTGTTACACTAGAATATATGGTTCCTGAGTTGTATGAGTTGCAATAATTCTGATTGACATAAATTATTAATCAATCAACATTATCAATGCTTCAGATTTTCCTCAAGGTGATAATGATTACCTACTTATGTTCATGGTAATTGTGCTTCTGCAGGAGAGACGATGGCATGCTCATCTAAGAGTGGTTCTTTGATGTTGGTCAGCAACTCTACATCTGAATCATGCTTCATGATTGGTGTAGTTGCTTACATGCTGTGTTATACTCCAATACCATTTGGTGATTCTTTAGCGGGGGCTTATTCCAACTGGTCGCAGGCGCACATGAATCGACATGTGACCATCGACACCTGTGAATCATAATGGATGTCTAAATTTTGTTCACTTCTATACTCTAGTGAATTCCTTAAGGGTGCGTTTGGTTGGCGGGTTAAGGCAGGTTAAACTGGTAGAGGGTAACCCGTTTTTGGATTTTGATGTTTGGATAGAGGGTTAAACTGTGCGTGGGTTAAAAGTGGGTTTGGGGTGATATGATTGTATTGAAGTTTGAAAAAGTGAGTAGTTATTGTGATGTGATTGTATTAAAGTTTGGAAAAGTGAGTAGAAGTGGAGTAGTTTAAAATTTTTATATGATATGATGGTATAATATATTATTTTTTGATATGATTGATGATAAAATTGATGTATTTAATTTTTTAAAAAAGGAATAAAGTGGGGCCCATGGGGAGAGAGGGGGATGTGGGTTAAGGGGGGTAAACTCCCCTAACCCGCAGGTAACCCGTCATCCAAACGGTACCTAAGCGTGACAAGAGCATCTCTGTTATTCAGTAACTTTTTTGTTTGCAAATGAATTTGGACAACTCCTACAATGTTGTTATCAAATTATGGTATTCAAAAGGATTCACTGGCATAAGAACCATCGACATCTCATCAAACTATACCTCTCCAAGGCCACACAGATACAGATGATCATTATGCTTTTATTTTTTTGATGTCTTCTTCTTGAAGTCCTTTAGATTTTTGACCCATGCTTGACTTATGGATACAATGGTTTTAGTAGCGGACGTTTTTTGGAATCTTTGCACCCAAACCTTTTTCTTTCTTTTCCTTTCGAATCCTAATTCAATTGTTACAATGAGTTGGACCTTCGAAAGTGGGATCTTTTTCTCCTACGAGTTTCAAAATTTATCCATTAAGTTTTTTTATTTACTCAAGATGGAATCTATTAAAGAAGTTCTTAGTTTTGATACAGGAACATTAATTTTAAAGTAACTCACATGATCATAGAATATGTGCAACTACTAAGGAACAGTAGAAAGATGATCAACAAATAATATGTTCACATCCATTCAAAAAATTAAATAAATCCATCAATTCCATCAAAAATATAATATATTATGTCATAATATTATATAAAAATTATAAACTACTCCACCTCTACTCATTTTTCCAAACATCAATACAATCACATCACAATAACTACTCACTTTTTCAAACTTCAATACAATCATTTCACAACAAATCCACTTCAAATGCACCTTAGTTTAACCCTCAATCCAAACATCAAAACATAAAAGCGGGTTACCACTGCCACAAAATATGTCTTTATCGATGTTTTGAAACGTCTTCTTAAGATATATATAATGTCGGTAGATGACTATTCAGATGTTAATAAACATCCAAATCAAACGTCTAGCTAGCCTTGTCGGGAGAAGTTTTAAAGGACGTTTTAAGAGAACGTCCATATATCCACATCTGCGTTGATGTTTAATAACATCCGCAAAAGAAGATGCTTTGTGGACGTTATTTTTGAACGTCTGCAGATTAAGCAATTCTACGGATGTAAATAAACATCTTGGTAGAATCTATTTTGATGTTTATAATTTTTTGTCCAAAATCGTGTTTTATTGACGTTTTTAATGCCATCCATACAGAAAAATAGAAGCGATCGTTAGTAAACGTACTTGTATATTTTATGTGGGCATCCTTTAATATTAATCCAATGTTTAGGTGCAATTACATGTGTAAGGTCATACAAGTTATCAAGGTTTTGTCATTTATTTAAGGAGTCTTATTACCATGATAAATAATAGGATTAGAGTGTAGAAAGACATCAGGGAAAAATAATTACAATTGTAAGTGTAGTACGACCAGAGTCAGAACTAAATCATGCATTAAAATATGATAACAATGACCACCATGATTACAAAAAATCCAAAGGTTTTAGTTCCATAAAAAATAAGAACCAAAAAGTACATTCAAGATGTCTAAGGCAAAACAAAATTCTAAACATCTTCTTCAGTCTCGGCATCAGGATCAACACCTCCGGATCTATCTCCTCTTGATCGTCCTTGAGAAGCATCTAATAAAGAATAAGTATATTAGACATGGTAAAAGAAGATATATTAAAATGATCATACTTTTGAAAATGATTACCATATAGTGTAAGTGGAGAAAATGTCGAAGGCGTCCCATCTGTTAACGGGTAATTCTTAAAATATGCTACAATTCCAGCCGCTATTTTATCTTGAAGCTCTGTTGAGGTCTTCTTATTAATTGTATCTATCCGTGACTTCAAATCCAACACTTCCTGTTGAAGGGATGCCACAATCTTTTCATTTTCGACCTCTATTTTTCGTCGCTCTTCCGCCACCCTCTGCTCAATTACATCCTCTGAAATGGATGCAGACCTACGACGCCCTCTTCCTTTAGGCACGTGTCCTTACCCCCTACCAATAAGACAATCGGATCGCCCTTCATTACGTAGTACAATATTAGCTATTTCAGCATCAGTTGTGGATTGTCCTTCTGCATCGGCTTTAGCACGCATTTCTAACATAGTAATCTATAAAAGAACATAAAAGTAAAAAAATTATGTATGGAAAGTTCAATTTATATTATTGATCTAGACAACTTACATATATCTGTCTAGCTTCAGGTGTTGACCAATATCCATGCTGCCCTGCAATTTCATCCAATGGTGCCTGTCCTGTTATGTCGACACTGAATTTTGTCTTTTTGAATAAGAGAATCTCTCCACACGGTCGACCATCGAGTTCATCACGCGACTTAAATGATCAAGAAATTAAATGAATTACAACTATAACCATATCCAACATGAATTGAATTTTAAAAACACTCACTATCTCTTGTCGAATGACTGCGTATGACTTCGATCCAGTAGTGGAAAGATTTTTAACAATGTGTATACGCGTGTCCTTGTTCTTCTGACACCATTCCTATTTTTTACATAAGGATTCCACAAAAGAATATAGACAGTGTTTATAAATCTAAATAGATCAAGTTTCAATTACAAACTTACCTCATGATCTGGCTCTGTCCATATTTCAACCATGACTTTCCAAAGTTCAACCGGTACATTATGGAGCCTAGCAGTGTCTCCTTTCACTTTCCATTCTTTCTTTAAACTCTATCGACGCTCTCTCAGATGTTTTGCCAAACGACGATTAATTGCTTCTTTTACTCTTCTATCAGTATCAAAACCCTCAATATCGACGAAGCTCTATACCAAAAATAATAACCTTAGAAAATTATAATAATAACAATTTAAAAGAAAGATAAGGTCAATTACACACCTTGATTCGATCATATGCAGCCCGAAGATCAGCTCTGTTAAGGCCCTGAAGTCTGCCACCAATGGGACATCCTCTCTTGCCGCTATCCCGCAAATTAGTTGTAGATCTTTCGCTTGTTTGGCTTCCAATGGTCTACCTTCTTCTAGGTTGATACATATAATCCGCCTATGCCCCGTAGCTTCCACATGCTTGGCCAATATGATACATCTTGACTTTCCCCTTCATCGCACTATATTTAATTTAACAAAGTTCATGTCATAATTTAAAATATTATAATTATAAAAAATTAGATCCTTCACCTTTCTTTTGAGTAGTAGATGGTCCTTTATCTGAGTGCAGTTGAGTAGACATAACTGGTGAATGAAAATGCTCGGATGTTGGTGTAGGTGTTGGTGGTGCTTGAGATTGAGCTTCCCTAGACATTTTACAAAATACAACTTTACATGGGGATTCAAAACTCGTCTCCTATAATTCATCTATCCAGGAAATGGTCAACCACTCCATTTTTTGTATATTTGAGGGGCCATTCTAAGTAATTTTTTTAATTAAAGAATACATGAGTTGCTGGCTGACAGTAAATAGCAGTGAAGATAAAGTTGAAGTATGTACGTCATTTTATTTACTATTTAAAAATTTACCATGATGGTTTTTTTAAAAAAGGCGGAGTTTTAAATCAATAGTATATCTGAATCAATATAAAAAAGTTACAACATACTCACATGTGAATTCGTGGAGAAAAGTTGAAATAGATTAAGATTTGTTGTCTACGACTTGCATCCCTAGAGTCTGGAGACGGTTAACAAATATGAGAAGAAAGAGATGATGGAAGGATATTGTATGATAGAGAAATAATCTATCACCTATTTATAGTAAACAAGTTATTTGCTATTTTAAACAAAAAATCAATTGTTATTTTTCAATTAATTACAGTCCTGGATTTAGGATGAAAAGAACAATACCTTTTTTATTATTTAAAAAATGAAAGTTACTTGCTGCAACGGGGAGGCCAATCTCCTCCTAAAACTATGGACTCTGTGAAAGGATGGGGCCAATCTCCTCCTAAAACCCTGGACTCCTGCAACAACGGGGAGGCCGGGCAACTCCTGTTTGCGAAATTTAATCTAAATTTCGATTAAATTTGATGAAATCAATTTTCTATGCAACTATACCATATTTGCAACTCTAATAGCAATCGTGAGATCCCCACACCCTTTCATATCTCAATTGGGTCATATGCTTTAAAGAAAATATTATGCCCTTGGGGATATAACAAAAAAAATATTATGCCCTTGGGGATATAACGAGCTATACAACATGATTTCACGCATAACCTTGTTTTTCAATACCTTGAAAACATTGAAATGCATGGTTCGATCCTTCGAATTCCATCTTGGCGTACTTGCAACCCGTAAAAAAAGTCCCATACACCCTAAGGAGATAAAAAAACGTACCTCCTTCGACGTCTTGTAGATTGTCCCGAAGGGTTTGATTTTTGTTGTCCCTGAGTAGGAGCAACCACCGAGTTGAGGATAGAGCAGTCGGAGGATAGAGCCGTCGGAGGATAGAGCCGCTAGCGCCGTCGGAGGATAGAGCCGTCGGAGGAAGAAGGAAGAGAGGGAGGAGGAGCAACCGTACGGTGGGAATAATATTGGAATGCTAGGGTTTCCTAAAGGCTCTTGCCGAGTTTGGCGGGAATCCGAAAAGACAGGGTGGTGGGAAACAAATTCTTTTAGGTAAACCCGACGTTTGATTAAAAACGTCTACATGTATTTAACATATATGGACGTTTTAAGTGTAATGTCGTGAGAGATTTTTATTTTAGACGTTATAATTAATGTCCAGTAAAAATGTTTCTAACTTGACGTTCCTGGCGGTTGAATGTCCGCATAAATTGTTATTCTTCTAGTGTACCCTCTACCAGTTTAACCCGTCCTAACCCGCGTACCAAATGCATCCTTAAAGTTTGTCGTCGTGTATAATATTTACGACGTCGTAAAGGACGGTCACCGAATATAAAAAAGCCATCGCGAAATAGATACGACAGTTCAGTGACCCTCTCTATCTTAACTATGCATGAAATCGAGACCCAGATAGCTCGACAGCAATACCATGCGTACATCCTCAAGAGCAAACGACGGCACTGTCATAGGTGTTGTCGCAGGTCCTTATCATCTTCCCGAAGATCTCGCCGCCAAAGATGTCGTCATCATCAAATTCAAGGGCTTGGCTAACTGCGACGTTGGAGAGCCTTTCTTTGAAATCCTGCAGCGGAATGTATGTCTAGGGCTGGCTATTGAGTCACGGCTTGATGAGCCACGGGCTCAACTTGATAAGGACTCGTGAGCCCGGCACATTAAGCTATTGAGCCGATCTTGAGCCAAGCCTCGCTCGCCTCGATAACTCAATAAAAGGCTCGATAAGGAATATATATACATATATTATTTATATATTTATATATAATACAAACAAAATAAAATTAGCCTTTTGCAATTTTCCCTCCACTAACTTTGACCCTCCTACGAGTCACGAGTCACGACCCAATTCTCAAATCAATCTCATTCCCGCATACACATTTGCCCCCCCCCCCCCCACACACACACGCATTAGAAAATTAGTGATTTTTTTAAAATATAATGTTACAATATATATTATAATTAAGATTTTATACACTACTTGGCTAGTGGCCTAATGGTAAGGAACATAGTCTTTGATAGAGCAGGTCTCAAGTTTTAACCCACACATAACTTTTTTCCACCAAAAAGTAACCTTTTCCTTAACGAACTCGACTTGGGCTCAAGCCTGAGCAAGGGGCTGGCTCGGCTCGTTGGGCTCGATAGCGTAGCCCTATGTATGCCCTATCCGTTATAACAATGACACTATTTATCTCAAAATCCCAGTAATTTAGATCATGTCCGCACGGTTAGTTTAAATCCTTTTCCATGGAAAACTTTTGAATGTCTCCAAAAAAAATCATTGTAACTAAATTCCTTTTTTTACATGGTTACTCCTGTAAAATTTTATGTTTTACGAAAATGCCCATGCAAATTTGTAATATTACATTGGATACAGACGTAAAGTTTTCGTTAAAATAGCACGTAAACTTCTCCATTTTACGGAAATACCCCTATCTACCTCCATGTTTTAAAAAAAATGTCCCTCCCAAGATACCTGCGCCAATGTGCTTTTTGTAAATAGAGAAGTTTATGGGGGTAATTGTTAAAAACCTGAAAACATACCCTTGTATTGTAATATTAAAACGCTGGTAATATTACTTGGATATTCTTTCAATTTTTTTTTATATATGAACATACCCTTGTAAAGTTATCCATTTTACAAAAAGAATCAGGCGCAGCAGGCGGAGCCTCAGCTAGTGTCCAACTCGCTCATGGTCGCCATCAAGCGCTCGCAGGCCAACCAGCGTCGGAACCCTAAGACGTTCCACCTTTACCAGCAACAGCAGTCGGCGATGGCATTCACTGGAGTGAAGGTGGAGTTGAAGGTCGAGGAACACCGTGAGCGAGGAAGGATCCGTTGAACGTGGCGTCGTCATGGCAGTAACCGGCATTCTCGCCGCATATGTTGCCGGAACATGAGGTGTTGTCGGAGGTCACCATCATCTCCGAAGATCTCGCCGCTGAAGCCGTCGTCGTCATCGAATTCAGGAGCTTGACTGACGGCCACGTCGAAAAGCCTCTCTTTGAAATCCTGCAGCGGAATGTATGCCATATCGCAATGACACTATTTATGTCAAAATCCGACTAATTTAGATCATATATGCACGGTTAGTTTAAGTCATTTTCAACGGAGGAAAATTGAATGATTTGACAAAATAGTATTGTAAATAAATTCCCATTTTTACTGATGGTAAAAATTTTTATTTTACGAAAATGCCCCCTGCAAAATTGTAATATTACATTGGATACACCCGTAAATTGTTTTCTAAATTACCTATAAATTTCTCCGTTTACAGAAACACCCCTACGTACTTGTCCGTTTTACAAAAAAAAATGTCCATACCAAGATACCTGCGCAATCTGCTTTTTTTAAATAGAGAAGTTTGTGGAGGATATTTATTAAAGCAACGGCTATACTCCCCCCTCTTTCAAACAACTCTCTCAACGGTCATTGGAAGCCCTGTTTCTCCTCTCCTCTTCTCTCCCAACCTCTCATCCCTGTTTCTTCTTAACACTAACGTCTGCTCTTCTCTGAACGGAGAAGCTTCTTGCGGTTGTTCCGGAGGGATGGCGATGGGGGAGCGATTCCGGGAGCTGGCGAGGAAGTACGGGAAGGTGGCTCTGTGGGTCCATCTCTTTATCTCTGCTGCGTCTATCGCCGGCCTCTATCCTGCCGTCAGAAACAACGTCGATGTGGAGGCCCCTTTTCCGGCGCGCCGGACGCGGAGGGGGAGGGGGATGAAAGGAAGGGGAGCAACAGGACGACGGAGCTCGCGGCCTCCGACGGGGGGGGGGGGGGGGGGCGCTGGCGGTGGCGGTTATGCTGAACGAGGATGTCAAGGTACCGATCACGGTGGCCCTCACGTCGCTAATCGCGAGGTTCCTCGCCACGACGAAGATCATCAAGAGCCACGTCGGTGTGAGTAACTTTGATCTGTTTGCTGTTGGGCTCCGCCGCCAATGAGTCGTCCAGCGCCGCCGCGCCGCAGCTGGACGTTCTTGTCCCTCTATTTTCTTCTCATTCCTGTTTGGGGTGGGAATCGGTGAATTGCGTGGGTACGCTTTGTTCACTTGTTTCACAACGCCTTTTGTTACCTTCCGAGGGTGGACTTGTCTGCACGTCTCGACTTAGGAAGAACCGAACTCGAATTCGAACTTCCCCTTTACGTGTGTTTCAATTCTCTTCCTTCTCGCGTAATTCAGTGCGGTAATGGAGGTTTTCCTGCTTTTGATGGAATCTTGTCGCCTTTGAATGATGTATTCGAGCTTCCGGTGGTGTTTTGTCCGAACGTTTGGTTGGTCTTCGGAGGAAAGAGCCAAATCCGTGAGCAGCGGCACGAGCTCTGCATTGCTAGATGTAGATCTCCCTTGAGACTACGACGACAAACAGGAGGCCAACGCCAGGCCGCATGCCGCATTGCCGACCCCGAATCGGGCGTAACAATAGACTACGCGGCCCGCGCCAACTGGCTCCGGGCCGCCGTCATCGACGCCAACGACGGGCTCGTCTCCGTTGCCTCCCTCGTGATTTCTAATATTTTGTTTGTGTTTAATTTGGCTTATGGTCTTCTGGCCATGTCTTTCAGATCGGTGGTCAGTTTATGGGATTTCATTCGGAAGCTTCAGAATGCACAGTGGACGTTGGCATTTATAGCAGGAGTTCGTACTTAAAGTTGTATATCAATACTACAACTTGGGGCCTCTTGTGCACTTCTCTGCTTTGCCTTTGGTATTATTCTAAGGTAGAGGAGTTGCTTTTCCTTTATATGAACAGTTCATTATCGATAATTAGGCGCATGGTACTAGAGCTTTTTCTTTATATGTGTGTATAGGCTGTGGGGGAATAGCCTTCTGCTTAAACAATCAGATAGTTGTGAGATATGGGATTTCCTGCTAGTCTTCGTGCATTGCAACTTCTAAAATCAGGGCTTCTGAAAGATACCTTCGATTGAATTGCTGGAAAGATGAGCAGAGCATGGTCTACCGTTCCTCCTGGATGGAGTCCGGGAAGAACAGGGGTCAGGATCGAAGTGGGTGGACGCCAAGCAGCCGACTCTGTGCGCGAAGATGCTCGGAGAGCGGGAATTCATGAACATTCTTTGAGGATTTGCGACATGGAAAATGCAGAGGGTGAGGTTTGGAGATCTAATTGCTGCCGCTTCGCCACCAAGTATGTTGGTTCGTAAGCTCATGTTTGAATGCATACTTCTTATTTTCTTCATTTGTTCATTATTTTTAACTTAATGATAAATGCCAGACATCTTATCTTAATACTACAATGAATCCTCACCTGGTAATGATCAGTTTCAGTTGTTAAGAGTTTGCGGGACTCTAAGGAGATCTTTGCCATGGGGAGTTCTCAATAAGATCCAACGATTCGACGATGCCATTTACGGTGAATATTCCTTCTATGCACTGTCTTTGTACAAATTCTTTCATATATTTTTTTCAGAGTATTTAGGAAAAAGACAAATTTACTATCATTGGTAATATTATATTTGACATAAATAAATTTAATGAATGATGTTAATAAGGGGTTTTTATGCCTGCGGTGAAAACTTAGATTCTAGTAACGTTTCTCATATGGTATAGTTAATTATCACTAACGGCCTAATATATATATAGTTAGATCCAAACAATTTCTTAAGGTCTAAAAAATGCACTAACGTCCTAATATATATAGTTAATTATCAACATTTTTGCATTATTTACTTACCTCAGATTACGCACTAGGCATGGACGGTTATTATCGAACTGCAACAATGACCCAATATTGATGCTTGTTATGGTTGACGATAGACCGGTTCTAATGGTAGATGATTGTAGGTCATAGAGATCTTGGGCAATGTCAGAGTAAGAGAAATACATTGGAGGATACATCTTTACAAGAAATTACGGTATGTACGTTTACAACTTGACCATCTTTATAAGAAATATAATCGGAAGTTAATCATCATTGTTGTATAGGGAATTCTCGGTTGGGTGCCAATGCAAAAGGAAAGTTACCTGGAGGCTGGCGATGTGGTGTATAGTTTGTAATATTGTCTTTATAGCGGTTCTCATTTGAGGACTCGCGATTGTATCTTCGGACTTGGACTGTGATAGTGTGGAGCCTGTTTCACCCGCAACCCGGGTGGGGCCTCCGGGGGGTTGGGGGAGGGGGGGGGGGGGGGTAGGAGGCCCGCGGTGGTCTCCGGCATTGATCTTTCAGAGCACTGTCTACCCGTTCTCCGGCATTGATCGCGGCCAAGAACAGCACCATTGCCTTGCCGGGGTCCTTGTCCACGAGCTTTTGCGCACCAACAATCAAAAAACAAAATCAACAATCGAAATCCCAGTGCGTCATGATGGCAGGCTTCACAGGGGAACATGGGGCGGATGTGGAGAGCCTGGAAACTGAATGGTTGCACATAGATCCTGAACGATCATCATCTCCTCTTTTATTGTGTTGGAAATGGGTGGGGTCTTTCTTGAAAGGGAGAGAGACGGTGGAGAAGACAAGAGTTAACGTAAGTGTTAAGAAGAAGCAGAGATGAGAGGTTGGGAGAGGAGAGGAGCAGACGAGGTCCTTAGACGATTGGAAATGGGGTCTTTCTTGAAAGGGAGAGAGACGGTGGAGAGATGAGGTTATCTTTGGGAAGACGAGAAGCGGAGGTCTTCAGGAATAGGAGTCTCCGCTGAAGCTATCCGACCGATGAGAGAGCCCTTCAAAAGAGAGAGAGAGAGAGAGAGAGACGTTGCGTCTCCCAACAATTTGAAGTTTTTGCCCATAATGTCCTGTCACATTTGCATGTATATATAATCTGTTTTTCCGTTTCAAGAAGCGATCGTGCCAATAACCACAGATCTCGACTTGATTATACGTAGCAACCTGAGTAGCAGTTGAGAGAAATTTCCCATATAACTAATAAAGGTAGGCATATATATCTCATACAGTTGGCCTCTTGTTTGTCTTCGTAGTCTCAAGGGAGATCTACGCAGAGCTCGTGCCGCTGCTCGCGGATTTGGCTCCTTCCTCCGAAGACCAACCAAACGTTCGGACAAAACACCACCACGGCGTGCTTTGAAGGTAACGAAAGGCGTCAGTTAGAACTCCCACCAATTTTTTACCTTCCAAAAAACAAAAGAAAAAGGGAATTCTTGAAAAATAAACCAAATTCACCCTTTTGTGACAACCCATATCGGGAATTCCATCGTTCTAGCTCAAAACAGGTCTCCGGAAGCTCGAATACATCATTCAAAGGCGACAAGATTCCATCAAAAGCAGGAAAACCTCCATTACCGCACTGAGTTACGTGAGAAGGAAGAGAATTGAAACACACGTAATCGTCACCGACGTGGCTCTTGATGATCTTAGTCCTGGCGAGGAACCTCGTGATTGGCGGCGTGAGCCCCCCCCCCCGTCGGAGGCCGCGAGCTCCGTCGTCCTGTTGCTCCCCTTTCTTTCATCCCCCTCCGCGTCCGGCGCGCCGGAAAAGGGGCCTCCACATCGACGTTGTTTCTGACGGCAGCATAGAGGCCGGCGATAGACGCAGCAGAGATAAAGAGATGGACCCACAGAGCCACCTTCCCGTACTTCCTCGCCAGCTCCCGGAATGAGAGGTTGGGAGAGAAGAGGAGAGGAGAAACAGGGCTTCGAATGACCGTTGAGAGAGTTGTTTGAAAGAGGGGGGAGTATAGCCGTTGCTTTAATAAATATCCTCCACAAGCTTCTCTATTTAAAAAAAGCAGATTGCGCAGGTATCTTGGTTTAGACATTTTTTTGTAAAACGGAGAAGTGCGTAGGGGTGTTTCTGTAAAATGGAGAAATTTATAGGTAATCTAGAAAACAATTTACGGGTGTATCCAATGTAATATTACAATTTTGCAGGGGGCATTTTCGTAAAATAAAATCTTTTACCATCCGTAAAAATGGAAATTTATTTACAATACTATTTTGTCAAATCATTCAATTTTCCTCCGTTGAAAAGGACTTAAACTAACCGTGCAGATATGATCTAAATTCGTCGGATTTTGACATAAATAGTGTCATTGCGATATGGCATACATTCTGCTGCAGGATTTCAAAGAGAGGCTTTTTGACGTGGCCGTCAGTCAAGCTCCTGAATTCGATGACGACGATGGCTTCAGCGGTGAGATCTTCGGAGATGATGGGGACCTCCGACCACACCTCATGTTCCGGCAACATATGCGGCGAGAATGCCGGTTACTACCACGACGACGCCACGTTCAACGGATCCTTCCTCACTCGCGGCGTTCCTCGACCTTCAACTCCACCTTCACTCCAGTGAATGCCATCGCCGACTGCTGTTGCTGGTAAAGGGAACGTCTCAGGGTTCCGACACTGGTTGGCCTGCGAGCGCTTGATGGCGACCACGAGGGAGTTGGACACTAGCAGAGGCTCCGCCTGCTGCCTGATTCTTTTTGTAAAATGGAGAACTTTACAAGGATATGTTCATATATAAAAAGTTTGAAAGAATATCCATGTAATATTACCAGGGTTTTAATATTACTGAAGTTTAATATTACAATACAGGGGTATGTTTTCAGGTTTTTAACAATTACCCCCATAAACTTCTATATTTACAAAAAGCACATTGGCGCAGGTATCTTGGGAGGGACATTTTTTTATAAAACATGGAGGTAGATAGGGGTATTTCCGTAAAATGGAGAAGTTTACGTGCTATTTTAACAAAAACTTTACGCATGTATCCAATATAATATTACAAATTTGCACGGGCATTTTCGTAAAACATAAAATTTTACAGGAGCAGCCATGTAAAAATAGGAACTTAGTAGTTACAATGATTTTTTTTGGACATTCAAAATTTTTTCATTGGAAAGGATTTAAAGTAACCGTGCAGACATGATCTAAAGTACTGGGATTTTGAGATAAATAGTGTCATTGTTATAACAGATAGGGCATACATAGGGCTAGCTATCGAGCCCAACGAGCCGAGCCAGCCCCTTGCTCAGGCTCGAGCCCAAGTCGAGTTCGTTAAGGAAAAGGGTACTTTTTGGTGGAAAAATGTTATGTGTGGGTTTAAACTTGAGATCTGCTCTATCAAAGACTATGCTCTAGCCAAGTTCTGTATAAAATCTTAATTATAATATATATTATAACATTATATTTGTTTATTAAAAAATCACTAATTTTCTAATGCATGTGGGGGGAGGGGCAAATGTGTGTGCGGGATGAGATTGATTTGAGAATTGGGTTATGACTTGTAGGAGGGTCAAAGTTAGTAGAGGGAAAATTGCAATGGGCTAATTTTATTTTGTTTGTATTATATATATAAATATATAAATAATATATGTATATATATTCCTTATCGAGCCTTTTATTGAGTTATCGAGCCAAGCGAGGCTTGGCTCAAGCTCGGCTCAATAGCCTAATGAGCCGGGCTCACGAGCCCTTATCGAGCCGAGCCCGAGCCTGGCTCATCAAGCCGTGACTCAATAGCCAGCCCTAGGCATACATTCCGCTGCAGGATTTCAAAGAAAGGCTATCCAACGTCGCAGTTAGCCAAGCTCTTGAATTCGATGACGACAACATCTTTGGCGTCGAGATCTTCGGGAAGATGATGAGGACCTGCGACAACACCTCATGTGAATCCCACGTTCATCTCGTCGTTCTCCTCCCTCTTGTCGATGGATTCTTCCGCACTCTAGTTGTTCCTCGACGAGCCTGACATCGATCCAGCATTCGTGGCAATCGATTGCACAATATATCCCTATCCATCCCCTTCGATTTCCAGTTCGATGTCCATCTCGAGCAATTCAAACGATGGCAATGCCGATGTCAATTTCTATGACAATGCCGTCGTTTGCTCATGAGGATGTACGCATGGTATTGCTGTCGAGCTATCTGGATCTCGATTTCATGCATAGTTAAACTGGTAGAGGGTAACCCGTTTTTATGGTTTGGTGTTTGGATAGATGGTTAAACTGAGATGGATTTGAAGAGGGTTTGTTGTGAAATGATTGTATTGAAGTTTGAAAAAGTGAGTAGTTATTGTGATGTGATTGTATTGAAGTTTGGAAAAATGAGTAGAAGTGGAGTAGTTTATAATTTTTATATAATATGATGGTATAATATATTATTTTTTGATGGAATTGATGGATTTATTTAATTTTTTGAATGGATGTGAACATATTATTTGTTGATCATCTTCCTATTGTTCCTTAGTAGTTGCACATATTCTATGATCATGTGAGTTACTTTAAAATTAATGTTCCTGTATCAAAACTAAGAACTTCTTTAATAGATTCCATCTTGAGTAAGTAAAAAAACTTAATGGATAAACTTTGAAACTCGTAGGAGAAAAAGATCACACTTTTGAAGGTCCAACTCATTGTAACAAATGAATTAGGATTCAAAAGGAAAAGAAAGAAAAAGGTTTGGGTGCAAAGATTCCAAAAAATGTCTGCTACTAAAACCATTGTATCCATAAGTCAAGCATGGGTCAAAAATCTAAAGGACTTAAAGAAGAAGACATCAAAAAAACAAAACCATAATGATCATCTGTATCTGTGTGGCCTTGGAGAGGTATAGTTTGATGAGATAGCGATGGTTCTTCTGCCAGTGAATAGTTTTGAATACCATAATTTGATAACAACATTGTAGGAGTTGCCAAAATTCATTTGCAAACAAAAAAAGTTACTGAGTAATAGAGATGCCAACTTTACAGTAATTACTAAGTGATGCTAAAAAGCATACATTTCTTGTTATGATAGATTAAATTGGAGCACTTGCTATAAGAATACTCTCCCATGCATCTCCATTACACACATGGAATGGGAATATATGGCCACAAGCTCATTATATACTTCTCTAAATTTCTATTGATAAAGAGACTCACACTCGAGGCGACGAAGAGCAGCACATCCTAAGAAAGTAGCATGCAGTTCAAAGCATTCTGAACAAAACAAATGTTGTGAAGCATGCAATTAAAATTGTTGTAAAGATAGGAGAAAAAGCACATCAAAGCTTCTCTTTCAGAGAGGGAGCGAGTTGCAAAGACGGGTATTCCTTTGTTGCTCTTGTCACGCTTAAGGAATTCACTAGAGTATAGAAGTGAACAAAATTTAGACATCCATTATGATTCACAGGTGTCGATGGTCACATGTCGATTCATGTGCGCCTGCGACCAGTTGGAATAAGCCCCCGCTAAAGAATCACCAAATGGTATTGGAGTATAACACAGCATGTAAGCAACTACACCAATCATGAAGCATGATTCAGATGTAGAGTTGCTGACCAACATCAAAGAACCACTCTTAGATGAGCATGCCATCGTCTCTCCTGCAGAAGCACAATTACCATGAACATAAGTAGGTAATCATTATCACCTTGAGGAAAATCTGAAGCATTGATAATGTTGATTGATTAATAATTTATGTCAATCAGAATTATTGCAACTCATACAACTCAGGAACCATATATTCTAGTGTAACAGAAAGTGCAATGAAGAGTAAAAAACATAAGAGCTTGTCAACAGAAAGACCATATTGATAATTGTGTGCACCTGAATTTATACAATGTATTTTCCTTGATTCAAAATAAAACAAATCTTATGATCAACAAAATAATCTCTATTCTGCAAACACCCAATTCTTTTGTCAGTACCTGCACCGAATAGATCAGCTCTAATGCTTTAATCACAATCTTGCATATGAAAATCATACAACATGCATTGTACCTACAAAGTGTACTGTTTATATCCGAAAACAACTTCGTTATTCTTCTGGGTGCGCCTCGGAGTCGAAGGCCTTCACACAATATACACCGATACTCAACCTTAACCCCATCATTTGCAAGAGGGCCCTCGTCTATGGGGAGATCTTGCCTTACCAATGAGCCATATCCTGCACGCTCGAAGATCCCCTGAACTGCTCCATCGTCCTCCACGACATCGATTGGAGATAGTTCATCATGTAGCCAGTGGTCAGATGGACATCTCCCCCTGGGATCACTGAGTTCGGCGAATGACGACTGATTAGGTTCTCCAATTACATGAAGATACCCCAAATTGCCTCGTCGATCCTCGAGTGGGCGTGCCAAGACTCCTCGACCACGAAGTTGGAGTAGTTATTGGAGAACACGGAGTCGAACACCGGGAGGAGAACCTGAAATGCTTCGTAGAGATCGACGATCCCATCCTCAATGGCTCCCTAGACCAAATCCACACACAAATCAACTCGATCATTCCGATCGAAATCCTAGAAGTTGATCGCCGCTTTTCCGATATTGAAAATCCCAACACCTCCGTCCGGACTATCGGTAGCCAGAGAGGCGGCCATGGAAGAGGGGAAGGGGGTTGGGAGTGGTAGCCCTAGAAGGGAAGGGAGTCGCATTGGGGAAAAGGGGAGGAGGGTCGAACTCCTGCAAAAGGCTAAGGGCAAAAGGGGAAAGATGGTTGGGATATGGGGGTAAATTTGGAATGTGTGGCGGGAGTTAAGGGTAAAATCGAGATTTTTGTGCGAAAATTTAATCTTCTGATGCTCTTTAATATAGAAAATAATAGAAGTGCTTTTTACATTTCACAAATATATTTATATATTTAATAACATTTTTTTCATACCCATCAGTTTGTTCATCGAATTAATCCTACATCAAGTAGAGGACACACAATGACAATACTACGGTGCCCCCTATGAGCGATCAAAGGTCTGTAAAGAACGACTGATGACTTTTACACTACTGAAATGAAGGCAAACAGTTAGGTAATGGTAGAATGTAGTCAAGTGATGATTCCTCGAACAACATGTGATGCGAGGCAACAAAACCCTAACACGAGCAGTACTTCTCAGCATGTTGTCATATGGTACCGATCTAGAGTAATCACATCGTGATTACATGATCCATTATATCTTTATTAAGGATATTTATCATTTCCTTATCCTCAACCCAATCGAACGGGAATAAAATTATTTTATCAGGATACTTTATGCTATTAACCAGAACTTTTTGATATTTCATACCTACAAATAGAAAAACGTGCAAAACAACTGGGCATAATCTTTAACGGATAATGCAAAATTTACACGTTCAGAGCAAGGGATAATCTTTAACGGATCTAGAAAAAGGGGAAGAAGAAAACTCACCAACTCCCCCATTACCAGACATGTGTCCTCCCTCGTTAGGGAAGAGCCGTGTGCGTGTGTACGTGCCAATGAAAATAAACTTATTGTGTACACCGCTCCGCACGATGCTGATGTCGAGACCCGAGATCCGAGACCATCCTCCTCGCAGCGGTCTACAAGACGAGGTTAGGCTTCGACAGCTCCATGTGTGTTCTCCCGACAGACTCGCGGTTACGATGGAGTTCTGGCTTTACGGTTGATTGACATATAAACAATATAGTTGATGGTGGGATCGTGTTTTGGTTTTAGGTGATGATGCTTGCGCTAATGCTTTTAGATAGACCATTAGATGATCTAATCAAGGTCTATACAACGACGAGCTGGTGTGCATACGAGAACATATGAGTAATACAATCTCTCAAAGGAATCGTGCAAGTTTGCTACTGAACTGGAAGACGTGAGCTCACTCACGAGATATTGGGATAAACTAAATTCCAACTTTGGTCGTCTTATTTTAGAAACAAGATAGGATTTGAAGGTAAGATATATGCTTCTGGAAAGCATATGATCGATATCAACTCCCAACGATTGAATGAGAAACTTAATGATAAAATCATGGAAGAGACAGTTCAAATAAGATCAAAACTTCGTCTTTATTCCAGGTCTTCCGATATGCAGGATGTGCTGGTATTAGGAATACTCGAGGGTGGTGTGATCTTAAATGGTTGTATACCTTGACACTTCTATTCCAAGGGAATGATGAAACACGTTTGAATTTTAGTGACTCCTCAATGGATAAGATATCCAATCTCGATCCAATTGTTGGACATTGATCCGAATATGATTCGGATACAATGACAAGATGAGATATTATGTTTGACATGATCAGACACCTTTGAGCAGTCTTCTAGATCTGGATGCGAGATTAGATCTCACTATCCAAGTCACTATACATGGACTATACAGTCGCTCTGAACGTATCTCCAAGTATCTGAGGAGAAGGCCTACAATTCTTGAAAGAGTTCGAGAATTGCTATACTAGCAATATTATCTGAACTTTACAAAATTGGTTAATTAAATAAGATTTAATTATCCTAAATGATGTGGATATGATTCACATTATCCAGATATATGTATAGAAACATCTTGGATAATTAAATCGTATGTAATTATCATGTAGGATCAATATGGATGCACTATCCACTATAATCATGGATAATATGGATATGATCCACAATATCACAGAGAGATTTAATTACGAATGAGATTCATAATTAAAATGTTAATGTGAATAGGATTCACATTACAATTTAATGTTAATATGATTTATATTTAATATTGGATGGATGAATATGATTCATAATTTATCAAAGGCTCATTTGCAATTGTCACAAATAATTTACAAATTATTTGGTAATATATTGTTGACAAATAATTCTTGAATAAAGAGATAATGTAATGGGATTACATTAGTTGGGATTGAAGATAAAAAAAATCTCTTCAAATCCTACATGTGACACCTCCCATGGTAAAAGGGAAGGAGGCTATCTCCTTTCCCCTTTCATGGAAAGAGGCTCTCTCTCTCTTCTTTATTCATGAATCAAATTGATTTTAATTGAAATTAATTTGTTTAAGAATGTCTTCAAATTATTTATTTCTTTTAAGGTTAATTATTTATTGCTACAAATTGTTGTAATAAAGTCTAAATCATCGATTGAGAAAGCACAAATTAATCTACACCATCGATTATGTGTGCACATAGATTGGAATGCATGGACATCCAATATGTTATAAAAGAAATGCTAACTCTAGCCTTCTTTAAAAGGAGAAATGCAATGGTTGCATAATTAACATATCTCTCTCATTCTCTACACCGCAAGTCTACACCATCATCTCCAACTCTTGGTCGTCCCTTGTCTGGGTTGTGCAGATTGCAATTAAAAATCCCATTAAAAAAAAGGAATGACTGTCCCCAGCCTGACACTCTCCTGCCCCACCACCACCCCACCTCCGACCCCTCCTCCTCCATCCCCACCCGACCTCCCCTCGTCGACCCTTGCTTCACCACCTCCGCCCCCACCTACGACACCTCCTCCTCCATCCCTAGCTCGACCTCTCACCGTTGTCCCCTTGCTTCCTCACCTCCGGTCTCTTCTCCATCCCCAGCCCGATCTCCCCCTCTACCCCTACTTGCCCTCTTCCCCCTCCTCCGCCCCAGCTGCCACCTCCTCCTCCTCCACCCTCCTCTTCCCAGACCTCATCCTCCTTCTCCCCCATCCTCCACCGCCCCCTCCTCCCCGGCCTCCTCCGCCCCATTCTCCCCAACCTCCTCCCCCTCCTTCAAGGCCCCCTTCCCCTTCCCAGCTTTCACGTCGAGAACACCTCTGCCAGCTACACGACTGGGATGTTCTTCCCTAACCTCGTTGTGTATTTGACGCCATCGTCTTCAGCAATGACCTCAATCTGCAAAGCACCGTTGTTGCTTTTCGCAATCCCCTCCTCTGCACAGAAGAAGTGGTCAAATCCGTGAAGCACCACCTCCATCATGGATGTTCCATGCATCGACGAGGATGATGAAGGAGGATTTCGGAGGTCGCGTGCGACGAAGGAGGATGGGCGGGAGGGGGGATGCGTGGGGAGAGTATTTGGATAGTTATGCCCCTTTTAATCTAACCATGATTTGAAAAAATCATGGTTAAGTTCAACTTATTGATGGCTAAAGTAACGGAGGGACACAAGTGATAGAACGACAAGAAGTTTGGGGTACAAATAATCTCAAAAAGGGAGGGGCATAATTGATATTGCAATATCTCAAAGGGGCATAACTGATAAAAATCCAAAAAATAAAACTGCTAGGTTTGCGAACTGTTCGTTTAAAGAAGTTAAAATACCTAACCAGATCTGCAGACATAAGAAAAAACTACAAGAAGGGAGAGGTTTGAGTCATCGTGAAATGTTGGCGACATAGACCACGTTGATTAATAAATGAATGAGCAGAGCAGGGATGGAAAGATCTTCCTTAGAGACAAGGGACTAACTTCTGACTTAAACAACCAGACTTGTGGAATTCTGACCTTCCAAGAGATAACTAATTAAGCAATGGATACCAATCATTCGATGTATATCAATGATCTTTAAAGCATGAATGAAAAGATAAACAAGTATAGAAAACAAACAGAACCTCAATACGATGTATGTAGTGAAACGCAAGGCTAGTAGTGCACACTATATGAACATCATAATGCAAATCAAGCATGCTTGCTTTCAAGATTGAAGCATGTGGAGTTGAGAGCATGCCTCGAATCAGTTTCTGAAAGATAAGATTGGAGTAGTATCTTATGTTGTGTATCTTGTGTTAAGGTACCCGCAACACGTTCTTATAAAGGTCTTCCCCATGAATCTTATGTTCTATTTCTTGTGTTCTAAAGCTCTGAGCAAGGATATTGCATAAGACATCGTTAGATATCGTTGTCTTGAAATCAATTGACTCCTTGATTCTCATTGGTATGCTTCCATTTAGGTCCATGTGAGACTAGTATCTTTTCGATGAGTTCTCTTGGCAAGAACACTCTCCCGAGGTTTCAAAGTTCATTCATTTTATCACAGAATCGAATCTTGACATCTTTGATGCTCTCCCCTTTGTGAATTTGGAACATCTCATATTCTCTTTAACCAGTCATTCGATGTATATCAAAGATCTTTATACCATGTTTATCTCCCTTTCATAATTTTGTGACGTTAGCATATCTTGTGAGCTACCATGAGATGGGAGACATAATCGAGCTCCTCTTCGAGTAGTGCAAAATATAAGACATTGACCGCCTTAAAGCTGAGAGAGCTTTGCTTCATCTTCATGTCGATGTAAATGCTTTCTTTCTCCTCGATATTGAATAAACAACCTCTTCAGTATATGCCGCACTATGAAATCTATGAATTACAAAAACACCATCATTTTTGTCTTCCACGAACCGGTAGTTAGTTAGTCCCATCGAAGTATAGTTGTATATGGGATGTGTGATAGAGTTTTCCTTAGTTTTTGATTTTGTTGTTGTCTATTGGGCTTGAATAAGTAAAAACATTGGACAAAGTAGGTCCTTACTAAGACTAACCGCTAACCTCCCCATTGGCCCTTCCATCTTCTTTCGTCAAACAAACTTGATTGGTGCTTGTTGGCGGGACTTACTATCGCAGACACGAGGGCAAGATGACTAGATTATGGTGATGTGGGCATCCACCTTTGAACAAAAAAACCTTGATCAACCGTTGAAAAATCGGGGCCTAAAGCTATGATGAACCCCTGACGTTCGGTATAGAGACCTCTCGACCTTATTCTTTTCTCAGGCTCGAAATTCATCTCTCTACTTTAAAATTTATAATATTTTATATAATTTATAATATTTTATATAATTAGAAGTTTTACAACAGTACTAGTAATATATTTTAAATAATTAGAAAAAAACTTTGATACCATTTAAAGGAAATTGTTGGATTGATATCGAAAATTGTAAACGCAAATGTGATTCCTATGGATCAACACCAATAACACCTAAAGTGAAATATGTCCAATCACAAAAATAAACAACTAACCACGTAATAGCCAAATATTTTAGTGAGCGATGGGATCCCCCCCCCACACACACAAACTTCAGAATCTTTCGACCTTGTAAACATCGTTATTATCTCCTCGACCTAGTAATATTGCTCCATCTTACACTGCGAACCCTTCCCTTAATTTGAATTATCTTGAGTCAACTTACTTGGATTAAAGTTGTGTTAATCAAACCACACCTAAATCATTGGTGTATTTTTTCCATCTCTCTCCTTCTCTCCTCTTCACACCCCCCCCCTCTCCATTCCAGTAAACCTAGTGAAGGTAGAAGAACATCAATCTCCTTCGCTCGTAGGTCAACAATGATAGTGCGCTCGCGACATTGGAAGGGTTGGGGGCAACACATGGAATGTGGGGACGGATGTCGTTAGGTGCTAGGAAGAGGGGATGGAGATTGGAGTGGCATTTTGAAGGGTGGGGGTAGTTCAGAGGAGGTGGGGGAGAAGGTCGAGAGGTATAGAGAGGGGGTTTGGAGGTTGGGGCGATACTGGGAAGGGTGGGGGTGGCGCAGGGGAGGTGGGGGCGGCGGTCGGGTTTGCTGGGGAGGGGGGCTTGGAGGTTAGGGTGGCACATGGAGGGGTGGGGGCAACACAAGGGGAGGTGGGGGAACGAGGTCGAGGGGTATGGGGAGAGGAGGAGCTAGAGGTTGAAGCGGGACGTTGAGCGGTGGGGGCAGTGCAGGGGAGGTGCAGGGTATGGGCACCGAATTATTAGTATAACATATTTTGTCGTTGGTATTATTATCGGAGTAAATTACAGTTTCTGAATTATACATTCAATTTCAGTGTCGTACATGAACTTTGAAAAGGTAATAACGTGATATCTGATCTTTAAAATTTACCTTAATGTAATCCTTGACTATTGAAAATTAGTTGATCGTTTGGTCTTTCTAACCTTAAATTGCAACACCTCAAAATCACATTGAGACAAATATTAAAGATTTGATATCACATTATTAGCTTTTTAGAGTTTGGATATGATCTGAAAATCAGGTGTATATTTGAGATACTTTTTTTGCAATTTACTCTTATTTTTTTATCTATAAAACTTCGTTCATCCATTTTTCAATTTTAGAAAAATATGGGAATGACCTGTCCGATAAAAATTTGATTTGACAACCCAACTCGAATATGTTGATTATTGCTTAGAAAAAGTGATGGATTTGCACTGCGACCCTAAAATTTTCTCTCGTTACAATATAACCGCCATAGCCTTTTTATTTACATCATGATCCCTGTAATTTTACTTAATTCAATACATACGCCCCTATGCAAGGGACGTCTAGTAAGATCACACAAGGAACTTGATTTTAAGAATATGCGTTTAGAAATAAATGATTGGCGGCGTAGCTTGTTTCCCGTCTCCCAATAGTTTCTTGGTAATATATCCTTACTTGTTTATTAAAAAAATAAATGATTTATTTTCCATAACGGCAATTCCTTTTTTTCCTTCTAAAGAATGCACATAATTAAGATCCCTGTGACAAAAATAAATCCAATTGATATCTAATATCTTAGTATCTGAGTTCCATGCTAAAATGGTTTATGTCGGGCCGGGACAAGGGCATAGGCCCACTTATGAAAGGCCAAGCCGATACAGTAGGTATTGCCATGCGAAGGGTTTTACTTGGAGAAATAGAGGGTACGTGTATCACACATGCAAATTTTGAGAAGGTACCACATGAATATTCGACGATACCGGGTATTGAAGAATCTGTACATGAAATTTTAATCAATTTGAAAGAAATTGTATTGAGAAGTAATTTGTATGGAATTCGAGACACATTAATTTGCATCAAAGGTCCAAAATGCGTAACTGCTCTAGACATCATCTCACTGCTGTCTGTGGAAATAGTTGACACTACACAACGAACTTGTTCCGAAACCCCTCATTCAGGTGGATCCGATTATTTCACTTAATTTTTTTAACATCACTCACTTGATTAAAATTTTGGGTAATTTACGATAAGAGACATCAACTATGCATCAATTTCCAATTAATGCCCTCATTTTTTAAAAATTTAATTAAGAATGTGCAAAACTTTCAACTTTAGGATTTAACGTCGACATATGGGGACCGCGGAAGCTTACCTGTATCTGGGATCAAAAAAAATAAGATAGTACCCACTTTGTTACATTTGAAAAATGAGATCCCTAATTCAGAATCGACGTAAAGTTGGTGAATTTTTTTGTTATTTACTCTAAAATTTACGAACTATCTAAACTTTTATAAATCTAATAAAATCTACACCTTGAATATATGGTAAAGTTAAGAATGCAAAAAACAAGAACTTGAAATACATTATCTAATAAAAGTACATGTTATTTTTTAAATAAAATTGCTGGTCCGTGGGCTATACGGCGTACTGCTCGCCCAAAGACCAATCCAGAGTCCAGCCCATGGGCCTACATTATTTTTTTCTCCAAATTTTTAATATTGTCTGATCGTTATAACTAATTTCCTTACCCTATTTAAACTTTACAAATTTAATGCTTTCTGAGGTCTCGAGTAGGAGAGCTTTTCTGGGCAATCTTTCACATAATTAGTGATTTTATTGGTCATATTTGGTAAATGGGTTGGGTTGGGTGTAGGATGCAAACGGTTACGGAGATATCCGTATCCGATTCGTCATCGTATCCATTATATACAGATTTTGACATCCGTATCTGTATTTATTTTAAAATGGATGTGGATAAGGATATCATTTTGATATCAGCAAACATCCATATCTGTATCCGTATATCCATTTTCGTATATAAATATGATCACGGATTTATTTTTAACCCTATATAACATAATTTTATACCTTCTTTTTTCATATTTGTATAATTTTTATGATATAAACACATTTAGTAAATTAATATCATGTATTTTCCATCAAGTTCTTATATATTTGAGTCGATTCTATAGAGTATTTCTAATATTACTCCTGTACGATCAGTATCCGTTTTACATCTGTATCCATTTTCTAAGGATATGGTAAGATAATTTTAATATCCGTCAATATCCGTATCCGCATCCGTATTTGTATTAAAAAATGGATAAGGATACGGTAATACCTATATCCATATCTATATCCGACCGTTTGCATCCCTAGTTGGGTGGGATAACCTCATGTGAATAGTAATTGTTTGGATGGTTATGAGGATTGGAATGGATAAGTGTGATGTGATGTCATATTAACTTTTTAATTATTATAGTATGTTTTTTATGTTAGTTTTTTAATTTAAACATAGTTAAAAAATATTATTACCAAAGAAATTGTAGGTTCCACACAAGTAATCCCAACTCAGGAATGCACTCATTTCATACTGGAAATAATGGCAGGAAATATTTTTTGGATGGGCACTGACCTATTGTCTCAAGTCCAGCTGGACGCAAAATATCAACAGTCAACTTTTAGGATTTTCACATGTGTGCTCCTTTGAGATTTTATAATTACAGTTATGTCCATGCCTTTTGCAGTAACAATTATACCCATTTATTCTTTCAAAATTCAAGCTACCTTACTTCTATTAGTACACACCTGCCCCCAAATTGAATCAACGATAGCGTAGTACTGTGAATTTCAGAAGAATACATGGACACAAGTAGGGTGAAGCTTTGGGCTCGACTCGACCCAACCCGAGAAAGCTCAACCCTAACTCATCAATTTTCCGTGGGCCTCAGACCGCGTCGAGGCTCGGTTTTTTAGCAAACCGAGGACCCGAGCCTGACCCAAAGCCCGCGGGATTGGGTTTGAGTTCGGGGCAGGCCCAGCCTGCAACCATTTTTTATTCCACGAAGTTGCATTTTGATTCCAATTTATTGTTATGATATAATTCGTCCATAACACATTAATATTGGATATATTGTTATGATATAATATTATTATTCACGGATGAAGAAAATGTTAGATGTATTGTGATTATAAATCCATGTCTCCTAATTTGGTTCTAATATGATATTTTAAAATATAACGGCGCGGGCCCAACCTATTTATACTTCAGGCTCGGACCCGACCCGGTCCGTGCGGGATATTTTTGAAATATGAGGGTCCGGTCCATTTGTACATTGGGTTCGAGCCAGGTCTGAGCTTTTGTGGGTCAGGTCAGGGTTGGGTCCGGGGCGGGCTGACCCAATGCTCCACCCTAGACACGAGTATTGTCATAAAAAAGGAAGGGACATAATTGTAATTGCATAATCTCATAGGGACACAAGTATAAAAACACCTAATTTTTAACTAGACCCCAAGTTTTTGATACTCTTCTTGACATTTAGTCTCAATGATTCATATCTAAATCATGACAAAAGTTTGGAATATTCTCTTATTCCACGATGAATATTATTTCATATAAGGTAACATATGGAATACTTTCTTTCCAATGGAGGACTACATCGGGCCTCAATAAATGTGAACACATTTAAGATGGACTGAGACAATTTGCTAATGGGCCCCCCTAATATGCTAAATTCCAAGTATATCCAAATTGGGGCATGATGTCCAAAAGCTCCTCACATTTGCAAATCCAACCCCAACCCCCAAAGAAGAAAAAGGATGAATAGCTCTCTCACCTTCTTGACAGGGATTGATTTGGGAAGGAGATTAGATCCCCAACCATTTCCTTTGTTGGAGTTGGGAATTGGAAGTTCCACTACTCTCCATGTGGAAAAGGTGACAAGCCACTTTAGGGTAGGTACATTTTATACTACACACCCTAATATTTAATCTAATTACATGATAACCCGTATAATGTTTGAAATTGCACTAGGACTTCTATAGTAGAACTTTTATCCATCCATGTGCATCCTAAGCAAAAGCAATATGCATGTCTATTGTTCATTTTTCTCACATGTTTTGCGCAAACTTCACTCGTAATCCTTTCCTCGGTCTCTTGTTGATGTTTGCTTTCACCGCTCTCTCTTTGTCCCCTGGTTGGAGTCCACTCTGAGAAGATCATTGATGTCTCATCGAAACGAAGGAAGAAAAGGTGAAAGAAAGTCGCACCATGTCTTGGACCCTCAACCCTGAACCCACGAGCTTCGATTAGAGGGGAGAAGGAATCACAACCCAACACATATTTGTTGTAGCTTCTTTTAGGAACTTCGAAGGATAACTTTTGTGTAAATGTGATTCTTCGCGAGAATCCATTACTGAGATGGGACGAATGTGTAGCGAGAGGAAAGACTGGCATGGGATGGGAAAACGTATAATATCTTTTGTTCCACCCTTAAAATTTCAATTATTGAACATGAACAAATTGGAAATAAAAAAAGTACAATTTTGTTTTTTTCCCAATAAAACTTACACCCCAAACTTTGTGCATTTACACTTGTGTCACTGTATTCTTATAAAATGTGCAAAATGAACAATAATACCCTTCGGTTATTACACATGTTCCCATATATTGCAATAGTGGAAGGGCACTATTGTGAATATTGTAAGACTATAGGGACACAAAGTGTAATTGCACAAAAAGTTAGAGACATAAGTGTTATTTGAAGAACTCAATTGAGCACAAATGTAAAAAATAATATAATAGGAAACATTTTGTTATAATATTACACTATTTAAAAACATCTTGAAATGCTCCACAACACTTTTTGGCATAAGACATGCCATGATGACCATCAAAGTAGTAAAACTTAACTTGAAAACCTTAAAATTAACATTCAAGCACCAAGTAGCATCTACCATGTGAATTCAATTGGAAAGGGTTGTATCACATTGAGATGTCGATTTATTTTCTGCCCCCAAATGAGATGGTTCCTTTGTTCCTCCCTCTTTTTGAATCGAGGCTCCAGCTCACATCATTCCAACATCCTGCGGGGAGCACCTCAGTTGACGATCATGCACAGTAATTGGAGTCAACTCCCACTAGAGGCAAACTTCAAATCGCCAAACCCAAGTTCGTCGTATGTAGTGACTGTGGACTTTGTCTTCAGTTGACATAGCTTATTCCTTATTGGTAATAAAAAAAGTATAGTATCGTGAAAAAAATGCGATATTTGCTTTATGATTTACAATATAGAATTATGAGTGCATCTACAATATAACGCATATTCCCCCAAAATCATTTTAAAAAACATCAAATTTTTAGATTGGTGGCGCTGCTTGTTGTCCGTCTCCCATCAATCTCTTTGTAATAATTCTGGATTTAATATAATATGCAAATTCAAATTTTTAGTTGCATTAAACCTTATACATATATGAGTTGCACCAAAGTAACATTTTGTAAAGAAAAGATCACATTCATTCCATCGAAAATTAGGTATCGACAATTGTAGGTGCAACATAGCTAGACAGATGAATCGAGAGATTTTCGTACTAAAATAGGATTAATAAAATTTAATTTGAAGACCGGATCACATTTGATCTTTCATATGAACAACCAAGGAGATGCCAACTTGGATTTTGCTATGACTTATTTAGAATGAGTATCTTTGAAAAATATGATTCATAATGTTCACGTTATGTCTGCAAAGATAGCATTTGGTAAAAAGAAGAAAGAAAAAGAAACCCTCACCCTTCCTCCTCCTTCCCTTCCTTTGCCCCTTCAAACCACCAACCCCTTCTTCCTCTACTAGCACCCTTCCTACGCCCACAACCCGTCGACAACCTACCTCCAGAGACAACACCATCCACGCTTGTCGCTCCATAGAGGTATCGTCCTTGACGATCGCACCTTCCGGTTCGAAGATCATGCACTCATGTTGGAGTAGCAGGGGTTTGCGGGGTGAGGTTATCGGTCTAGCTTGAAGGCGAGTAGAGGCGCATGGGCGGCATGAGACCGTCACCAACGCGTATGCAAGATTCCAGAGCAAGTAACATTGGAGGCTAGATTCGTCGCGGTGTTGGATGGTGTCGGCATGGCGAAGGTCTTGCGTGCGCTCGGCTCCGACGACACATCTCCCGAGGAGGTCGGGAAGATGATGGCGTAGATGGACACTGATGGAGATGGCTTCGTGGACCTCACAGAGTTGGCGGAGGCGCTGTGCAGCTGAAGGACACGTTTCGGATGTACAACCTGGACAGGAATGGAAAGATCTCAACGAAGGAGCTCCAAAGTATGATGTGAAGGACTTGGCAAGCTTCACTAATTCGTGATTAGTGAAGGTTCTTGGATAATTCTGAAACTACTAAAGACCGTGAATGTAAATGTCCCATATGTCCATATGTTGATGGGTATATGGTTTACATATATTAAGGAGCTTTAACTATATATGGGAGAAAAGTATTGGAGGGTTGAGAGTCGAGCATGTTAACTATCCGGGAGCTTCTTTACAAAATAGACTTTTTTTAGGGAAAAACAACAACGCCCACCGTGGGGCTCGAACCCACGACCACAAGGTTAAGAGCCTTGCGCTCTACCAACTGAGCTAGACAGGCAGGTGTGCAGAGGATTGGTTGTTTATAAAGAACCTTTCACAAATTTGAATCATTTAAAAATTTCTCGAAGCTCTCTCAACTAACTTAAGTGCTTCCGCAAATTGAAGATTTATCATATTTGCTTCAAGGTTGGGTAAGGAGAAGCCTTTAGTTAGTCTTAAACCAACCATTTTTTTTCAATAGTCCATAAAAATGTTTAGATCATTGATGAATACGAAGAGGACGATTTGTTCACGTAGGCATGCTAAACTTGAAGATTTAAAGAAGCCCACAAAGGCACGATTGATATTCGTGGGTATTACGGAAGTTTTTGGATTGATAGCATCCAAGAGGTAAACTTAAGAGAAGAGTACCAACAAGTATTTAAGTCAAGAAAAGAGGTTTAACTTAAAAAGGTCAAGGGACGAACCGATTAATATAAGTTGTGCACATCCAAATAAATATACAGTCTTTATTTTTTTTGGATTTTTATCACTTGTGCGCCTCTCAGTTTCTACAATATCAACTATGTCTCTCCCTTTTCTGCAATATCAGTTATGCCTCTAAATTCTTACAGAATTCACAATTCTGCCCTTTCGTTGAGGTAAAGTGGGAGCATGACTGATATTACAAAAGAGCATATTTATGACTTCTGTAAGAATACAAGGGATCAACTGACATTTCAAAAAAAAAAAAGAGGGCCATAAGTGACATCGTAGAAGTTAATAAGGGCACAAGTCTTATTTTTTTGGTTAAAATACACAAAAATATTTAGAGCATAAGCAATACCCAATGAAGGTGGCCACTATTTTAGGTTATACGATATCCTTCATCAAAATGAAATCAATGTCTTCTACAATCAATCATGAAAATTGTCAATGACTAAAAATGCACTAGGTCATCACTAAATACAACAAGTCACGAGTACATGTACAGGAATTCTAATACCCAGCTCAATCATATTCTAGTGTTGAAGCTGAGAATGGGCGGGACTAGGAATGAAAACGACCAGATATGGATTTAAATATAGATATGATCATGTTGTTATCTTTTTTTTCAAATGCGATTACGAATACGGATATCATATAAATGTGTAGAATGATAACTCATGTTCTCAAAATACGTATGTAGAACATACATTGAAAAATCGAACACGAATATTTGACTAGCAAATGCAAATTGCAATACAGATGTTAGGAACTACAAGCATTTCAATTTCACAACAAAACTCCAAAAAAATAATAAGTATATAAAATTTTAATTATGAAACAATTTAAAGACTAATAATAAAAGAAGTCTTACCATAATTTATTCGTAATTCGTAATTGTATCATTCTCGTGTTGATATCATCCAATAATTGAGTATTCATAGTCATATTTGCATTCTTATTCATATATATATATATATATATTCATATTCTCCAGAAAATGTATACTCATATTCCACCACAACAAAATTGAACTATAGTGACAGTTATTTCAAAATCCGTCACTAAATTAGCCGTTGTTAAATATATAATGATGATATTATTCATTGCAAAATGATTTTTCGTACTTGAAATTAGCAATGAATATCATATCTGTCTTTATATCATTAGCAACGGTCCATATAGCGACGCTTATCCATTGCTATTTTTCAAAATATCAACTAATCGTCGCTAATTTTTTAGTTCAAAATTTAGCGACGATTAATTAGAAGTTTGAAAAATAGCAACGGATAAGCATCGCTATTCGGACCGTTGTTAATGATATAACGACATATACGATATTCGTTGCTAATTTCGACTACGAAAAATCATTTCGCAACGAATAATAT
Organism: Ottelia alismoides; assembly: GCA_037367405.1. Taxonomy (NCBI): domain Eukaryota; kingdom Viridiplantae; phylum Streptophyta; class Magnoliopsida; order Alismatales; family Hydrocharitaceae; genus Ottelia; species Ottelia alismoides. The sequence goes on from JAZKJV010000340.1 coordinate 909,186, forward strand.
CATCGTTATATATTTAACAATGACTGATTTAGTGACGGATTTTAAAAAGTCATCACTATAGCCAATTTTGTCGTAGTGTTCGCGTCCTCCAAAATTCGAACGCTCCTTTTTATATTCATATTCGTCGAAATTAAGGATTTCAAATTCATATTCATCAAGTGTTAAATTCCAACATTTGTGTTCGCATTCGTATTTGACATATTTAGGAAAATGGCAAATATATATGGATGCAAATGGTCGGATACGGATATGTATTACCATATCCTTATCCATTTTCTAATACGAATACGGATGCGGATATGGATATTGATGGATATTAAAACTATCTTACCATATCCTTAAAAAATGGATACGGATGTAAAACGGATATTGTTCGCACATTAGTAATGTTAGAAATACTCGAATCGACTTAAATATATAAGAATTGGATGGAAAACACATGATATTAATTTACTAAATGTATTTGTTTCATAAAAATTATATATATGGTAAAAGGAGGTAGAGAATTATGTTATATATGGTTAAAAATAAATCTATAACTATATTTATATACGAAAACGGATATATGGATACGGATACAGATGTTTGCGGATATCAAAACGATATCCATATCCGTATCCATTTTAAAACGTATACGGATATGGATGGCGAAATCTGTATAAAATGGATATGGTGACGGATCGGATACGAATATTCATATCCATTTGCATCCCTACATACATATCATCTATTTAACGAATATACAAGCACATGTATATATATATATATATAGAGAGAGAGAGAGAGAGGCGATCCTATGAGATGAGATTTTGGTGAAATGGTGAGATGGGGCATTCTGGACCACTAGCTACAACTAGGAGAGAGAAAGGCAAGAGAGAGAATACCACTACACAGGGACTGGACTACCTCGGCAAGCGCTGCCAAAAGTACTACGAGGCCGGAGCTCGCTTCGCAAAGTGGTGTGCGGTCCTCAAGATCGGGCAGAACGAGACGTCGCATCTCGCCATCGACGAGAACGACAACGGACTCGCCAACTACACCATCATCTGCTAGGAGAACGGCCTCGTCCCCATCGTCGAGCCTGAGATCCTCATGGACGGTTCCCACAACATCGCCACCTGCGTAGCCGTGACCGAGAAGGTCCTTGCGGCGGTCTACAAAGCCCTCAATGACCACCACGTCCTCCTCGAGGGATCCCTCCTGAAGCCCTACATGGTCACTCCAGGATCCGCTGCCCAGAAGGTTGCGCCAGAGGTGGTGGCGGAGCACACGGTCCAGGCCCTAAGGGTTGTCCCTGCGGCGGTTCCTGGGATCATGTTCCTGTCGGGAGGGCAGAGCGAGGAGGAGGCGTCCGTCAATCTGGACGCCATGAACAAGCTGGAGGGGAAGAAGAAGCCATGGACCCTTTCCTTCTCCTTCGGGCGTGCCCTGCAGCAGAGCGCTCTCAAGGCATGGGGTGGCAAGGACGAGAACAAGGAGAATGCGCAGGCTGCCTTCTTGGCGAGGGCAAAGGCCAACTCCTAGGCCACCCTCGGTGTCTACAAGGGTGATGCCGCCAAGGGAGAGGGCGTGTCCGAGAGCTTCCACGTCAAGGACTACAAGTATTGATCACTCCCTTGGCCCTGGCAACATGTGTTGATGTTTGTTGCTCTTGTTCCCAAGTTTGAACACAAAATTTTGAGGGTACATACGATGTCTGCACCATTTTGACCAGTTTTTTCTTTCCATATCTTCTGTATAATGGTCGTGATCATTACCATGACCAGAGGTTTTCTGAATGTAATGTGCGGTCCCTCTCGCTTACTATGAAGATCAGCTTTGTTCATCTTGACTGTTTGACGCGAGAGGATCGTCGGTTGTGATATCGCCAGTGTCGTCCTACCATCCAACGGATCCCCTACAGTGGATCTTGCTCGGCTGTGGTCGTGCGGGTGCAGGCGCAGGCGAACTCCGGGCGGAGAGGGAGGAGGAGGAGGTTGGAGGAGGAAGAAGAGGAGTCTGGACAATAATACCCCTCTTAACTGCACCAAGGTTTGAAAAAACCATGGTTAAGTCAACTCATTGACTGTTAGTCTGACGGAAGGGCACAAGTGATAACGGAGAAAGAAGTGAGGGGCACAACTGATATTACCAGAAAGATAGGGATATAACTGATATTGCAATATCTCTGAGGGGCACAAGTGATAAAAACCCTTTAAACGAAAAGGTTTTACGATTTTCTACATGCAAAGTGTAAAATTTCTTTTTATTGGACCAAAAAATAAATTGATGAAGTATACACGATAAGCATTGTTCGTAATTGCTAAAGCTAAATAAAAAATGCTTTTATTAAATCTAAATATGTTTGAATATAAAATAGGGAAAAAGGAGCCTACCTCGGCGGGTGTAGGTAACTTCCTACACCTAGCCTAATTTTTCATTAGTTTTTGATTTTTTTGAAATGAAACGTTGGGGGATTTAGATCACTATGTATCACCATGTTGTCATTCCAAATTCAACTTAATTCGAGACTTTTATTATCTCCATCAAGACTACCAAATTTTAACGGTCTCAGAATTGCTGAAATCGACCCTATCTAGATGAACGTGTTAGGAATGTTTGTTTTGCATGAAACTTGAAACACATATTCCCCTTAACATATTAAGTTAATCCCCCAACTTTTAATCCAAAAAAATAAAAAAATAATCGAAAAATAAGGGTGGGTGCAGGGTGTTTCCTGCACCTCAAGGTGCAGGCTCCCTGCCCCCTATAAAATAATTAAAATTTAGAATAGTATGATAATGATTCTATGACGCACATTCATACGATATGATTTTTAAATATAATATTTAGATTTCTAAATAAGCACACACTTAACCATCAGTTTTACAGAAATCCCAAATTTCTACCAATATGTCTCCATATTGTTAATTTAGGCATCGAATTAATACCTAAATTATTAATTAATTTATATTTATAACAATCTATTTAATCGCATGTTCATTAAAAAAAAGGTCGTAGTAAGCAGTAACTGTTGAGTTGCGGGTAAGTTCCGGAAAGAGGGGCTTTGACGTTTTTCAGCCGAAAAGATAGGGAGGTTTCAACAATTTACCTCTATCGGTTACGGAGTTCCTCTCCCTTTCCACTCCCAAACTCTCAGCAAGGACACGTCACACTCAAAACTCTCTCTCTCTCTCTCTGAGATCGCCGATCTCCGCGCTGCTCCGGTGACCGCCCAACGCCGCACGCCGTCGAGCAGGGCCCCCATCACCGGCACAGCTCCGGCGAGGTCGGGTGAGTACCTGCATCTCCCAAAGCGAGGTCGTTTTCTCGTGTAGATCCGCGGGTTTCGTCGAGATATACCGTTGGCTTAGGTCGATGGGGTTGAATCGGGTTGTGGGTCGCGGCGGTGTGTACGATCAACATCGGGGAGTTCGAATTCGAAAGGTTTGGCGAGGGATCGTCAATGATTTCTAGATCTGTTCCGTTTATTCGTGAAGGGCTCTGTTGCTGTTTTTGAACAGTCGAGTGGTTTGGGAGACCGGAATTGGGATCATAGAGGAAGGATGAAATTAGCGATTTGGTGCGCGAGATGGGAGATCTGAAGGTTGAGATTTGAGAGATGGAGAATGGAGAGTAGTGAATGAAATATGCATTAGCACATTATAGAGGGGTAGTATGAATCGGATCTCCATTGGTCGTGTTGAAGAAATTATGGAATTTCTCGCACTTGAAAAATTGATGGAATTGAGATGCATTGCAGCCTTGGCGACATGACGCCACACGTAAAGCGGTCTTCAAGGTTGCAGAAATCGAACTCGGTACTCGGTTGGTATGGTCACGACTAAGGATTATTGGCAGTTGGACGACTAATCGATTTAATCGGTTATTAGTCGGTTTTGATTTTTTTAATTATTTTAAATATATAAATCATTTTTATACATATATTCTTGTATATTTACATAAATGTGTACATTTTCTATACTATCACAATGATACAAAAGAAGTAATCGCCATTAATATAACATTAAGCATATTATAATAAAATTGGTTTTTAAAAAGCAAAAAATTTTAAAAAGCTCTATGCAAAAGTCGGCCGACTAGTCGGCCCGATTAGTCGAGGTGGCCGACTAATGGTTGACTAGATCTAGTCGAGTCGGCTAACCCTCTGATTCGACTAATCGGGCCGACTAGTCGACCTAATCGGTCGACTTTTACAACTATGGCGGTCTTCTTTTCGTTGACATGCCATGATCCATGATATTCATATCCTTTCGATTCCGTCGACACTATGCACAACAGCTCGTCTGCCCAAACTAGAATAACATTCAGTGCACACATTACTGGATCTTGCCATCTTTTTCACGAAGTCGTAACTTTTCAGAGTGCTGATTTGTGCGATTGTTCATGTGTGATAATTTGATTGCTTGGAATAAAATTGCATGATCGGTTCTAGCTGAGATCTCAATCTACTTGCTGTAGTTTTACAGCTACATGACTGTTTGACTGTAAGTTGAGTAAATAGTCTTGATTATTTTCCCTGTCATCCTCAATGAGAAGAATAAAGGGTCTATAAGTGGGAAATTAACCAACCCTTACTTTGTAAGTAATATTTCCCGTATGCTTTTCCTTTTAGTGAAATGACACCAGCGACACTTTAAGAAGCAAACCTCGATTTGTGTCTCCTCTGGAATTGACTGGCTTTTGATAATTAGGTAGCCTTGTCCAAGGTCTAGGGTAGTTCTGCTCTTTATTTGAGGGGGAGGGATTGAACAATTTATCTGTATTATAATATTTACTTTACTACGCACTGGATCAGTGGTTTAATGATTAAGGGTGCTGGGTTGTAGAAAATTGGTCATGGCTACGTAATGAAGCTGATCTCACAAGTTTAGATGATGTTGCACATGTGATATCTTGAACATTTAATTTGTATGTAAACAAACAGATCTACTAATTTCAGTAGGCCCTGTTTTGGCTTTAATCCTACTTCTCACTTGGTGTGCTGTATTTGTTTTTCCCAAAACAGGGGCATACATATCCCACTAGGAAGGAGCAGGCGGAAATGGCGCCTGCAAACAAGGCAGATAGAAAAGCAGCGATAGATGCTGCATCATGGATGTTTAATGTCGTGACATCTGTAGGAATCATCATGGTCAACAAGGCTCTAATGGCCACATATGGCTATAGTTTCGGTATGTTCCCTTTAACTTCCAGCTCATGTCTATATAACTTTTTTTATGAATTTTTTTGCATATTTTCAAGTTTCTTCCTATGATGTTTTCCACCTTTAAACGTTGCCCTCTTTGATGATAGTCCAGCATAGATGCAGATTGCCATATTTTAGAACAGTCATAAAATTGCATTCTTACCATGAAGTTTTTTTTCCTGTTGTGGCACTTTCTATTGTTGAAGTATATAATGGACTTTATATGGAATGATTTTGGAATCTCCTTTCCTGTTATTTGGCAAAATTAACGATTTTGATAGGATTGAACTCTTAAAATGCATGCAAAACACGTCACTCATTTGCATGCATATCTTGCCTTGGTTACGCTTTTGTCCTTTATCTGGTAGGCTTGTTTGAGTTTGGAGATTCTATGAAGTGGCTTAAGATCCTGATATAGTAAACCCTCAACAAGTGTATATTCCTTGCGCATGACCAGGTGCATGATTGGAATGGGCTAAATGGGCATCTGGATGATGGATGGCTCATCATAACCTGGTCCAGTCTAACTGGGTCAAAATCTGGTGAAATTTGTCTTGCAGGTCAAATATAACATCTTTGCCCCATGCAAATCCAAGTTGATCCAAATAATTAATTCTTCATTTACTAACAGTGGAGACACCTTGAGGATCTCTCTTGGGTCCCTAACCCTGAGGACCACTCTGAGAATGCTTGATCTTGTCAACAACCACAATCTCATTAATGCTTGTTCTTAGCTTACAAAGCGACCTCGTTATCTCATATTTTGATTCTAGTCTGAGATTCTTAGGTTTTGGTGTTTCGAAAGTGTGGTTTCATGTCACAGCTTTGTTGGCACCATGACTCATTCTGACATCAATGGCACACCCTCTAAAACTGGATGAATTATTGGTAGTGAAGCCTTCTTCTTGGATTACAAGGTGGATCTGCGAATATGGTGGAAGTTACCACGCCGTAACATCCAAACTAAAAGGGTCTAGACGAACTTTGAGGAAAAACAGTGGCAGAAAGTATATTAGTGGTCTTCTAGAGATCAGAATGACAGACTGCAGATCTCCTCCATTTATGGATCTCAAATTTTTTTTTGATTGAAAAGAGGGCGAACTCCCGAGATGAGATTCACTGTTGCATCTATTTCATTAAAAGGAGGTTAGAGTATATTACCTTGATGTCCATAAACTAAAAAGCACATTACAATGAGACACGACATTCTCCGAATATTTAAAGATCAGATCATTTCGCCCAACCCAGATGGCCCAAAAATGACAAACGACTCGGAACAATCATCCGTAGAGTTGGTACCCACTGCCTGAACCGATCTCTAGAACTCCTCTGACCCACCGGCCTCCACCCATGGGATCCCAACCTCCCTCCAAACCCGCACCGATGCCGAGCACTCGAAGAAAAGGTGATCGACGTCCTCAACCATCCCTTCACACCTGTCACATCGCATGTCCGTCAAGCCGAACAACCTCCCCCTCCTTGTTTTATCGCATAAATTGTTTCTTCTCAGGCACCACAAGAAAATCTTAACTCTGCGTAGGATCTTGGCTGCCCAAACCACCTTCATATCCTGACAAAGCTCTACATCCTGCACGTCTGCTATTCTCCTCATTGCTTCATATGCTTTCTTAATTGAGAATCTCGCACCCTCCCACTCAAAATGATCGGCATCTTGTGTGAAGTTCTTCGACTATGGGATCTTCACCAATAACCTAACATACTCCACCAGGCTCGGCTCCAACGAAGGTAAAACTGCACGAATTCCGACCCAGACCGGTGACTCAAACCTCATTCTCCCAAACACCAACTCACCCCCGACACCATAAATAATCCACATAAACTTGGCCGCCAACGAGGTCGAAGAGCCCCAAATCTGAATCACCCACTTAGCCAGCAACGCCTTGTTCATGCACTCAACATCATGGACCCCAAGACCATCGTTGCCACATCCCTTCGTCACTTCGTCCCAGCTCACGAGATGCAAACTAGACCTCTGCAGCTTACCGTCTGATCAAAAGAATCTCCTCATCAAAAACTCAATCTTCATCCTAAGTTCCTAACCCTCACCGACATCAGCTGAGTGGAGTAGAATAAGATATGGATGGTCGAGAGCATATGGATCTCAACATGAAACTTTATGATGGCGACACTAATGAGGTAGACAAGAGGAGATACACGGATCTTGTTGGGAAGATCTTATATGTGACTATAACTAGATCAATCATTTCCTTTGCCGTGAGAAATGTTAGTCAATTTATGAAGTAGCTACACCATACACATATGGATGTGTTCTCCATGATCCTAAGGTACCCGGTCTTCACCAGGTATATGTTTACTCGTCAGCAAAGGGACATCTCTTGCAGTCACAGTTTGTACATATGCTGATTATGCAGAATGTCCTAAAGATATGGAGTCACCATCTGGATTTGCAGTGTTTCGAAGCTCACTAGTCTTATAAACAAGAAACAAACCGTTGTTTCTTGGTCAAGTGTTGAATTTGAATATGGAGATATGGTGCATGGTAACATTGATATGATGTGGTCAGGTTTGTTCTGACTGACCTAGCCATTGATGCTCCTCTTCCCATGCAACTGCTATGTAATAATCAAGCTGTATTATTTATTACCAACAATCTAGCATTCTATATGAGAATCAAACACATCGAGGTGGATTGCCACTATACTAGAGACATGATACCGAAGGGCCTCATCTCTATATCTCATGTTAGCTCAACAGAACAAACTACATATATATTCATTATGACTCCTGCCAGGGGGCATTTCGGAAGTGTTCCTCCAAGCTGAGCATGATGTGACATCTATCCTCCAGTTTGATGGAGTGTTATAGAAAATATTATCGGTCATTTCTTTCATATGCTATGTACTCCCTTTGTTATTTTGCCCTCTAGGGGTTCTCTACATAGAAGATCTCTATGGTCTCTGAACAAGCAATTCATTTATTTATTTCCGCACTTCTTTATGCATATTAGCAAATGTGTGTCTATATCTAATTATTTTTTAAAGTGATCAAATGTCCATCTATCTTACGGAGGAAGGTATTTACTACAACAACGCTACATGCTTTTGCAACATCAAAAAAATCTTTTATGTTGTTGTTTCTATCACTATTGCCGTAAACTCAACGTACAATCGATAATAAAAATATCGTGTTTGCACATTTTCATTCATTCAAATCTCCGCATTAAGGAATATTGTCTCGGTGTCGTTCTTTTTTTTTCGAACGCCAAAAAGAGGGGGATACAATCAGTGGTATTCACCCCATTTTATTAAAAATGAAAAGTAAACATGGAGTTTACAAAGGTAACGAAAACTCGAAACAAACACAGCCACTACGAAACCCAATCATCAACCAACCGCGCACAATGCATCTCCACGTTTTCCTTGTAGAATCGCTGCCCTGGAAGAAGAGCTGCATTTCTTCCCAACCATATTGCCCACAAAGTTGCCATGGGCCCAAGGATCGCCTGCCTCTCTCTTTCTCTATTGGCTAGCAACGAACCACAAAAGAAAGCCAGATCGGTAGTGCAAACCCATGTCGTAGCTGCATCCTCCCATAGGACAGCCACCTTCGGGCAGGTGAAGAAAAGGCGCTAAAGGGATTCCACCGCATTGTCGCATAAAATGAACCTATTCGAAACGACGCGAAGAAGCGTAGCGCAACGATCTCTCGTCATCAATCTTTGCCTACGAAATAGACAATGGAAGAATCCAATCCGCTCGGGGAGCCTGAGACCCCAAAAGAAACGGTAGTCACGAATCATATCCTCCGACCACGAGGGTGGAGGCCTACAGATCGCCCCATAAGCCTTCCTTGCCGAGAAAGGGCCCCCCAAACGCCACGCCTAGTGATCTCTTCCGACAGAAGGACGCCCCACATCCTTGATAGAGTCCAGCATGGCAAGAAAATCCTCGAGCCTTTGATCCGAGAAATTAGCGAAGGAAGTCGGGAACCAGCTACCATCTTTTTTTTGAAAGTCTGCGAGGGAGGGGGAAACACTCGATGATGTCCGCCCCTTCAAAATTTATTGATAACCAAAAGTAGAGTTACAAAAGGATAACGCTACTACACCCAAAAAACGACCGCAACGCTGAGAAGAACAACTTATAACACCCAATCGTCCACCAACCTTCTAGCCAACAACCCCACATTTTCCTTATAAAACCTATTGACCCGAAAACAACAGGTCATTTCTCCCCCTCCAAATCGCCCAGAGAACAGCGAAGGGAAAAAGCCGTTCGTGCCTTGGTCTGTCTCTATTATCGTGCATCGAGTTCCAGAAAGCCTGAAATCATCAACGCGACACCACGCCACATCCGCATCATGGCAAATCTGTGCGACCAAAGGACAAGAAAAGAAAAGATGCTCCACCGTCTCAATGTCGCAATCACAAAGAAGGCATCTGTTCGCAATCACGCCCAGGAGTCTGACGCAACGACCACGTGTCATCAATCTCTTTCTCCGAAGAAGCCATAAGAAGAAACCAATTCTCTCTGGAGGCTTTGAATCCCAAATAGAGTTGTAATTTCTGTTCAACAGCTTTGAATGTGCCGGCGACGGTCTGGAAATAGCATCGTAAGCCCCCCTGACCGAGAAAGAACCGTCCTTCCAGCACCAATGATCTCTACCTGCAGATGGAGCCCCAATCTCCCTCAGAGCGTCAAGCAAAACCAAAAAATCCTCAAGTCTTTGGTCAGAGAAATTTGCGGAGAAAGTAGGCCACCAGGAGCCGTCCACCCAACAGTCCATGACCGAGCAATGCTTATTTTCCGCCAAGGCATATAGCCGCGAGAAGCGAGAGCAGAGGGCCCCCGCCCCAGTCCAGTTGTCTTCCCAAAATAAGTTGTCCCCTCTCCCACAGACCGGTCTGAATAGCTCAAGATTTGACACAAAAGACTTCAACACTCCCCTCCAAAATGGCGTCATGGAAGCCTGATTAATGGGCTGCCGATGGGGCGTGCCCTTCACGTCATAGATGCTGCGAATCACCATGCACACAAAATTTTCTCCCGGACCCCAAATCCTACTAGCCCATTTAAGGAGAAACACCTCATTCATCTGCTCCAGAGATTTCACCCCCAACCCCCATGGTCTTTGCGGCACACGACATCCTCCCAGCCTACTAGATGGATCCCCCCACGCCCACCGGAGTTGTTTCCCCATAAGAACGTTCGCATCCTCTTCTCCAACCTCGCACGGATTCCCTTTGGGATCTTACGATTAGCCATAAAATAGGAAGGAATGGAGGAAAGCACAGCCTTGAGAAGAACCAATCTGCCCCCCTCGACAAGATAGCAGCTCTCCACCCCGCCAAACGCGTCTCCACTTTCTCCACCACCCTCAGCCAGTCGCGAAGCCTCGTCCTCCCCAGAGCCAGTGGCATGCCCAGGTACTCAAGAGGCAGAGAAACCTGAACAGACGCCAAGGCCATTGCCAGCCCCTCAGCTATCTACTCCGCAAGACCAAACGGGACGAACCAGCTACCATCTGACCAGCAAGATGAGACCGTAGCATTCCTATCAGCCTCCAGAGCGAACAGGCGAGGGAACCGCGAGCTCAAGGGCCCCCTCCCCGTCCAATCATCCTTCCAGAAATTGAAAGATTCGCCATCTCCCAGCACCGGTCTAAACAAGTAAAGGAATTTGGAGAAGACCACCACCCCCTTCCAGAACGGCGTGGGGGATCCCATCAGATCAGCCGCTACCCGGGGGCGCCTTGCAGACGCCGTAAATCTCGCGCAATACCTTGGTACAGAAATCCTCCCCTGGACCCCAAACTTTGTTGGCCTACTTAAGAAGAAATGCGCCATTTATATACTCCAAGCTCCGTACCCCCAACCCTCCTTCGTTCTTGTGTTACTTGATTTCACCCCACTCAACCAAGTATATCCCCCCCGAATCTCCACCAAATTTTTCCCATAAGAACCTCCGCATCAACATCTCCAGGCGATTGCGAATCCCCTTCGGTAGTCGATGGTTAGATAAGAAAAACACAGGGATAGAGGAGAGAAGCGCCTTCAAGAGGACAAGGCGTCCTCCCCGAGAAAGACTGGCCGAGCTCCAACCTGCCAAATTTACCTCCACCTTCTCCACGACCTTTAACCAATCTCTTGTCCTAGTTCTTCCTACTACCAAAGACATCTCCAAGTAGTCAATCGGTAGCTGGCCGCACTCGAACCCCAGAACCCGCTCACACTCGTCAGCTTCCTCTATCGAGAGACCAAAGGGGATCACCTTCGATTTGTCCACATTCTTGAAAAGACCAGACATTTCACTGAAAAGATCCAGGGCCATAGACATGCTCGAAACCTCCGCGAGCCCCCCTCAATGAAAAATATAGTGTTGTCCGCATATTGCAACAACGAGATCACCAAACCACTTTTGGAGAATCCATCCGATAAACCGCAATCTATAACCCAGCAAGCCATGTGAGCAAGGACATCTGCAGCGATGACAAAAAGGAGGGGAGCAAGGGGGCAGCCCTGGCGCACCCCCCTACGCGGTTGAAAGTACCCCCCCTCTGGGTGGCCATTAATCAAGACCGAGTAAGAGGCCGTGGTTACACAACGTCACATCCAAGAAATCCAAACTTCCGGGAAGCCTTTCTTCGCATAACCGACCAAAGAAACTTCCAGTCAAGGCAATCATAGGCTTTTGCAAAGTCCACCTTCCACAAAACACCGTCTCTCCCCCTGTCTCCATTCCGCAATCACTTCCAATGCAAGAGTTAGGCAGATCGAGATTTGTCTTTCTTGTATAAAAGTCGATTGTAGTGGGGAGATGATGGAGTCAAGAACTCGACCGAGCCGCAAAGCAAACACCTTAGCCACAATTAGATAGAGGGCATTAGAAATAGCAATGGGGCGGTACTCTTCAATCCGCTTGGCCGAAGCGGACTTAGGCAGAAGAACAATCAAAGACTTATTAATTCGTTCGAAGCCAGCATTTCGAAGACAAAATTCAGAGGTAACCTCCAACACCTCATTGCCAACCAACTCCCAGAAATCCCTGTAGAAGGCCACCGGGAAACCATCCAGCCCTGGAGCCCCATCCGCGTTTAAGTTCCATACCGCCGCCTTAACCTCTTCTAGGGAAACTCCCTGCGTCAAACCATCACACAACGAGGGCGAAAGTGGAGTAGTTCCCACCCCCGACCACCTCCATAACCTTGGAATGTTTCTTGCCGAGAATTCCTTAAAGTGAGCGGCGATTGCTTTCCCCATCTCCTTGTCACCATCCACCCGTATGCCATTAATCGTGATGGAACGCAACGTATTCGAGCGATGCTTTCCGCTTGCTATGCGATGAAAGAAAGCTGTATTAGCGTCCCCCTCCTTCAGCCACGTGCTCCTCGATCTTTGACGTCATTCGGTGACACGCTTGAGATCCTCAGCTGCGATCTGCTTCTGAGCGAATGAGCGCTCAGCCAACTCATCCATCGACAACTCCCTAACATCCTCCAAAGCATCAAGTCTGCTGATACACCCTTTGCCTCCAACCTCGTAGCCTGCCTCGCAGCCCTGGTCTCCCTCTTGAAGGAGCCAAGGCCCTAAATGTCGGTTTCGGTTACCATTTCGATATCGACTAAAAAAGAATTTCGATGGAATTTCGACCGGAATTTCGGTCATTTTTTGTACTAGGACCCCCATATTTTGGTCATTTCGGTCGAATTTCGATTTCGACTGGATATCGATATTCGACAGAAATTCGACCGAATTTAGCTGAAATTTGAGGTCATGGAAGGAGCTCAATCTCATGCGCAAAGACCCGAGCTTGTGGACAAAATTGGAAACCGCGGAGCCACCAACCTGCACGTGGGACCAATGAGAAGCCACCAACTCCTTGAAGTTATCCTCCAATAACCAACTCCTCTCATACCTAAAAAAACCCCTTGCCACGGGCGGATCGCCGGAATCCTAAACAATTGGAGTGTGGTTGGACATGCTCCGAGGCCGAGCAAGCACATAAGATAACAGGAAACCATCAAGAAGTTCCGTAGATGCCAAAAATCTATCAATACGGGAGCGCGAATTTGAATTCCTCCATGTGTAGGCGATATCTCCCGCATCCAAAACTTGCAGAGCCAACGGATCCACAACATCAGCAAAATCCAAAGACCCCGGATCCTGACTACCTCTGAACCGAGGTCTATCGAATGTTCGAAGGGTAACATTGAAATCCCCCTCAATGAGCCATGGGATTCCCGCGAACGTCATACTCGCCTCCCGCAAATCCACCACCCATAATTCCCTCCTTCGAATATGGTAGCAAGGTTCGTATATACAAGTAAACACAACCAGTAAAGAAGATCTGGCACATACCAATTGAACCGAGATGCTATGCCTCCCCCGCAGAACCGAGCCAAAAGCCAAAACCGATGATCTCCAAGCAATCACAAACCACCACCCGAACCCATCGCATCTATAGCCCTGACTTCGCCTACTCCTCCCGCACCAAACGATTTCCAAAGAACATCGTTGACACCTTGAAGCTTTGTTTCTTGTAGCATGACGACATCGCAGCCCCACTCCATGAATCGTGCCCCCATAGTTCTTTGAGAAACATCGTCTAACTCCTCGCGAAATTCCATTTTCATTCTTTCCTTTGTATGAACTTAAGGTGCATATGCGATTGTGCATTGAGGATTTCTACTAATGGTTGTTCTGAGGATGGTTTCCTCCGACCCCAAAGAGGAGTCCGGAGTCCGGCTGGGGTGTCCTTTGACACCATGACTCTTTGTACTTGCAGCATATGTGCTTGCTATTATGACGGGGTAGGTGATGGGCATGTGATACATAAGGTGAGAACGGCTGGTTATATGCGAGGGGACATTTCTATCCCCATATTGCATTATGTAGATGATATCATGTTCTTTATTGAGGGAGAAATTTGGAGGTTAGGGCCATGAGCATGATGTTGGACATCTCAGGGGAGTTACCGGTTCTGACAGTGAATAGATCGAAATCTATCTTCGTATCTTTTTGGTTTTCCAAGGACGAGATGGAGGAGTGCTTTGAGATCATCAATACCTCACGTGGCTCTCCTCCCATAGAATACCTTGGCCTTCTCCCGACGTGCGACAGATTGAAACAATCAGATTGAATGTTGGTGATTAAAAGACTGGAGCGGAAGATGACGTTGTGGAAAGCCTCTTGCCTTTCTAGAGGTGGGAAGGTTTTGTTTATGGCAGTGTTGGCAGCTATCACCATTTTTTTCTTTTTTTTTTGTTTTGAGAAACGGTGGGATGAGACTCCTTTAGAGGAACATCCGAAAAATATATTAACAATAAACTAAATAATTCCACCTGCCAGGATTCAAGGAGGGCTCCGGCATGCCCAAGTACGCTATCACCATCTTTTTCATCAGTACCTCGCGTGACTCTCCTCCCATAGGGTACCTCGACCTTCTCCCGACGTGCGACAGATTGAAACAATCTGATTGAATGCTAGTGATTGAAAGATTGTAGTGGATAATGGTGTTGTGGAAGGCCTCTTATGATTTGTACCCTGAAGATCTCACTGAAAATCAATATTTTCCTTTGGTTGAACAGACTTGGGCGATTGCTAACCAAGGTCAGAAGATCCACGTGTGTCCCCGCAGATGACACCTCCTGCTCTTTCTGTGGCAATGATGGCGAAGATCTGGACCATCTTTTCTACTCTTGCGCATGTGTGCATGCGATCTGGCAAGCTGTAGTCCTCACCTGGGTGGACGTCTCCTCCTGCAACAAATTTTGGGATTCCTGGTGGTCGGCCAGTTTAGACCCATGGTGGAGCTGCTGGGTCCTGTTGCAGCAGATTTGGCGATTTGCTCTCTCATAATGGGGATTATTTTAAATGCTATGATGTTTTATATTGATCACAGCGCTAGGTCTTTCCTCGAGAATGGGCTTCTGGGCTTCTGTAGCAATTCTTTTGTTTGTGATATATGTTTGGGGCAGGCTTGGGCTAAAAAATATTATTTGGAAGATTCCCACTTATTCCCGAGTCACATAATGAGCTTTGATATCTATTTGTGTAATAAGTGATCTAGTTTATCCTAAATCAGCTATTGGTCAGACAATGTCCAATGCTCTGGTTGTCTATTTGCCTAAAGAAGTTGAATATTTTGAGATTTTCACCTAAATCTGGATAAGATGCCATTGTTTTTAATCATTAATTTCTCAGTTGTATAAATGAACAACATGACCTCTTCAGTAGTTTTTTTAAAATCTTAACTAGGAAATAGTCAAAGAATCTTGATATTGTAAGTGCAGCTGATGTGACTGGAAAGTGTTGATGTGGCTTGTAAGGGTCCCTTGTGGAGCAGGAATTATCTGCTGCTGTCAAAGGAAGTGGAATTAGCTAATCATTGTAGAGTCCATGCTATTTGTTTTGGCATGGCTGTGGTGGTTTAAAACTTTAAAGAGTGCCTGACGTGGTTTCTATGGGAAACCTTTTGGAACCGGTTGTCTCCTGCAATCGGAGACACTTTTTTCTGTAACCTTTCTCATTCTGTAGGTGTTTCCTAGAATCCTTGTATATGGGACATACGATGGTTTCTTTCTTTAATATGGATAGGCAGATACAAAACCAACAATAATTTCTCTTTCAATGCTATGTTAAATGGGAAATTACTCTGTTCACACATTTTTGGAGAAATTCTTTTGAAGCGATTTTTTCTACATATGCTTTTAAAACTATTTATGGAGAATTTTCTTGCTTTTAGTTTGTATCGCGGGTGGCATTGTCACCGGTATTAAATAACAAATCAAGGATTGACAGGAAACTGTATGGTGGTTTTTAGAAACTGGGTATGAAACGATTGAGTTTGTAAAATCATTGTAGGACTATTTTCCACTTTGGAAAAATTATATTTTGTTTGGAAGGTATGCCTAGTTAATGATGCTGGACACTATTATATTATTCGATTGCCATCAATCTTTTATCTGACTATGAATTAACACATCTTTTTCTGCAGCAACCACATTAACTGGTCTTCACTTTGCCACCACGACATTAATGACTATCACACTTAGGTGGATGGGATATGTGCAACCTTCCCATCTTCCAATTTCTGATCTCTTGAAATTTGTTCTTTTCGCAAATTTATCAATTGTCGGGATGAATGTCAGCTTAATGTGGAATTCTGTTGGGTTTTACCAGGCAAGTTCTTTCGCAGAAACAGTTGGCCAATTTATATGTTTGGCTTGATATTTCTGATGCCTCCGTTTTCTCTTCCCTGTTATCAGATAGCAAAGTTATGCATGATTCCTGTCTCTTGTTTGCTAGAGGTCATTTTTGACAAGATTCGGTATTCAAGAGATACAAAACTTAGCATATTGGTAGTTCTGATTGGTGTTGCCGTATGCACAGTTACTGACGTGAGTGTCAATGCCAAAGGTCTGATTGCAGCTGTAGTAGCAGTATGGAGTACTGCTTTGCAACAATATGTAAGTTTTGAATGGCCTTAAATGTAATGTCGGTTTCGTTCACCATTTCAGTTCTCTGAAATGAAATTTTGGTTGAATTTTGATCGAAAATCGATCGAAATTTCGATCATTTTTGTACTAAGCCCCCCCATATTTCAGTCATTTTGGCCATTTCGGCCGAATTTCGGTAATATGTTGAAATCGAAATTCGACCGAATTCGGCCGAATTTCGCTGAAATTTGAGGCCATAAAATTTGATGCTGATTTTCTTTTATTGATTGTTCGAGATTCAGGTGTAAGAATGTTAAAATTGGAAATTGTGGTGATGGAATTTTATTTTGGACTCATACCAAATGTCAAAATTGTTAATTTTTTAAAGTAAGTGCAGTCTGGGGTTGTCGATGTTGCTTCCAGCATAGTTACTTTTTGGGAAGGAAGTGGGCTGCACGCTCGAGAATCACACACTATAACATAGTTATGCATAATGATTTTGTTGAGACGTGTAATTTGGTAAACGGATCTTGGATGTGGATATGTTTAGACC
This sequence comes from Ottelia alismoides, assembly GCA_037367405.1. Lineage (NCBI taxonomy): Eukaryota > Viridiplantae > Streptophyta > Magnoliopsida > Alismatales > Hydrocharitaceae > Ottelia > Ottelia alismoides. The sequence continues at coordinate 926,345 of JAZKJV010000340.1, forward strand.
TTAACGTTTAAATACTTTACATACCCCACAATTGTTAATTAAGTGGAAAAGAAAAAAAAACCAAGTCGCATGTGTGTGCTAGGTTGTCCTCTCCCATGATCATTTTCTTATATTGAGAAGGGTTTTCACATAAATCCCTGTGCTCATGTTGATATTTGGTTGCGTGTTTTTCCACACGGTATCAGTGCCAATCTGATTAAGTATTACATCTTAGTGTTCTTTTTACGGTTTATAACATGTTAAGGGTTTTTATACAACTGGTAGTGTGGTAGACTTTAGTCATCGGATTGAAGTTTTCTAAAATAGGTTAGTAAAAGAGTTTGGGAGCGAAACTAGTACACGGTCACGACAACAACGGGAGACCGTGACAACATAGCAGGATTAGCATGAGGTCATGTTTCTATGCTTAAGATGGGCATGCATTGGTAACTTATTGCCATCTCTCTTATAAATTTACTGAACTTATAGCGATGAACAATCATATGTTCATTTTTATACACTAAAGGTCAAATGATGCTTAAGTGGGCACTTCAACTTCTACATCGAGTTATGAGAGCACTGTGAAAGTTAACCCATTAACTCGACTTCTTGAATCCAGCATCCGACCCTCTGCAATAGCTTGTTGATGTCCTAATATTTTTGTCTTTGTCAGAAACTACGAACGCGGAAGCATATCAGAGAAAAAGAATAAAGATATTATAAGAACACCGGGATTTTGTGTGGAACCCTACTTCCTAAGGAGTGGGATGAAATCACGGGAGAACACCTCAAAGGGCTGATTCATTTATTGAACTTTCTCATAAGATACAAGAGGTATGTGTCTTCTTATATAGCCTCCTCAGACCCTCTAGTCCCACCATTGATAGATGTGGGACTAAACACTGGATATGGTATACATGGATCATACAAACGACGCATATACTCCAACACTCCCCCTCAACCTGGAGCATGAAATGCTCAGCTTGGATAAACAGAAAGAAATCACTCAAACTCACAATACAAGACATTACAAACAATATCAACTCAACGCAAACACAACTGCCGGTTGCTGTCGAGGTCGTTGCTTCTCATGTCATGAAGGTTAGGAGGAACGAACAAGTTGGAGTGTGAGTCAAACTGAATCTCCTTGTCGGAGAGCATGTGTTCTGTACTGCGCCTGTCAGAGTCACTGCAACTGGAAATGAGTCTCCTCGTCAGAGTATTTTGGCCCGCCACAATCATGTGGAAAACTGCTCCATCTCTGAAGGGCCGAACTGAAAAGGCAGTGGAGACATCCTCGTCAGAAACCACAGTCGTTGGAAATTGGAGTCTGAAAAGTCTCCTTGTCGGAGAACTGTGTCTCTCCCATACCGGCTTAAAGAATAGGATCTCTACTCTGGAGTCCCTATGAAACCACATGAAAACCCTAGCTCACATGACGTAGGGAATGTAGATCTCTACTCTGGAGTCTATATGGATCACATGAAAACTCTGAAACCGAAAGAAAAGATGGGGACCACACAAACAATGATCGCACACATATGCGTATGAAAATAAGTCTCTCTTTGGGGAACTCGAAGAAATTGGGTCACTCAAATATGGAGTGCCTCGAACTTGGACTATAAACCAATCCGCAGAGTCTGAAACTGAACTGTATAGAGTTTACAAATTTGTTGGTCTAGAGAATTTGAATTCGACCTGTAACTCTACACAATACTCTCCCTTCTTCCATACTTGTTGGAAAACATTGGCATAGACAGAGTGGGGAGAAGACAAGAAAATGATAAAACAAACACGTAAGCCGATCTCAATTTTTCTCGGCTTTTCCTGTCACACATTTTTTTTTCAAATACTTTTTTTCTAGCTATTTCATTCATTTTTTAATATCCTTCACATCCTTTTTTAAATAAATCGTTCATCATTTCTTCCCTCTTTTGTTTTCTTCTTGCATACTGTTGTTATTTTGTACGCACCTTTTTATAAACAACCATGTACACATTTTTTAAATTGAGCCTTACTTGGGCCTGTTGGAGTATAAGGTGTATGCGCCCAATGTGTTGTAGCAGGGTAAATGGATCCTGGAGAAGATCCATTTACCCCATCCAGTGTTTAGTCCCACATGGACCAGTGGTGGGACTTGGAGGCTCTGGGAAGGCTATATAAGGAGCCCCAGACCTCCTGTACTCATTGAGAAAGTTCAATAGAATATCCGCCCCGTTGAGGGCTTCTCCTGTGGTTTCATCCCGCTCCTCACGGAGTAGGGTTCCACATAAAAATCTTTGTGTTCTTCGTGATTATTCTTCTTTATTATGTTATTCCGCTTCCGCTTTCTATTTTATAACATGGTATCAGAGCGGGTTCGATTCTCGATGATTTGTTGTTCGTTGTTTTTATTCGAGATTCGATTTTGATGAAGATTCGTATATTTGGGATTATTCAATTTCATGTTCTAGTGATTCCAGTCCCAGATCTCGGGGTTTCAAACCCTAGGGTCTCGAGGCACGCATCTTCTTCCAATTAGGCATCGCGCTGAGATCTCCAAGGCGTGCGAGCCCTAGCTCTAGGGTTCCAAGTCGCGCGCGGGCCTCCATCATGCGCACTGGCCTCCTGCCGTATCTGACGGCGCTAACAGGCGGCGCACGAGCCCCTCCATCTCGCGACAATCTCCAGATGTTCCCAGACGATTTCCTCCTCGCGCGCACATCCTTGCAGGCGCGCACCCCTTCCCCAGGCGACCTCCAGTTTGTTGCTGGCCCCTCTCGTGTTCCATGTATTCCACGGCTTCCACGGTTCCAGATCAGGCCCCTCTGGCCGCATATGGTTCCAGGCGACGATGCCGCCTCTCCGCAGTCGGCGATGCCGCCTCTCCGCAGTCGGCGAGATCCTCCAGACCCGTGTGATCCTACAGACCCGCGATGAGCGCCACCCTCCTGGCGATGGCGATCCCCAGCGCGACCCATCTCCTCGCGTGCTCCAGGCGGCGGCTCCCCGTGCTCCTGGCAGCGGTTGGCTGTCGTGGCGACACCCAAACCTCCAGGCGGAGGTTCCTTTCAGGCGCGAGCCCTCCTTCCACCGCAGCGCAACCTGCACTGGCGCCTCTCCACGCGCAACGCGTGCCTCTTGGCTGCGAACCCTTTGGCGGCGCCCTTTTCTCCAAACATATCGCGGGCGGCGGGGTTTCCCTGGAACCCTAATGCGCAAAAATGAAAGGGTTTCTCCCAGGTGCGGCGGCGTCATGTCTCCAAAGGGTTCCCAATCGTGGGAACCCTAGGTGGTATTAAAAAAAAATCGTTTGAGGCCTAATGGGCCGTTGGTTTTCTTTGCAAAAAAAAAAAGGGAAAATGAAAGAAGTCTATTGTTGGGCTGGAAAAAAAAGGGAAGAGAGCTCTACATTATTGTAAGCCCAAGTGGGCTATTGTATTTTTGGTCCGATCGGACCACATGTTCTTTGTTAAAAACAAAACAAAACAAAACAAAAGGCGCGTACACAATACAAAAAAAAAGCCGTACGCATATGTTAAAAAAAAAGAGAAAAAAAAATGAAAAGCCGAAAAAAAAATGTCAACGGCTTAAAAAAAAAATTGTTAAAAAAAAAATGATGACGGCTTAAAAAAATGAAAAGCCGCAAGCATGTTTTGTTTTCCCCATTGTGTTGTCTTCTCCCAACTTGGTCGATTTCTCTGTTTTCCGACCAGTATGGGAGAAAGGGGGAGTATATATGTAGAGTCACAGGTCTATTCATATTCTCCAGATTCAGATACAGATTTCCAGGCCAGTGCACATTGTTCAGACTCTACGGTTCAGATCCAGGTTCAGACTCGACGATTGATCCCGAGTCCAGTTTCAGACACGCACGAGTGTGCGGTCATTGTCAGATGAGCATAAGTTGCCATCATTGTCAGAAGTCCCCATCATTCTTCTTTGTTGTCAGGCCAGAGTTTTCATGTGAGCCATAGGGACTCCAGAGCAGAGGACCATTCCCTTGAGGGCAAGGGTTTTCATGTGGTATCATAGGTACACCAGAGCAGTGCACCATTCTCTGAGCCAGATGGGAGAGACCCAGTTCTCCGACGAGGAGACTTAAGGCGCAAGTTCAGACTCGATGGTCAGGTTCCGAGTCTTCAGTTGACTCACACTCCAGCCCGTTCGTCCTCCTCACCTGCACGGCATGAGAAGCAACGTCCTCGACTGCAACATGTGCGCGTTGGGTTGATATTGTCCGTAGTGTCCTGTAGCGTTGAGTTGAGTTTCTTTCTTTTTGTCCAAGCTGAGCATTGCATGCTCCAGCTTGAGGGGGAGTGTTGGAGTATAAGGTGTATGCGCCCAATGTGTTGTAGCAGGGTAAATGGATCATGGAGAAGATCCATTTACCCCATCCAGTGTTTAGTCCCACATGGACCAGTGGTGGGACTTGGAGGCTCTGGGAAGGCTATATAAGGAGCCCCAGACCTCCTGTACTCATTGAGAAAGTTCAATAGAATATCCGCCCCGTTGAGGGCTTCTCCTGTGGTTTCATCCCGCTCCTCACGGAGTAGGGTTCCACATAAAAATCTTTGTGTTCTTCGTGATTATTCTTCTTTATTATGTTATTCCGCTTCCGCTTTCTATTTTATAACAGGGCCCAAAATACAAATCACCTCCCCCCTTTTTTCATCTCTCTCTCTTTTTCTTTTGTCCTACCTAGGCCTGTACAATGAAATATTTTTTTATAAGATTGCAACCAACTTGTGCTCTTTATTTAGGATTCCCAGATTGGGAACACCTTTCTCAACGCCCGCTGCCTTGATGGGGTCTCCTTCTCGTCTATAGCCGCCGCCAGGGAGGGGCCGATGCTGGAGCACCACCACCTGTAAAGGTGTCGCGATGCGTCGCCGTGATGAAGCCTTCGCCGCCTTTGCTTGCTGGAGGGAGGGCATTGCTGGGGCTCGCCACCGCTGGAGGAGAGAGATGTGGCCATCGCCTCCTGGGGAGGACTCCGCATGGAGCATCACATGACCTGTATTGGAGTTGTGTCGCCGCCTGCAGCAGGAGCTCCGCCTGGAGATGAGGAGCGACTAGGTGTCGCCGCCTATGGCTGAAGATGCAGGTGGCGCATGTCGGATTTGCGCGTCTCGAATCTCCTGCTCGTGTCAGATCTGTGTGTGGCGCTACTTGGAAGGCCACCACTTGGAGAGGAGATGCTCCTCCTGGAGCGTCGAGCGCCGCTTGAGGAGATGGAGGAGGGCGACAATGATGCCGCCTGGAGCGTGTGCATCACCTGGAGTAGGGAAGCACGAGCCGTCGTTGTCTGGATTGCGCACAGAGAAGGCGCACACGATGTTGGAGGATTGCAGGGTGCGCCTGTGCAGCTAGGGTTGTTGCCCATGTTCCGCCTGAATATCTAGGGTTTCATGAGAAACCCAAACATATTTTGGAATGTGTATTGCACTTGCTGTTGCGTCTTGGAATCACGAAATCCTTCAAGTGCAACTAGAAACCCTTCAAGAACAACTAGGGTTTTAGATAACCCAAGGAGAAGAACTTCGACCAGATCTTGGATAACAAAATTAAAACAAATCTTCACGAATCAACCAAGAACAGAATCTTTCTGATAATCGAAACTCGAACAAATATCGAACATAAAATCATCGAGAATCGACCCGCTCTGATACCATGTTAGAAAGTACGATGTGGAAGCATATCGGAGAAAAAGAATAAAAATATTATAAGAACACCATGATTTTACGTGGAACCCTACTCGTAAGGAGCATGATGAAATCATAGGAGAATGCCTCAAAGGGCCGATTTGTTCATTGGACTTTCTCACCTGATACAGGAGGTATGGGGCTTCTTATATAGCCTCCTCCGACCCTCCAAGTCCCACCATGGATAGATGTGGGACTAAATACTGGATGTGGTACCCATTTATACAAAGGACACATATACTTCAACGGTCATGAACAACATGAGTTGCATGTGTTGTGGCATTTTCTTTGCAGGTTTTATGGCAAAAAGAATCAGGGCAGTGAACTTAACCTGGTTGGATGTCTAGAGCACTGAAGGTTGTTGAGGCACTTTATACTTTGCTCACATCAAGCCTATCACAATGTTCATTAAGCCGGCCACTGTTCTTTGGGCATCTGATTCGCTTGGAATGACAATCTTTTGGAGCGAGCGCTTTTATGTGGAAAATGTATTGCATCATGTGAGGACTCTCCTCAAGTCTTGGTTACCTCTTTTCTTATTATTGTTCAGAGGCAGACACCTTTACTTGTCTCCCCTTTTTTTGCCTAAAAAAACAGCATGACCCATCTCTCCTGATTACCCTGTTGACCTGCCTTCTCTAGATATCTCCATGTCGATGTCACTCTTCCCAGTCTCTTTTTGATGCTGCTGCCCATTCTCTCTCTCTCTCTCATGCGGTGTTCTCCTGCCCACTCATGTTGATAGTGCTCAATCCTTTAATGGAGTAGGCATGGCTAAGGGGGTATTAAGATTATAATTGCACATTTGACTATAAAATAAATTATCCGTACATTGTTCTCCTGTGGCTTCAAGCGTTAGTTAACTTCTATAATTAAAGCTTAATATTTCATCTTGTGTATATTGGTTTGTAATTGCATCATAAGAGCAAACCACCGAGGAGCATATTTGCTTGAATTCTCGGCAAACTTAAACTATACCAGAACGTATATTGCATCCACAGACCGGAACACTTTATTTGATATGACGTACTGCAAGCATTATTTGCATCTGGAAAAAAGAACACATTTATCATATGAGGTGTAGCCTTTTTTCATGCTAGAAGAGCAAAGTACACTCATTTCTGGCAGAACTTACTAGTGGCAACTGTTTGTGTTTTCTGCAGTATGTTCACTTCCTCCAAAGGAAATATTCACTTGGTTCATTTAACCTCTTGGGTCACACAGCTCCGGTTCAGGCAGGATCTTTAATTCTCTTGGGACCTTTTGTAGATTTCTGGTTGACGGGCAAACGAGTTGATAGATTTGACTACAATGTCATTTCTGTGGTAAGTAATGCAGCATCTGCAGGATACCTCCTATTTTGGTATTTAAGTTCTCTTCTTCTTGAGATGATCACTTTTGATGGATGCTAATCAATTGTCTTTTCTTCTTCTCATGGTTTATCATGCTTGGTTTTTGCTTGCTTTATAAAAAAATGGAATGTTCCTTGCTGTGTAATCTTCCTACTTACCAGTTGTTTTTCTTCTTGGGTCAAGATTTTTATGGCTTTTGGCATCTTCCAGATGCATCCAACTTGTATTTAGCTCTCTTTTACCTAATACCACTATTGACAGATACTGATCCTTTATTTTGGCTGTATTTTGGCATACACATCATTTCTGGAGCATGCTTTTGCTTGATATTGATATATCATTAATAAAAATGTTTTCTCTCTGTAACCACATGTTTTTTCTTCTTAGCTTACATGCTACCTTCATGTTGGTTTTTCTATAATTGTATTTATTGAAGAAAATTTCGTGGAATCACTTAAAGTGAAGAATGATGCAAATATATCTGATATCTAAATTTTGGCTTGAAACTGCATGTCGCAAAACAGTAGAGAAGTCCACTCATACAACCAGTTGTGTCAGTTGCACATGTATATGCGCATTAATACATCATACATCATTAAGAAGTGCAGCCCTCATGCTCCGATCTAAACAGATAGTCTTTCGTATCGAATGTCGGATCTCAATCGCTAGAATCTGGTCATTCATGAGGACATCTTGATGTACTACGAAATATGCACCGGCAGACGTTTTGATGGGAATCATTTGTTGATTTTTTTCAAGATATTTGTTATGTTTTCCTGACAATTTTCTTAAGAGGTGTTGATCAGTGCAAGTTTTCCTTTGCAGTTCTTCATCATTTTGTCATGCACCATTGCAGTGGGCACCAATCTCAGCCAGTTCATCTGTATTGGAAGGTTCACTGCTGTGTCCTTCCAGGTTATCGGCCACATGAAAACCATCCTCGTTCTTATACTCGGTTTCCTCTTCTTTGGAAAAGAGGGCTTGAATTTGCACGTAGTCCTTGGCATGATCCTTGCCGTTCTTGGCATGATTTGGTACGGAAATGCATCGTCGAAGCCAGGTGGCAAGGAGAGGAGTTATTCCATCCCGAGCGACAAGGCCCAGAGGGCGGATGGGCTCGATGAAAAGGTATGATGTACAATCGATGGGACTCCCGAGTATCCTTCAATTCTTTTGCCTGTACAACAACGACCCGTCTCAGAGGATTTTGACTGAGGGAGGAGCGCTTATCGAACTGGTCCCGCTCAGCTTCCTGCGAACTCTCTTTATCGATGATCGGAACTGCGATTCTTTTCCCTTTGAAATTTTTCGGGGGGATGTTGTATTGCATGATAGTATGCATTCCCATGCGAATTTCTATATATTTCTTTTTTCCCTTTTTATTTTTTTGGCCCTTCCACTACCACTCACAGGAAATTGTTGTTCACTCTCTTATTTATAGCAATTCATTCACGCCCTTACACGGTAGAGATCTCGCTCGTCGACGCCCTTTCTCTTGCTTCAGATTTGTTTATGGAATGTTTCTTGCTTGTCCTTGTAGCTTATGCCCACTTCTCTAAGCCCAGTGGTTACTGTCAAACAGAAGTGCAGTGAGCTAACAATCAGTTGGATGTGGAGTTTCAGGTGAATCACGCGTCTGTTTCAGGTGGTTTGTGCATTGCCTTTTCTACGATACGCGGATAATGCCAGAGGACGCAACGTCCGCTCAAAGGTAAGGAAGACAATACTTACTGCAAAGCGGGGAACAGAAAACCCTAATGCATACGAAAAGCATATCAGCTATTGTTTTTTACGCTGATTATGAGCTGCCTCGCTCGAATAGCGACAATTCTTTGCTGGTCGCATGCTTGATCTCTCTTCTGGTGCGCCTACAATTTATCAGAAACTCTCGTTTCATTATACTACCATCAGGAGCTGAACTCTTGTTCTCGTGAAGAGTAGGATCAGTGCCTTACAAACCGTGTTGCGGTTTGTTGGGGACCAGTTCCTTACCAACAGTGTCGCGATTAGTTGGCTGAATAGTTCTGTTAGTAGACTCCATTTGGCTGAGCATTTTTGTCTCGTGGTGCACAATTAACCTGTTGCAAATTCACAGAAGATGGAAGCGAAGTGGAATACGTTGATGGTGTATGACTTGTCCCTGCTCGTCGCCAGCATTCACGGAGTTTTCAGCGGCTAGAAGTCTCTTCGTCTACCAAAACTAGAATGGAACTGATTATGGTACCTTGGATAAGCAGTGTAAACAGATTTATTGATACAACTAAGTGCATGCATCGCTGATGCTGACTGACTCACTGCTTCTTGAGTGTGGATCAGCACAGGATGCCCGGTATCTCAATCGAGTGATTAAGAAGTTCAGCTAGTGTTGATTGTCATTTCATTTGTGTTAATCGATTGAGTACATTTGGGATGTGAAATTTGACACTAGAAGCATTGAACCAATGCACAATTTTGCGAGAATGGCTGAAGCTGACAATCGCATTCGATCTACTCAGCTACCTTAAGACACCTTCTCAAGATCCTCTTGATGGTGTACCTTGACATTGATTTGATGTCGCCTGTCCTCCCTTCTGAATCTCGCTCTAACTAATCAGGCTTCTTAATGGATTGGATTTAGATCTTAAAGCACGATTGTTCTCTGATATGCTCATGCCATGCAAGGTCAAGATTTTGCTTGTTGTGCACACTTCCTTAGGTCATGTTCGGCTTGGGGGTTAAATCCCCCTTTGGGGGTTTACCCCACAAACCTCTCTTTTTCTCTCATATGGGGTCTACTTTTCCTCTTTTTTAATACATTAAATAAATCATCTCTTTTATTTATTCCAAAAAAATATTATACCATCATATCATCTAAAAAATATAAATCGCTCAACTTCTATCTACCTTTTCAAACTCCAATACAATCACATTACAATAACTACTCACTTTTCCAAACTTCAATACAATCATATCACAACAAATCCACCCCCAGTTGAACTCTCTGTCCAAATACCAAAACACAAAGTGGGTTACCTCATATTAGTTACCCCAGGATAACCTGCGTACCAAATACACCTTTAGAGTGGCTCAATAACAAAAAAAATGGTTGGGTACGACATGAGAACCCAATAACACTTGATGCCCATTTAATGTTTTCCTTCATGAAACAGATATTATTTAGATTAGGAGTCGATCAACATGATAGGATGTCATATAGGAATTATATTCGTAATCCTAATAATATCGGATATTCCATGTAAAATTCTTATGCGGACTTGACTATAGGCCTTGTACCTTGGCTATATATAAATGGTCAGAGGCATCACCTTCACAACGAGAGAGAGAGAGACTTCTTAGCAAGTTTCTACCATATTGGTAATTTCATGAGAGGTGACTACATATTGTGTCTTTTTTCACTTGATTTAATGATAGTTGATTGGGAATCCATTCATCTCAACAACAGATCCATCACAACATTCTCTAAATTTTATATCAAAACATTTATACGTGCTATATTTGAAATTTTTTAAAAACCATCAGCTGGAAACCTGTTCTTCAGAAGTGGACTGACGTATTATCTCCTTTTTTTTGGAAATAAAAGATTGTTTTCAAGGGACCAAAAGAATAGCCACATAATATTGACATTTCCTTGACATTTATCATTCTCAAAAGGGGCATAGCAATTTGTATGATGAAGCGAGTAGGAAAAAAATGGCTTGACAATCGGAAAACTTTCACATCATTGTATATGTGTTCATCTAATTATTCAATCTCTCAATCATCCTGCTCATAACATATAATAAGATCATCACAGAACTTCCTGAGAGAACGTGGAAGCTTGACGATGCTGGTAGGCGGCAAGAAGTTTCGTGAACAATCGGCGACATTCGAAAAACATCAGGAAAAGGTCACGCCGAACTGTCCCTTAGGAAGAATTTGCTCACCGCATTGATCACAGCCAAGGGATTCTCCAAGTGCACAGCATGGCCACATGCCTCGACCTCCATTATGTCACATAACTTCTTGTTTGAATCGAGGCCGATCTCGTCGTGCATTTGCCGGGCGATTTCTTTGAACTTCTCGTCCCTTTCTCCCACTATCAAGAGAAGACGGGCCTTGCAATGCCTCAAGTTCTCCCAAAGAGACCTACAAAACCATTTTTTCCTTCATGAGTTGCATGGGTTTAGTTGAAAAAAGAGTTCATTACAAAAGTTTGAGAAAAAGATGTTGCTGACTGGAAATTCAAGGTGCCGATAAAACCAGATCAGTGATTAAGAGGAGATATGGCGATTCAAGATGAAGATGGGTACTTACACTTGCCTCCCAACACTCAAGTCGGAAAGGCATTTTGCAACACCATCCGGGGAATGATGCTTCTCGCGGCTCTGGAGTATTTGTTCAAAGAGAGGATGCTCTCTTAAGCTGCCAGACAATAGTAAGAATGTTAAAGCATTGGTAGGTTACTTTAAGTCGTAAATACAATATGAATCCTTAACAGCGACAGGTCACTTTTGTCATGGAATTTACTGGCATACTGTCTGAGCTAGATGTCCCCTGCACAAATTTGAGACCATGTCTAGCATCTTTAATAGAAACAACAATATTTGATGTCTCATGTCGTCGTATTTCACCCGGAAACAACGGATTAAAGCATGACCCAACTTGGCTATATGTGCGATCTACGAGGCTTTGGATGAACAAAGGCGCATCGTCATTGTTGAGCTAAGAGCTTAAGCAATAAACTTCTCAGAGCTAAAGTAGGCAATATGTGATAAGAAGAGAGAGCACCCAAAATATAATGCAAAAAACTGGCAGATGCCACATACTTTATTAAGCTTGAGATGAATTTTATTCATGGTAATATATTTGATTGGAAAAAAATAATAAACACACATGCTTACGGATGTTACAGTCCTAAAGCAGAATGTTAGTTTTGTCATCGAGATTTTCAAAGGATGTTTTGGATGCAGATGATCCATTTGTTTCATCACATTATAAATTGAACATAAGGTAAGGCATGATGTTTGTCACTTTCTTACCTATTCCACAGGCTGCTGTTGTACCAGATTTCCAAGAATGGTTTAAAACCATGAGCAGATAAATACCGCGCCCTAGCATCATCTTGGGCTATGCGAGCTTTTCTAAGTGATTCCTCTCTCAATCCAGGACTCCCCGATATTAGAGCAACTCCTTCAATCTACAAAGAAAATTTTGGTTATTTTTCAGAATCCAAAATATCTACAAAAATATCGCAGCTAAAGAAAACCAAAGACATATTGAATGAACCTTGCAAGTGTACTTCAAGGACATGTACAGTGCAATTCTCGCACCCATAGAATAGCCTACGAGAATGACGCTCTTCGTGGTCATACTACAAAGTAGCTGATGCAACATATCTCCTACTGCTTCAACAGACATGCTTGGTGGATTTCCAGCTTCTTTTTTCCAACTAATTTCTGACTGACCATGTCCTGGAAGATCGACTGAGATGCATTGAGCATGGACTGAGAGGGCCTTCATTATTGGAACCCACTCTTCAGAGGTACCCAAGAATCCATGGAGAAATACCACCACCTTTTTCTGCGTAAAGCCAAATACATAAAGCTGATCCCCAGCATGAACAGTGAAATCATAAACATAAAAGTAATGTACATGGATAACATCATAAAATGACAAACTGGGTAATCTCTCATAAAAATCAATATTTAGTCATGCACACATCGCAGCAAAGATAACAAATTGGTCGGAATTGACAATCAGAGCTACTGTAGTAAACCTTCCTCCAGGGTATATTTTGGTTTATGCCTTGATCGATCCTTTTTTGTGTAATTTTATCGTTCGCAATCACGTAACAATTTGCCTGGAATCAGAATTTATTGCTTGTGAAATAATGAATAAATTTATCATGTGCCACTAATATGACCGAACGACATCACATTTTTTTTATAAAAAATTTCTGCCAATAGAACTAAGAGTCCAGTCTGAGGGTATGATAAACAGAAATTAATGTTTCCATGCTTTATCATACAGGATAAAGATGCTGCCATTTCAGAGACGAAAACGTAAGCTGGCGGAGGCACTTTTCATGAAAAGTCTAGGATTTAGAGAAAAACCGTAATTGCTTTTTTAAAGCATATTTTCACTATGTGAAACATCCAAAAGGATGACTACTTAAGGTTTGTGGTCATATAGAAGCAACAAACAAACAATTTTTCTCAGATTCACTTTTGGATTTAGACACTGATTCTGATTTTGAAAGATCGAACTTTAAGATGATTGTGAAAATGATGACTCCGCTCTGAAAATGCATCAAGAAACGCTTATCACATCAATATGCTCCAGCGCTTTTATTATGACACGAACCATGACATTAGAGCAGCTCAGGATCCTACAGTAATAGAAAGTAATTAAAAATCTGTTGATTGATTAAAATAAAATAAAATATTTGCTAATATACCACCCAGAATGTGTGGATTCATACATCTAACTAAACAAGCAGAAACTTCTTTAAAGTTCAAGCTAGTCAATAACAAACTGCCAATATTAGCGTTATGTCACAGAGATATCAGCAGTGACTTACATTCAAACCTATATCTGTTTCCAGTAACCTGACCGAGCAAGAGAAATATTCACAGTCGACTACTGAGAAGTAAGATGTGATTTTATCACCACCATAAGTTCTTTGAATGTTTCTTTTACTGACTGTGAAATTGCTGAGCATTATTGCAGCATCTTCTACAAAGACCCCTGCCACCCCATCAAGTTGTTGAACAGAAAACTTGAAATGTTTATCAGCTATATCTTCCTTGAGCCATTTATAAGTTCCGAGACCGTGTGCAATAGCTGGGCTTACTTCTATCCCCCTCATTTGACAAACTGATGCTTTTTGCTGCTCAAGATAATGTGCAAACTGGATGTACACAAATAGGCTTAACCCACTTTCAAATGTGCTACTGATAACAGCCATTTTATCATGCAATTGCGCCCACTTTGCAACCAGTGCAGCCATCTCAACCCCACCAATCATATTCGGTTTGATGACCTGAGAGAAACAATGTGAGAAAACAAAACCTAAATTTTAAAAGCTCTAGTATTTGAGCCACTCACAACAGCAACGATTCCTGGATGTATGAATTTGCTGAGTTTTAAGGCCACATCTCCTTTAAGGTCGTCGATTGACTCATCCAAAGCAACAGGCAAACCTGTTTCCTCACAATATCTGAGAATATCATCTTCACATTGAAGAGGCTCCTGAAAATATTGGAGAGTGTGCCAAATATGACATGGTGCAGGTAATGAATAGCACAGTTTTATGGCTCATCTTTTTAACCTCAACAAATTCCATTTTTTTCCATTTTGGGTGGCATTTTTTATATCTGTTGTAATCTTTACAAGCCAATACAAACAATCCAGATGATCTTCGGTACAGATCTATACTGTTTCACATAATGAAGCATCTATCATTTCAAATGTGTCATGAGTAGACAATAAAAAATGTCAAAAGAAACCTAATTTTTGAAAGGTTTAAACTAGTTGCAAACAATTACAAAGAGTTAATTGTACGAATAGGTCACGGGAACTTTGATTGAACTGACTAGAAGCCAAGTGCACATCAACTTATTTTGTACTCAGCCTTGCGGCTCGTTGAACAATATTTTAATTAGCGGAGCTTGTCTCTATTTTTACATATGGTTCAAAGTGGAGGCCATTGCCCACACTTGCATTGCTACATGCTTCTATCTCTTAGAACTATACTTTAGAAAAGGGAGGTCGTCTTTCTATCAAGGTTGATCGGTACTTCACTGGCATAAGGGACCGTTAAGTTTAACAACAAGAATAAGGCTCATTGCATTCTACAAACTTGTGGAATGGAACAACTGCCTACAGATTGTTTCGATATATGTTTCGTTTATTGCTTATTTATATTTACTTACTCTTTTGACCACTTTATGTAATTTTTCCTTGGGACTTTTCTCTCATATAAGAGCCATAGGCTCTTAGTGGAACACAATCCATTCTTTTCTCTTTTCACATGGTATTAGAGCGACAGTCCAAGACCGGAGCCTATGCCCTAATCGTGCCCCATCCCCACCAAAACCCTAGCTGCTGTCTCTCAAGAGAGAGAGAGAGAGAGCAGCGACTAACAGATACCGCCGTCGCCGCTGCTATGAAAGAGAAGCAGCAGCAGCCTTCGACCGCTGCCGACACCGCTGTCGGGAGACAGCAGCAGCCGTATCAACTGGCTACCACCACCCAAAGGCTACCGTAGCCACTGTTTTTGGGGCAACTATCCACTGTTTGTGGCTCTAGGGGATATTACCTTCGTCCGTGGCATTCTAGAGACCACCATGTTGCCCGATGTACCACAGAAGCCGGCGTCCACACCGATTTGATCTACTGTTTGGTCTGATTTTGAATATTTTTGGTGGTTTGCATACAAATTGATCCTAATTTCAGACCAAATCTTAAGTTCCAGAACATGTTTTAAATATAAAATATTGGAGGAATTTGATATGGAATTGAACTTAAATTCATATCCAATGAGTAGCTCCTAATCTCATGATTTAAAGAAAAAAAAGCAAGGGGATTTTGCATGGAATTGAACTTAAGTTCAGATCCATGAGTAGCTCCTAATCTCGTGACTTAAAGAAGAAAAGTTGGGGGATTTTGCATGGATTTGAACTTAAATTCAGATCCAATGAGTGGCTTCTAATTTCATGATCTTAAAAATGAAAACATTGAGGATTTAACATGAAATTGACTATAAATTCCAGACCAAATCATTAGATTCCATATCTCAAGTTTTTAAAAGAAAATATTCTAAACACAATCATAGGATACAGATACCCTTCTAAAGCTTAGAAGCCAATGAATAATTGATCCACATGTAATCTTATCCAAGAAGAGTATTAATAAAAGATTAGGGAATTAATATCTAAGAGGATCACATATTCTTAAAGAATTAACTCAAAAAACCTTGAATCAATGTATGAATGGACAATTCTTTATGATCATTAAGACCAATAATCCTCAACAAATGATCCTTTAATATAATCATCTAATTATATATTACTATCGATAAGTTGTTGATGAAATACTTAAAATAGGTAAAGTTAGCCACATAAGATGCTGTGAAAGAATGTCTAATCAAGTACAATTATGAATAAGTGATGTCAAGTAATTGTGCCGGTCATGGTGCCGCTTACACTTGACTGTACGAGGGCACGATGACTCTCAACTGGATTGGATATAGGATGCCCAGAATGGGCAGCGACCACTTAATGCGCGGGTCTAGGATCCTAGTCTCTTCTACGATTTTCACAAGCTCGCAGCTTTTACGCTTTGCAGGGATCCAGATGTTTTAGTTTGACTAGTTCCATTGACCCTGTGTTCTTTTAGGGTGGTTAGGCTAGAGGATCCTTGGTTTTTCTTCGAGCTCGTTTAACCCATACCTACACCGGTTGGACAAGACTGAAGTGATTCGGACCGGAAAGTCTCTCCCACCCGTCTGAGGAGCGCAGTTAGAGTTTGCCTACCCTTCTCCTGGACCGCACTTCCACTGGGAAGGCGAGAGGAAAGAGTCTCTTATGAGACTTCTTCACCACTTGAGTTTGGTTACTGTTACACCAGTAGGCTCTGGCGAGGTTAAAGATTAGATCATGGAAATCTTCAACAAGCACTACACTCATTAAGATCTATCATCACATCTAAAAGGTTGTACATTAGATCTAGATCATCGTGATCATAGAATGAATCAAGAAAATAATAAATTGTTGACTTTTGAAATATGTTGACTGGAAAAGGGAATTTTATATGGTTATATACTGAATAGATAGAAAACCAAATTTCCATGCAAGTAGCTTAATGAATTACAATACCAATGCCTATATACTTGCTTTTTTTGTAACCACTTAAATATATGTTATTTTTAATAAATATGGTTGTATTCAAATTTGTTGGCATCCTTTTGTTCCTAACATGGATGCCAGGGAAGGCGCCTGCGTCACAGACTCCAAGGCTCCGAGCTTCTGTGGTTCAGACGTTTTCTTTTAACGGTACAGTTATAGCCATTATACAGATAATTGTAACTCTCTTATGCTTACCTTCTCTTATATTATATTCTACATGCATAGAATGACAATGTTTCTTGTTGATACATGTAATAGTATTGGATATAAATGCAAATGTTCTGAGGTGACACATGTTATGATGTAGATGGTTAAATGAGGTGACACATTTTATGTTTTATCATTGTGGAAGTTTGTTTGATTTATGTGAAAAAAATGAAATAAAGATAATTAAAAATGGAAGAACAAAGATTTAACGCGGAACCCTACTCCGTGAGAAGCGGGATGAAGCCACGGGAGAAACCCTCAAAGGGCCGTATTTGTCTATTGACTTTCTCAATGATTACAGGAGGTCTGGGGCTCCTTATATAGCCTCCTCAGAGCCTCCAAGTCCCACCACTGGTAGATGTGGGACTAAACTCAGTAGTGGGGTAAATGGATCCTGGAGGGATCCATTTACCCACCTATTATATAAGTGACGCATGCTCCAAATACTTTAACACTTCCCCTCAAGCTGGAGCATGCAATGCTCAACTTGGAGAAACAGAAAGAAACTCAACTCATAATACATGACACTACAGACAATATCAACCCAATGCACACAACTGCTGCAGTCGAGGACGTTGCTTCTCATGGCGTGCATGTGAGGAGGACGAACGGGCTGGAGTGTGAAACTGGATCTATCTGGCTCAAAGAATGGTACTCTACTCTGGAGTCTCTATGGCTCACATGAAAGCTCTGGCCGACCAACAAGAATGACAAATGATTGGCATGCGCCGTCATTGAGTATGGATCTGAAAATTGTAGAGTCTGAACATCTGACCGGTGTGGAGAATCTGACATCTGAATCTTAGAGCAAGACTTGTGACTCTACACAGCTAAAGCAAAAGCAAAGGCGAAGAAATGCGAGATCGGAGAAAAGTTGGTTTCTATACTCGTGATCTCCAAAGTGGTTGTTGTTGCGGTTGGTGTTGCCTTCTTTATCACCAAGAAACTAAGAGAAGCATGATGCTCACTCTCGAACCTCTGCAGTTCGAGTCTCCTATTCACCACCAACAAGTATTGCATTTCGCAAGCTGATTAGGAGTATACTGATTAGTAGAGTTTTTGACGTAAAGAGCTCCCCCTACCAGGGAGATTATATATGCCAAGGGGCAAGAACAAGAGATTGCCCAGTTTTTTCGTTTTCCCCCTATCCCGTCCACCCTCCTGTAATTCTCCTTTTTGAGTCTTCTATCCCATCTTTTTGTGTTTGTATCAGATGGCAGACTCTATATACTTTGAGAAGGATAAATTTAGTTATTTTATATTTGCGCTAAAAAAACAAAAAAAAGGAAAAAAAAAGAAAAGAAAGGGGGGTCCAGATTTTAAATATATATTTTATTGTCAAGGCCATGTGGGCCGAGTTTTTTTCATATTGGAAAAAAAGAGGTCGCGTACAATAATAATAATAATAATAAATCGTACGCATTTCAAAAAAAAGGAAAAAGAAAGAAAGAAAGAGAAAAAAGGCGCGTACAGAAAAAAAGCCGTACGCAAGTTTAAAAAAATGTGTTAAAAAAGGGGGGGGGGGTTAAAAAAATGGCGGCTTATAAAAAAAAGAAGAAAAAGAAAAGAAGAAAAGCCGCAGTAGAATTTTTTTTGAGAATATTCATGGTTTTCCCCATATTCATGTATTACCTTATCTTCTCCCAACGTGGTCAACAATGCCATTCCGACCAGTATGGGAGAAAGGAGGAGTATATGTAGAGTCACAGGTCTTGTTCTAAGATTCAGATGTCAGATTCTCCAGACCGGTCAAATGCTCAGACTCTACAATCTTCAGATCCAGACTTAATGATGACGTATGCCAATCATTTGTCATTCTTGTTGGTTGGTCAGAGCTTTCATGTGAGCCATAGGGACTCCAGAGCAGATGACCATTCCCTATGCCATTGAGGGCAAGGATTTTCATGTGGTATCATAGGGACTCCAGAGTAGAGTACCATTCTTTGAGCCAGATAGATCCAATTTTACACTCCAGCCCGTTCGTCCTCCTCACATGCACGCCATGAGAAGCAACGTCCTCGACTGCAGCAGTTGTGCGCGTTGGGTTGATATTGTCTGTAGTGTCATGTATTGTGAGTTGAGTTTCTTTCTGTTTGTCCAAGCTGAGCATTGCATGCTCCAGCTTGAGGAGGAGTGTTAGAGTATTTGGAGCATGCGTCACTTATGTAATAGGTGGGTAAATGGATCCCTCCAAGATCCATTTACCCCACCACTGAGTTTAGTCCCACATCTACCAGTGGTGGGACTTGGAGGCTCTGAGGAGACTATATAAGGAGCCCCAGACCTCCTGTAATCATTGAGAAAGTCAATAGACAAACACGACCCTTCGAGGACTTCTCCCGTGGTTTCATCCCGCTTCTCACGGAGTAGGGTTCCACGTTAAATCTTTGTTCTTCCATGTTTATCTTTATTTCCGATTCTGCTTTCTATTTCTTAACAGGTTATAACTAGTGAGAAGAGAATCAGTCCTTTTTAATCCAATATTCTCATAAGTTCAACTTCATATTTAGTAACTCCAATTCATTTTTAAGAAAGCACGAGGCCATCATTTTCTTAATCTAAGACCCATATCATTTCATTTGAACATAATAAGGACTCCTAGAAAATTTGATTGCTTAATCTTACTCAGACACGTTCCCACACATGTTTGCCATATTTGCCTTATATTTCTTTGAAGGGGTCCACCTCACTACTACTCTTACCATGTTTCAGCAATGGAACAAGCCTTCCTTTTCCATGAATTTCTTTGGCTGACCTCAGATATAGAAGGTTTCACATCAAGCACACGAGTTACCAAGTACATCTGCTATAGTATTAAGAGATCAGAAGTTCTCGTCATTCTTTCTGCTCAATGTGCTCATGCTTTCTCTACAAAGTTAAAGGGATCTCTAGAGCTCCATATGCGAGGATGGACACGAGCCTTTATATTTTATAAATCAAGAACGTTGGTTGGTTCATATGAAAGTTAAATACTTGTAAATTGCAAGTATTCGTGTTGAAGGGAGTTACCTCAATATATTGAAGCATATAACTCTTTACGTTGTTGCCAAAAATTACAGCTTCTTCATATGACCACCTTCTGTTAGCATCTACTCTAATTTGGATTCGATAACCAACAGAATTTCTTATTTCTTTAATAACATCAGCGTCTTCTATTGGATTGGTTCGACGTGCAACCTGTTTAGAGAGTATTGGCAAAGAAATGTGCTTACGTCATTAGAAATAAGTTCTTCCATATGAAATTTGGAAAAGTGGTGTTAACTTGCCTTGAGTTTTACAGTATAGAAGCCTTCCTCAACAAGCGAAGAGACTACATGAGCAACCTCCTTGGGAGTACCACCACAATCAACCAATGCACAAATTTGCACGTGGTCTGACCTTAATGTTTTGCCCATAGAAACTGAAGGGGACCCAGATTTTAATGGATTCCCAGATCCAAGAATTACTTCAGAAAAAGATGAATCTGATTTACATGCCAATGCATTAAGTACTGCCATCTCTATACCACATCTCACACTTGGAAAAAGTGAAGTAGACTGCACATAGAAGAAGGAAATACACTTTAAAAGAAATGACAATATCAAAAAATCAAATAGAATCAAATTAATGACAAGAATATGCACAGTGATTCCAAAAGCTCTCCAAAACCAGACGGAGAAGGAACCCCTGAGTAAAGGAAGAAGATTAGATATTTCCGCCCCTTCCATAGCATGAAGAAGAAATCTTAGTTGTTCCTCAACATCAATCATATCTTCTTTATGAATTTCAGTGGGTACAACCTGTTTGATAAATTAACAGATTTTCAGTCAGTGTTGAAAAGTTTTATATGAATACTGACTTCAATACAACACAACTACACTGTCCATTATCAAATTGTAAGAAGATTGCCACATAAATCATTGGATTTCCTGAGGTATTTACCCCTTCAAGTACGAGGACCTCTGACACCTTTAAAGGTTCTTTTCACATTTAGGTATTATCCATATACTATAATATTGCATCTTATTATTAGAACTTTATCTCATGGCGTTAATTAGACACGTACTATCGAGCATAAGTAGAGCCATTTGCTTGGTATTTCTCGTTCTGATATGCTATGTTGAAGGGAATGAATAGGGATACTTTTCCATTAACCCTAGAGCTCTCTTATATAGGAGAAAAGCTCTAGGGTAAATTACATAACAGGGACAAATAAATACTACAAAATAAACGTTACTCTAACACTCCCCCTCAAGCTGGAGCATATATATCCAACATGCTCAGCTTGGAACAACAAAGATGAAATGGACCCCTAGCAAGGGCCTTGGTAAACATGTCTGCAATCTGATCACCAGATGATACATGAGACGTTGAAATAAGTCCTTTCTTGATTAAGTCTCGTGTAAAGTGACAATCCACTTCAATGTGCTTCGTCCTCTCATGGAAGGCTGGATTATTTGCTATGAACAGGGCTGCTTGATTATCACATTTTAGATGCATGGGAAGAGGAATATCAATGGTTAAATCGGTCAAAACGGATTTAACCCACATCATCTCAGCACTACCTTGGGCCATTGCCCTATATTCTGATTCTGCACTTGATCGTGCCACCACATTTTGCTTCTTACTCTTCCAAGCTACTGGTGAGGTGCCAATGAATACAATAAATCCTGAAGTTGACTTTCTATCATTAGGACACCCAGCATAATCTGCATCAGCATAACCTGTGATAGATATGGAAGTATCTCTTCTATACAGAAGACCAGTACCTGGAGAGGACTTCAGATATCTCAAGATCATAAAAACAACATTCATGTGAGTCTGCCTGGGCTGCTCCATGAATTGACTTACCCTATTAACCGCAAATGCTATATCCGGTCGGGTAATCGTGACATACAAGAGCTTTCCTACTAGCTCTCTATATCGTCTCTTGTCTACCTCCTCAGAATCATCATCATAAAGTTTGACATTAGAATCCATAGGTGTAGCAGCTGGTCTGCACCCTGCCATACCTGTCTCAGATAAGAGATCCGTAACATACTTCTTTTGTGTTATTACCATTCCTTGCTTGTTCCGTGCAAACTCCAGCCCCAAAAAATAACGAAGTGTACCCAAATCCTTCATAACAAACTGCTCTCCAAGAAACTTCTTGGCTGCTTGAATGCCCTGCTCATTGCTGCCTGTAATAACAATATCATCAACATATACTAAGATGATCACAGTACCTCGCTGGTCTCTCTTTACAAAGAGAGTATGATCCGCTGTGGATCTGACGAAGCCCTTCTGTTCGATCAACTCCGAGAGCTTCTGAAACCAAGCCCGTGGGCTCTGCTTCAGGCCATATATGGCCTTATGGAGACGACACACCATACTAGACTCCCCCTCAGCCGCAAACCCTGGCGGCTGCTGCATATAGACCTCTTCCTGCAAGTCACCATACAAGAAGGCGTTCGTGACATCAAGCTGAAATAGGGGCCAGTCTCGGACCACAGCAACAGCAATGAGGATCCGTAAGGTAGTATGACGGGCTACTGGAGAGAACGTCTCCTGATAGTCCACTCCATATGTTTGGGTGAACCCACGAGCAACCAATCTGGCTTTGTATCTATCAACCGTACCATCTGCCCGATGCTTAACAGTAAAAACCCATTTGCTTCCAACAATGGACGCACCTGGTGGAGGATTCACAATACTCCACGTACCACGTGACTGTAACGCCGCCATTTCCTCTTCCATAGCTAACCGCCACGGGCTGCTCTGTAAGGCCTCCTGATAGGACCGTGGAACATGTACTGCCGACAATCCAACAACGAAGTTGCGGAAGTCCGGGGACAACCGCTCCAATGACGCCTGAGAGCAAAAATCCACCCCATATTTGGAATTCATCGTCCGAGCACGCTTCTGCCGTCTATGAGCAATGGGTATATGTAAGTCATCGACAGGAGGAATAACAGTATCATCAATAGCCTGTATATCAGTACCCTGTACATCTATCTGCACATTCTAATCACCTGTGCCATCAGTAGAACTCAAATGGTCAGTACATACCTCGGGCGTGCTGGATGATGGAGGAGGCACATGAGCAGAGGGCCTTCGCTGATAGACCTTAGGATAATGAATAGTAGATGGTGGTGTTGGTGTAGGCTGCGGTGGTGGTGTAGTAGGGTGTATCGGTGGATGAGAACAAGGAACAGAAGAAGGTGGAGGCGGCACATAGATGTCGTCTCCCTGCTCTGAGGGAGTGAGTCTGTCACCTGTAGGAGAGAAGTACATAATGGACTCAAAGAAGGTGACATCAGCACTAACGTAATACCTTCGTTTAACCGGATCAAAACACCGATATCCCTTCTGGGTTTTGGAATAACCCACAAACACACATTTGACCGCTCTGGGAGAGAGCTTGTCAAGTCCAGGAGAAAAACAATGAACAAAAGCAACAGACCCAAAAACACGTGGTGTTAGAGAAAAAAGATCCTTCTCGGGAAACGCAGTCAAGAATGGAATCTTTTCTCCTAACACTGTTGAAGGCATACGGTTAAGAAGATAACACGCAGTTAGAACCGCATCCCCCCAATAGGAGTGAGGAGCACGGCTCTGAATCAAAAGAGTTCTGGTCATATCTAACAAATGACGATGCTTCCTTTCGGCCACCCCATTTTGTTGGGAGGTATAGGCACACGATGTCTGATGTACAATCCCATGAGACATAAGAAAGTTGGAAAGTTGGATACTACACAATTCTAGGGCATTATCAGACCGTATGTACTTCACGTTAGCAGAAAAAATATTTTTTATTTCAAGAATAAACGTTTGAATAATATGACCAGCATTAGATTTATTTTTAAGTAGAAAGACCCAAGATAGTCTAGAGAAATCATCGACTGCAACCAGATAGAACCTGTGCCCTTGAAGATCAGGGACACGACTGGGACCCCAAATATCAAAATGCAGTAACTCAAACAGACTACGATGACTCGGACTTGAACGACTCTGGAACGACGACCGGTGATGTTTCCCAAGCTGGCACGCCTCGCATTGAAAAGTAGACCTGGGAGAAATCTGAGGAAGGATATGGATCATCTTTTGTAACGGAAGATGACCAAAGCGTAGATGCCATGTGTAAGGTGAGACAGAACCAGCACGAACAGACGAGGCACCAACATAAGGAGACTGTGTCAGTCTATAGAGACCCCCTTGCTCACGGCCAGTTCCAATCACTCTGCCCGTTAGGATGTCCTGAAACACAAGAGCAGATGGATCAAATATGGCACGACAATGTAGGTCTTTAGTGATTTGACTGATTGATAATAGATTCATGGAAAAATTAGGAGCATAAAGAACATTCTGAAGCCGTATCCCAGGGGTCAATTGCACCTCCCCCTGTCCAGTAATGGGAGAATGTGTCCCATCAGCTATCACCACGGAGCGGCCTGTCTGAGTTGGAATAAAACCATCCAACTGCTTCTTGTTACCACATAAATGGTGAGAAGCTCCTGAGTCCATGATCCATTCTGATAGATCTGCACTGTAGCTACTAGTAAATGCATACATTGTACCTGAGTAGGATGCTGAGCCGGCTATCTCTGATGATCCTGAAGTACTAGCTGATCCCTGGCCAGGCATGATCTCTCGAAGTCTCGCCACTAACTCCTCAAACCGCTGATCCGGGACAAGGGAAGAGCCACCTTCCTGCTGAGCCTGCTCTGCCATACGTGCCGTAGTAGTAGGAAACCCATGCTTGGAGTAGCATGTTTCCTCAGTGTGCCCAGTACGGCGGCAGTATGTGCACGGCTGCTTAGGAGGTCTACTACCTCCTCCTCCTCGACCGCGACCGCCTCTTCCTCGAAAATGTGAAGAGCCTCCTCTGCCACGAAAGGATGCCATGGCTGAAGGTGTCGAACCTCCACCATGGGATATGGAGAGTCTACTCAGCCTGCGATATGCCTCCTCCATCGGTGGGATGGTGGCATCTGTAAGAATCTGTGCTCGTGCGGCATCATACTCCGGATCAAGAGCTGCTAGAAACACTCCAGTCATCACCGAGTCCCTGTATGCTTTGAGTTGCTCTGGTGTTGCCGTCAATGGAATATATCCGTGTAGCTTCTCAAACATACCCCTCAGAGAGGTGTAGAGGGTATGAAGAGGGCGTCCGTTTTGCTTTGAGGTGAAGATATCATGCTGGAGTTGTAATATCTTGGATTCGTTCTTCGCCGGAGAATAAGTGGCTGCTAAAATATCCCACACAGCCTTCGCAGTGGGTTGGCTCAGGATGTCGTTGGCTATTTCCATGGACACAGTACCGGATAGCCAAACACGCGCATAAGCATCGTCAGCCTCCCATGAGGCATTAACCCCAGTCTTGTCAACCGGTTCCTCTTGTGTGAGGATATGCTTCTTGCCATTACACTGCATCAGACTCATGAACTGCATGGCCCACAGTTCATAGTTCGTGCCATCCATCTTCACAACGGGTGCTGGACCTTTGAAGGCACCCAGAGATGGAAAGTCTACCTTGTTGTCTGACATGACGACAACAATAACCTGTAACTGGGGTTACACAATCAGATGACAATGTCTACGCGCACATAGACTCAACGCGGGCACGCGCACATAACATATGCATTGAAGGAGACACGACTAGGGCATATAGTGGACATGACTTTCGTGCACAGGACTTGCAGTGTCACGCTGGGTTGCACAGGCTTCTGGAGTTTGCACGGAACTTCTGGCATATGAATTCAGTCTTCATGCGGTAATGGCTTCATGCGAAAAGGCACAGGCTTCATGTGATGGCGCTATGAGATAGCGCGACAGACGAGATGGCGCTATGAGATAGGCAGGTCAATTGCAGGCGCTATGCGAAATCGCGCGCGAGAACTAAACTTAGGGCTCGCGAGAGAACGATGCGCGCGATTTGGGCTCCCGCGACTTCAGGCGAGACTTAGGGCTCGCGCGATGCGTCGATCGCCAGGATGCAGGCGATGCGGGCTTCAGGCGATTGGCGCGCGATGGGCGCGCGATGGGCTTCAGGCGATGCGGGCTTCAGGCGCGTGATCGCCAGGCGATGGGCGCCGCCTGCTGGGTGTTGCGGAGCCTGCTGGCTGCTGGGTGATCACGCGTATGGCGCCGCCTGCTGGGTGTTGATAAGACGATTGGAGGGAAGGCGCCGATCGGAGGCGCTGATCTCGAGATGGAGAGAGATAAGGGCGGCGGGTGGGGTAGGGTTAGGGTTAGGGATCAAGAACTCCGGCCTAGGACCGTCGCTCTGATACCATGTTGAAGGGAATGAATAGGGATACTTTTCCATTAACCCTAGAGCTCTCTTATATAGGAGAAAAGCTCTAGGGTAAATTACATAACAGGGACAAATAAATACTACAAAATAAACGTTACTCTAACATGCTACATAATAAAATCAGTCATATGATTGCTAAATGTTGCTTGTTCCACTATTCTACATAAGAATCCCACTCATTTGGACGCTAGAGCATCCTATCTAATTGATTGCTCCCTATTTTGTCCTTACCGAGCAAAAACCTTATACTTACATCCTGACATAGAGTTGTATCCAAAAGGTTTCTGGTTTGATGTTTTTACCCACAACTGGGAGGAATTTGACAACTTTTCTTTTCAGGTTTTCAAATCCGTTCACATAGGCTGTTATGAACTCAAGTAGTACTGATATGCGGATCCCATCACGATTACAGAGTATGCGAGTTTTGATATCTTCTTTGTGTTTGTTCCCTAATTTACTACAGCATGACACCCCAAGCCTATTCATGTAAAAGTCACATGATGATTCCACCTCACTGAGGTACCATAATTAAAAGCATTCTATGGTATTGACTTGGCGTAGGCAGAAGTGGACGTGGTTGTGATTCATAAACTAAGCAGTCTATCTAAGATGATAATGACTTCTTGTCGGTACATGAAACAAAAAAGAGGGTGGACACTCTCGAAGGTGTACAGCCAAAAGTTAATTAATCAGAAAACTAAAAGGTACAACAACCATAACTTCGTAGAAAACGATAACGCGGAAGCGTATCGGAGATAAAAAATTGTTAGAAAATAGAGAATGCAGAAGCGGAATGACAAATATAGCATAAACAATAAAGATTAAACATGGAACACAAAGATTTTTTTACGCGGAACCCTACTCCCTAAGGAGCAGGACGAAACCACGGGAGAAGCCCTCAAAGGGATGGATATTCTATTGAACTTTCTCATCTGACTACAGGGGTGTAGGGCTCTATATATAGCACCCACGGAGTCTCCACATCTCCAAACTGGTAGATGTGGGACTAAACTTTGGATGGATAAATGGATCCTGGAGAGATTCATTTACTCATCTCCCATACATATGACGCATATAACGAATACTCCAACACTCCCCCTCAAGCTGGAGCATACAATGCTCCGCTTGGACAAATAGAAAGAAACTCAACTCACAATAAATGACACTACAAACAATATCAACTCAACGCGCACAACTGTCGACTGCTGTCGAGGACGTTGCTTCCCATGACGTGCATGTGAGGAGGACGAACGGGCTGGAGTGTGAGTCAGCTGAATCTCCTCGTCAGAGAGCATCTGCTCTGTACTGCGTCTGTAAGAGTCACTGCAACTGAAATGAGTCTCCTCGCCAGAGTACTCTGACCCGCCAGAACATGCGGGCAACTGCTCCATCATTGAAAAGGGCCGAACTGAAAAGGTCGTGGAAGTGCAATCCTCGTCAAAGTCCACGGTCACTGGAGAATGGAGTCTGAAAAAGTCTCCTCGTCGGAGAACTGGGTCTCTCCCATCTGGCACAGAGAATGGTACTCTACTATGTAGTCCCTATGATACCACATGAAAACCCTTGCCAACATGGCATAAAGAATGGTCCTCTACTCTAGAGTCCCTATGGCTCACATGAAAACTCTGGCTGAATCCTCAAGAAAAGATGGGGATCATGATAAAAGATGGCGTACACATGCTCATCTGAAAAGACCGCATATACGTGCGTGTCTGAAACTGTGGACTCGGAATCAATCATTGAGTCTGAATATCAACTGTATAGTCTGAACATCTGATCAATCTGGAGAATCTGGCATCTGAATATGGAACAAGACCTATGACTCTACACAATATTCTCCCTTTCTCCCATACTGGTCAGAGAATCAACATCGACCAAGTTGGGAGAAGAGAATATAATGGGGAGAAAACAAGAAACCAAATAAGCCTATTTTCTTTACTTTTCTCAATTAAAATCATTTTTTTCTTTTCAGCTAAACCATTTTTTAAATAGCCATCATCATCATTTTTTTTACAAATAAGCCGTTGACATTTTTTCCGGCCTTTTACTTCTCTCTCCTTTTTTTGTTTGGAAATATGTGTACGGTTTTTTTATACGTGCCTCTTTTTTTAAATCACATTATTTTAAACAAATGTGGCCTACATGGGCTCCATAAATATTGCAGATTTTTTAACATAGCCCGGTTGGGCTTATTCGACCCTTTTCTTTTCTCAAATCCGGGCAACGACTGGGCACTTTGGGCCCAAATAAGAATATTTTTTAAAGACCATCAGGCTTGATCATGCTCCTTAAAGAAAACGTGCGAAGGGCTTCGCCCGCCTGGAGATGGAGGGCCATCACGCAGGGGAAAGAGCACGAGGGAAGAAGGTGTCGCTTGGAGAAGCACCTGAGTATGTGCCGCCCTGATGAGTCGAGAGGCGCTAAAGCTCACACGAGGGAGGAGAAGTGGGGCTCCGCGAGGCGATGAGGAGGCATCGCCGACAGGGTTCCGCCTGAGCGATGACGAGGCGATGTTGGAGGAGTTGCGGGAGACGGAGGATCCCGCCTAGGGTTGCTTTGCGTGCCGATTGCACGAAGCCAAGGGCTCCACTTGGAGCTCGCACCGCCACGTGATGGGAAGGTACGATGCGCGAGAGCATGAGCGGCTCCGCCTGAAGGCGCCGCCTGCCGCCGCTGCGTGAAGAGAGCTTGGCCTCAAGCGTCCGCCTCCTCCACAGAGAGGCCGAACGGAACGACCTTTGATTTAACTGCATTCTTGAAAAGACCGGACAACTTGCTGAAAAGATCCAGTGCCACGGACATACCCGAGGCCTCCGCCACGCCCCCTCAATAAAGAAGATAGTATCATCTGCGTACTGCAATAGCGAGATCACCAAGGCATCCCTGGAGTAACCAGCCGAAAAACCGCAATCAACCACACGGTGCACAATGCGCGCCAGGACGTCCGCAGCAATGACAAACATGAGAGGAGCAAGGGGATAGCCTTGACGCACGCCCCTACGTGGTTGGAAGAAGCCACCCTCCGGGCGGCCAATTCACCATGACCGAGAAAGACGACGTCGTCACACAGCGCTTCATCCAAGAAATCCATAGTTCCGGAAATCCTCTCCTCCGCAAGACCGACCACAGGAACTTCCAATTTAAACTATCATAAGCCTTTACAAAGTCCACCTTCCATAAAACATCTTGCTTGTCCCTCCTCTTCCAATCCGCAATGATTTCCGATGCAAGAGTAATACAGTCCGAGATTTGCCTACCCTGTATAAAAGCAGACTGGAGCAGGGATTCAATAGCCTCAAGAACTCGACTGAGTCGCACGGCGAACACCTTCACCACAATTAGGTAGAGTATGTTAGAGAGAGCAATGGGGCAAAAGTCCTCGATACGTTCCGCTGGCATGGACTTAGGAAGGAGAATGATCAGGGATTTATTAATCCTTTCGAAGCCCGCATTTCCCTCAGAAAACTCGGAGATGACGTCCAGAACCTCAGCGCCAACAAGATCTCAAAAATCTCTGTAGAAAGCCACCGGGAAACCATCAGAGCCCAGAGCCCCATCCGCGTTCAAGTTCCAAACCGCACTCTTAACCTCCTCGAAGGAGACATCCCGCGTCAGCTCCGCGCACACCGAGGGCGATAAAGAATCAGCCCCGAGCCCCGTCCATCTCCAGAGCCTTGGAATAGTCCTCGTCGAGAAATCCCTAAAGTGGTCGACAATCGCTTTCCCCATCTCTCTATCGTAGTCCACGCGTACACCATTGACCGTAATCGACCTCATGGCATTAGATCGACGCCTCCCGCTGGCAATGCGATGGAAAAACGCCGTGTTAACGTCCCCCTCTCTAATCCAAGCACTCCTTGAGACACGCTTAAGGTCCTCAGACGCAATTATTTTTTGAGCGAGCGAGTGGTCACTCATCCCCCGATAGCTCCTTGAGATCTTCCAGAGTATCAAGTCTACTAACAATCTCCTCAGCCTCCAGCCTAGTAGCACATCTGGCAGAATTGGCGTCCTTCTTGAAAGAGCTCAGCCTCGCGCGCAGGGATCCGAGCTTCTGAACAAACCTAGACGCAGCCGAGCCAGAGATCTCCAAATTGGACCAGTGTGAAACCACCATATCTCTAAAATTTTCCTCCAGCAGCCAACACTTCTCATATCTAAAGAGACCCCTCCACATAGGGGGATCACCCGAATCCCAAAGGATTGGCGAGTGGTCGGACAAGGCCCGTGGGCGAGCCACCACCGAGGAGAGGGCGAAGCAATCAAGAAGCTCGACCGAAGCCAAAAATCTATCAATTCGAGAGCGAGAGTTAGAACTCCTCCAAGTGTATGCCAAATCCCCCGCATCCATAACCTCCAGGGCCAACGAGTCCACAACGTCAGCAAAATCATCAGAGCCCGGGTCTAGACCACCCTTGAAACAAGGTTTGTCTATTGTTCGAAGAGTTACATTGAAATCGCCCCTATGAGCCACGGGAAACCCTCGAAGGCCCTCCTCGCCTCGCGTAGATCCTCCCACAGCTCCCTTCGCAAAATATGACAACAAGGCCCATAAACACACAAGGCCGCAAGTGGCGTAGAGGAATCAACACAAACCAAAAGAACCGATAGAACATGTTTCCCGCGCAACATCGAGTTAAACGTCAAGGCCGAGGATCTCCACGCCACCAGCAACCCTCGAGATGCACCTACGACATCCAGAGCTCTGAACTCATCAATTCCACCAGCACCAAAAGACTTCCACACAGCATCAGATACGGATTGAAGCTTCGTCTCCTGCAGCATCACCACATCACAACACCACTCAATGAAACGTGAGCCAAGGTTCCTCCTCTTGCCCCGATCCCCGAGCCCACAAACGTTCCATGAGAGAACCTTCATTTAGAACCAGCTCGTTGCCCGTGAATGCTGATCACCCCAGAGGCCTCTGCGATGGATGCCTTCAGGGCTGAGTACTGCTGAGGTTCGGAGAGCGAAAGTTGAGATCTACTCCGGCGCCTGTACCTCTTCCCGGATCTTCTGTCAGCACTCCCTTGAGCATGACGAGCATCATCCACCTCAAGGTGGGGTGAAAGTGGAACAACAGACGACAGAGCGCCCCCCCCAGGCCGGAGGAGGGTGAAGCGGAATTGCGAGAAGATCCCCCAGCAGATGACACGATGGCGCTGGAGGAGCCCAGCGACTCGAGAGGACAATCTGAAGCCGTGGTCCAGGACCCACGAGGAGGAAGAGCCCAACCACCCGTTGACGACTGATTCGAGCACGACGATGGGTCAGAGAGTCCCAACGTGGATGGGAGAAACCGATCCGGTACAGGGTCCGAGAGGCTCATACCGCCCGACAAAAGAGTATCAACAGGGCTGGAATCTGCCGGGGCCGACCCGCCAAAGAATTCGAATGGGCATCCAGAAGCCCAGGATCCGAAGTCGAAGACAAAGAGAGAAGCGGCGTAGAGAGAGCAAGTACCAGTTTTGCCGTCTCAGCAGACAAAGAGAACTTTTGGGTGAGAAGGCACGTGACCCGAGGAGAGACCCCCAAAGAACACACCGAAGCAGTGGCAACTATGCGCTTGAACAGGGAGAGATTAAATCCTACTTTGATGGAGTTATGACGGAGCGATGGCATGCATGTGACCAAGCCAACTAGGCTGACGGCAATGGAGAAGCCGACCTAAGATTACCTCTCTTATGGGAGGTGATTTTTGTTTCTCCTTTACAAGAGAAAGAAACAAAGGTGGTTGTGGTACCAAGTTAGAAGGGATAGAATTTGATATCTTGATTGATGGGACCTAATCCTTATATAGGAAGAGACTACTGGCAAGTTACAAGCATACCCCTGCTTAGGGAAAATGATGCCTGACTGAGCTACAATAATGAATAGAAAGTTGATCTGGGTATCCTAGATGACCAACTCAGACAACTTTTTCTCAACAGTTTCCATAAACATGATCCCAACCCAGGATCCGAGCATCTAGGCGTTGTAACATCCATTGCGTGTCTGTTGATATTCATATTTGCTCCATATCTATAATACGATTTGGAAGCACCTGACTACACGATTGTTGTACATTTTTAGAGGATCACTTTCAAATTGTGGGTAATCAACCTTGGTAGGTGGTCACCCAGAATATGCGACAGTTGGAGTGGTGATAACCTTGATCTGCTAATTTTTGTTTTGTCATGCAAGAAACTAACCTCACCATATCCTATGCTTCCATCATCCAGGGTTAGTGATAAAATAAAGCCTTCTCTATGATGGCCAATTTCTTGATTCGCAGTGGTTGTTGGTGGAGCAGAAAGCTGCACTCTGCGAGAAAATGGAAAATTTCAAATAGTGGTATATTGTACAAAATTTTTGTTAGATATACAGCACCAAATTCTAAGTGATAACCAACTAAGTATCCTAAATATTAATTATGTATTCAATTGGATAAAATTATGACCTATACAATGAATATCCCATCCTTGAGATCCGCCAAGAAGATAAGCCATCACCAACACAATCAGAAGCTAAAAGAGAGCATTCAAAAACATGATTGGCCACTTGACGAGCTGATTCTCTCAATATACTGCATAAAACATCAAACACATTATTTCAGTTTAAAATAAGTCAATAAAAATACAGTTTGACTATAGGAAATAACATTTGTGAATGAACGCTAATATAAAAAAAGCACACTAAGAAAATTGCATAGAAACTGGAGCTTAACGAGTAACACACATATAAACATACACTCCTAGGCTCTTAACACTCCCCAACCTATCACACAGACCAATCATTATCCAGATTGGAAGAACAATATAAAGATGAAATTGTCAAGACGCCTGAGTCAAAAATCTGCCAACCAGTTGTCCAAAACAAGATGCAGAACATGCAGGTTTCTTGCTATAACATCACAGTGAAGCAGCAATCAACTGCAATGTTATCATGTGATGTGGCCACGTGGGTGTTAATATGCCTTGAATCTACTACTCTATTCTATTTGAATTGGGATATGGATCATATCTATATCAGGATTCATATCCTATTTGTATTTTTTAGAGGCATATCCTATTTGTATTGGGATTCAGTGAGCAATGTGCCTACCACCCAAAAGACCATGTTTCAAATCCCTCATTGTGGGGGTTGACGGGTTGCGATAGGTAGTCGACAGCTAGTCCAATCTTTCAACATGGATTTGAGCAAGAATCCATGTAGCCAACCTTACTTATAGTGGGAGAAAGCTTTGACATTTTTATCCTATTTGTAATGGGTTTCAGAACCCTATTTGTAATGAAATGGAATTAGGTTGATAAATCTTTTTTGGGGGTGGGGCGGTTACTATATAAGCTCCCATAGGTTTGGAGTTTAAAATTATCTTCTGTACCATAGTTCTTCCACCATACTGAGAGAGATTCGCTTGGTTCTTGCTAAGGATGTCACCCAATCATCGGAAACCTTGTAAATCTTGTGTTGGTGTTGGTTCTTCTTTACTCATACATGTGTTTGCTTCTGCGCACAACTTTCGCTATGCATAATAAACTGGTATCAGAGCCGTTAGGTTCGTCTGAAGCAAGGAGGAGATGGTATCACACAAAGTCAAGATCGAGAAGCTCATCAACAGAAACGGCTTAATTGTTGGAGTATTTGGTTATGTGTCATTTATATAGGAGATAGCAGGATCCATTTACCACATCCAAGTCTTTAGTCCCACATATACCAGTTGGGAGATGTCGAGACTCAGTGGGGGCTATATATAGACATCCACACCCATTGTATCCAGTGAGAAAATTAATAGACTATCAGCCCTTTGAGGCATTCTCCCGTGGTTTCATCCCGCTCCTTAGGGAGTAGGGTTCCACGTTAAATCCCATGTTCTTTATTTTCTTTATCATTTATTCTGATACGCTTCCGCATTCCTATTTTCTAACATGGTATCAGAGCAGGTTTGATTCTCGAGGATTTGTTCTTGAAGATTTATTGTTCGAGATTCGATTTTCTATCATTGAGCGGGATCTAGGGTTTATATTGAAACCCTAACGATTTGGTCAAGATTCGATTGTTCTTGTTCAAGATTCATGATCAAGTTGCTAAGGCTCTGGTGTTCCGTTGGAACCCTAGTTTTGTTCAACAAGCATCACATCCAGCGTGATTCCAACAGATGCTGCTATGATTTGAGAATTTCTTTTCTACGATCCCTGGTGAACCCTAGTTTTTTTGAGATGGCGACGGTGAGGCTCCAAGCGGAGCTTCTCAATCTCTCGCACATTGCAGCTCTCGACCTACGGCAAAAGCACTTCCAGGCGCTAGGCTCTCCCCCTCGCGATTCCTCCAGTCAGTAGCTGCACCTCTTCAGACAGCGCCCGATGCCACAACGGTGGCCCCCATCTCTCCCAGTTGAAGCGGCGCGCCCATCTCTCCCAGTCGAAGCGGATGATGCACCAGGTCCCATTACCGAAGCTCCTCCACATGCAGGTTCAACACGAGTTGAAGAGGCCTAAGCATCACATGAAGCTCCAGCATCATGTGGCGCAAGTGCGCTTCGAGCGGCACCCTTCTCGAAGAAAAACCGCAGGCGCTCCCCCTTTTAGCACGGGCTGCGGCAAAGCCCCAAGAAAGCGATTAAACTAAAGAATGAAGATGCCATTTTGATTTTATTGACCTAATTGTTGCTATCTTTTTGAATATTTTATTCAGTTATTCATAATTATAAGAGAAGATATTACCTTAAAAGGAGTTCTGTCAAGTCTCCAAACTCAACTTTGCCATGTCTTCTATGTACCGTATGGACACACAAGCTGAAGGATTGACAACAACCATGAGAAGAGCTATGGTCTCACATAGAAGTATTAGAAGAAGGCAAGTCTGATGCAAAATTAAAGAAAATCAATTTGAACAATGTCTACAAGTACCATAAGGAACTTAGATAATGAAAGAAGGACTGTACAAAAAAAGAAAGGAAACACCACTATTGTCATAGTGGCCCGAGGAGGAGATGATTCGTATGATGCTATGTACTAGTCGTTGTGGATCAAATGTATTCTAAAGCTACGTGGATCCTTGATTCTTCTTGCTCTTATCACATGGCATCTCACATAAATCGATTATTTAGGTACACAAATATAAAGGGTGAAAACATCATCATGGGGTACTATATGCCATGCAAACTCATTGGCATCAGTTCTTTGAAAATCCAGATGTGTGCAATATTTTAAATTTCACAAAATTTCGGTGAAACTTCAGTTTCAACACTTCATCGAAACTGAAATAGAAATTTTGATATATACCCTTCACAAATCTAGGCCGATTTTGGTCGAAATTAGCGAAGTTTCATCAAAATTTCGACGAAATTGTGAAATTATTACATTTTTCGCCATCTCGAAATGAAATCGAAATCGAAATTCAAAAGATATATATCCTCCTCAAAGACATATATATATCCTCCTCAAATATACATCTTTAAGAACATTATTGCATTTGCAGTACAAGTTGTTGAAAAGGCAAAATACCCAGAATTATACACATATACAAGGAGGCTATTGCAAAAAAAGAATCCAGACAATAGATTGCTGCTATGGGTAAAGAGAGGGAGTCCCTCTACAATCATTAAATAAGAGAGCTTGTCAAGTTGCCAAAGTGGAGGAAAGTTGTCGACTACAAATGGATCTTTAAGAAGAAAGACAACAATCCCATACAGTGAAGGCACATATACAAGGCATACTTAGTTGTGAAGGACTATAGTTAGAAAGAAGACATGGATTGTAACGAGTTTTCTCTCCCATTAGGAGGCACACATCCATCAGAGTGCTATTAGCTCTTGTAGCATATCAAATCTTGGAGCTAGAGCAATTAGATGTGACAACAACTTTCCTACATGGTGATTTCAAAGAAGACATTATGATGAGACAACTAGAATAATTCATTTTTCAAGACAAGTAAAACCATGTGTCTAGATTGAAGAAGTCCTTGTATAGACTTGAACAGTCTCCCAAGATGCGATATAAAAGGTTTTATAGCTTCATGGTTGACAAGAGCGCCTATGATTATTGAATTTACCATAACAATGTGGAGGATGAGTACTGCATCTATTTATTGATTTGTGTCGATGATATTTTGATTGTTGCTAAGAAAAGTATTATTGATGATATGAAGAAGCTAAATAATTCAAAGTTTGACATGAAGGATCTTAGTGGAATAA
This sequence comes from Ottelia alismoides, assembly GCA_037367405.1. Taxonomy (NCBI): domain Eukaryota; kingdom Viridiplantae; phylum Streptophyta; class Magnoliopsida; order Alismatales; family Hydrocharitaceae; genus Ottelia; species Ottelia alismoides. The sequence goes on from JAZKJV010000340.1 coordinate 962,905, forward strand.
AGAAGATTATAGGGATGGAAATCATCATGGATCTTGCAAAAAGGTAATGCCTATCTAGAAAGAACTACGTTATGATGAGCCTGGCTATATTCATGACATGTACAATAAAACCCTTGAGTACCTCATCTGCCAGAAATATTCATGTTTCAGTATCTTTTTCAACCCTATCTAATGTAGAAGAGCATATGGCACGAATTCCCTATGCTACTGCATTAGAGTTTTTTGTATGCCATGGTATGCATAAAATCATATATCTATCATGTTTTTTTTTGACTAGAAAAGAAGGGGGAGCCCTCCCAAGGCGAGAGTCACCACACCAAAATTCATTAAGAAGCAAAAGGTACATCAGTTAGAGATCCAGAAATTGTAGAGAGCATTACAATGTGTGATTACATTTTCCCAATAAAATCGCTGTCCCTTGAAAATACGATCATTCCTGCCAAGCCAGATAGCCCATAACACGGCGAAGGGCCTGGACACATCCCCAAAGGACCTAAGCCCCACCGAACAGATAGACCTCCAGAAAGGACCCAGGCCGGAAGTCTGGACCTAAGAAATCCCCGCAGCTTCCCACACCTGTGCTGATGTCCTGCAACCGAAGAAGATGTAGTCCGCGTCCTCCACCCCCTCCTCGCATCTGTCACACTGCAGATCCGCCGTACCCAAAATCCCCCCCCCCTCACCTTATCACACAGGCGGTCTCTCCTAAGGCACCAAAGGAAGACTTTGACCCGTGTAGGAATCTTTGTCGCCCAAATAAGTTTCATGTCCGCGCGAAGATCATCATCAATTACCATTGTTCCAGCTCTCAACTTCTGGTACGCCAACTTCACCGAGAACTTACCATCAGCCCATATGAAGTGGTCAGGGTCACCAGACATCACCTCAACCGAGAAAGTCCTCCACCCTTTGATCCGAGAGATCAGAAAGAAACCTCGGAGCCCACGATCCCGAATCAGCCACCTCGGCCACACGCGCCCCCATGTCTGCAGCAAAGGCCACCAGCCTAGGGAAACGGGTGGCCAGCACGAGAAATATAGAGGAGCATTCATAGATATATCTATCATGTTGTAAGCGTTATTAATAGATTCACAAGAAATATAGAGAAGCATTCATAGACAATCAATTTTTTTTTGCAATAGCCTCCTTGTACGTATAGTAGTTGATGTTTTACTCTCTGAGGATTAGATTCGACGTGAAGATTGTTGATATACCTTGAATTTAGTAACCTATAATATTCGTATTGGGATATGGAGCAAATTTGTATTGAGATTATGACTCTATATGTATTGGGATCTAGATCCTATTTGTATTGAAATTCGACTCATATTTGTAACATGATTAGTTTTGCATCTCGATGACATTAGAGAAGGAACTTCTCCATCTGCAAATGTGTATTTAAAACTAAAATTAAAGAGAATCACAACAAATACACAATATCGAAACACGGATTTATGATGTTAGGGACAGTGAGGATAACCACCCTATATTAAGGGAGAAGTGATCTAAGAGTCATGTTTATAGATTGATTTTCTCAATATAACATGCATTACAATGTCCTATATATAGACTCTACTAACACCCAACTCTCTCTCAATAGGAAATATGTGATTATACACATAACTTCCTTCTACAATACATAGATCCTTCCACAAAATTAAATCATCTAATTAACTCAACCTTCACTACAACAATGTGCTTTGGCATTGAGGGTGAATGCCTATTACAAATGGATAATGATAGGAACATTTATGCATTCTAATTATATTATTATTTGGATGATGACAAACTTTGCAAGTACATATAGTATTGCATATTACATGACAACTTTATTCCAAGTATTGAGCATAAAATAGCATACTTATGCATAGTTATTGAGAATTATCACTATATCTTTGTTGAGATATTAATTATCTTTCTTATTATTTTCATAATATCTATTTCTTTTGTATTTATCTTGTAATTTGCCAAACAAGTTTCTCTCCTATATAAGATAACCTTAGGGCCTCTCAATAATGCAATTCATTATTCTGTTTCTACATGGTATCAGAGCGACGATCCTAAATCAGAGTTCCCGTATCCCACCCAAGCCCTAATCCTACCCGCCCCCACCCCCACCACCCGTCCCTCTCCAGCCACCGCCGCCTAGGCCAGCATTATTAAACATTATGGTTTCGACTGTAAAATGTAATTTCAGACCGATAAATCATGTTTTCCGGCCCTATCACGCAACGAAGTTTACGAGGATGATTGTATTAGTCTACGAGTACAATCAATTCTCCATAAGATCGTGTAGACTCGTTCACATTGGCCTACTCCTCAGTCGGGTTTCATTGTTCAGCCGTTTTTTCATCATGTCAATGTCATAGAACAAGGGTGATATATTTTCTTCGTACGGTGCCTTCAAGGGCCCGTCTCTCATCGCAAAGATGAATGAGACCAACTATGAGTTGTGGTCCGTGCAATTTCTCACCCTCATGCATTGCAACAATAAGGAGAACATTCTAACGGATAAGATTGGGGCCAATGCTTCTTGGAAGCAAGTTGACATGTATGCACGCGTTTGGTTGTGTCGTATCCTCAACTCTTTTGGACCCCTATTTTGAATGGGCAACAAAACCCCTATTTTGAATGGGGGCTTCGTCCCCTCTTTTAAGGATGGAGATGAAACAACTCTAGATCTGATCAAGGAAAGTCTGCATGTATATATGTTATTATGCTCATTAAGTTGTTCATATGACATCTGATATAGCTCAACATTTTGTTTGAATATATACAATGCGGTGTGATGTAAAGTCAGTGTGCCAAATACACCTCCATGATGTCAGTAACTTGAAATTATTTGAATTTCATTGTTTCCTTTCTAATATCTCTCAACAGTCAACAATCAACATTGACAGCAGCGATAAGTACGATATAACGTATATTGGTGTGTTAAACACACCTTATTCTTTCATATAAATGTGTATTCATATCTTATATATTTTTTGAAAGTATGACATCTTAATTTGCAAAAAAAATTGCTTTTTGTGCTATTTCTGATATTTTCACCGTTATTGTCGATATATCTTGGTATATCCTCGATATATCCCTTCTTGGGATGATTGATGAGATATCTGTATTTTGAACCTTGCCTTATATAGCCTCGAGGCATGACCACCTCACAACGCCTTGACTACTCGAGGCGCTCGCCTCATAGAATCTGGTTGAGGCATACACCTCGAGGCTAAATCAATTCACCTTGCCTCAAGGCATACACCTTGAGCGCCTCGAGACATGCTTTTTCATATGATGACTACAACAAGAGGAAGGGCCCTATTAGGAATGGGGTGAGTAGGGTTTCCAACGGGGAACCGTAAGTAGAAACAACTATAAGAGGAAGGGTTAATACCCCATGTTGGTTTTAGGCTTTTATTTATTTCAATTTTAGTTCGTATAAGCCCAATAATTTGTTCACTTAAAAAAATGACGAGTCAAAAAAGGGGAAAAGAAGCAAAAAAAATTCTCTCCAATGGTTTTCCTTTTATATGGCTTTGGGCCCATTATTTATGAAGGGAGAGATAGCTTTTGTTTTGTTTTACCCCATTTGTTCTCCCAACTTTGTCGACAATTCTTACGCTTCAACAAGTTTGGAGAAAGGGGGAGTGAGAGAGTAGGGCACATACTATTTATTACTTGAGATTACCCAACAAGTACTCATTTTTTCATCATCTTTTGCTCATGGCCCTCATAACAAGATCCCCTTTTTAAGGTTCTTATGTTAGAAAACCAACCTCTTAAGGTTCCTATATGAGAGAAACTCACTCTTTGAGGGCCCACATGTATCAGAGAGGCCCTTCATATGGACTACACATTTGTAAACTTATGTTATACATATGTTAATGTAAAATTGCAGCGGGTCCCAGCTTTGGACTTCACCACTTTTTCTTTTAAAAAAAATGCATGGAGAGGTTCCTTCTCAGAACTTATGCATAAAAGAGGCCCAATATTGAGATCTTTGTATGAGAAAGGACCACTCTGCATTTGATGTTCGACATCAACTACTTCAAATTGGACTTCTTCTAATACTTAGAGAATGCTCATAAGCTGCATAGCGATCAACACTCCAGCCCAATTGCGACCTATCGTCCATCTTTATCAAGCATCCTCACTAAGCACGGGTCCCCTCTTAGTGTTATTTACTTCACAAAGGTCTCCTCCCAACATCGACTACTTCAAGGCAGTCTCCTCCCATCTCCTTACTCAAGTGAAGATAGGTTGAGTATTTTCTTTCGTAACAAGTACAGCTTTTCAGCTCCAACTTGAGGAGGAGCTTTACATAATGATTTAGATGGGTAATTAGATCACTCAAGATCCGATTACATTATTCTCTTTGGTCCCATACTTTTTGTTATTAGACTCTTATTGGGGCTATATGTAGATCCGCATACCCCTACTAGTCTTTGCAAAACTCAACAGAAAATCCTTTAGTGGCTTTCTCCCACGGTTTCATCCCGCTCATAAGGGAGCAGGGTTTCATGTAATCAATTTTTCTTCTTGTTCTTGAATCTCTTTTTTATCGTTCATATCTTCGGGTAAATACTTAAAGATTTTTCTCGCCATGTTATCTTGTTGGGTGATTCCTTTCCACTAAGATTTTTTCTTTTTTGTTTTGGATCCTTCTCTATTCAAAGAAAAACCAACATCCCTAGAAACAAGAGATATTTGATTCATATTTTTCACATGGTATCAAAATGATGATCTTCAGTTGGAGTCTATTGAGATATTAGTTATCTTTCATGGCTTTTTATATTATTTATTTCCTCTATCTTTTCTATGTAATTTGCGTAACAGGTTACTCTCCTATAAGGCGTGGTGGCCTTCTGTGACTCGCTATTCATTAACAAACATACTGATAGAAGGCGTCTTCTGACTCTGGTGGCAAGATTATGGTTGATTTGGCTTGGACGGAATGAGGTCATTTTCTCGGATCAACGCTTTTACAAGGAGAACGTGCTCATTCGCGCTGCAAGGATGGTGGACGACTGGAGTGGCAGCTAGTCTTTTTTGTGTTTCCTCTTAATGGTTGGGGGCTTTCTTGCCCCTTTGTAACGCCCTTCGGCGTATTGTACATTCGACACTCTTTTTTACTTCTTTAATATATTGGGGTGCACACCACTGAGTGTCTCCCTCTTTTTTTTTGTTTTAAAAAAAGGTTACTCTCCTATATAAGAGAACCTTAGGGCTTCATGAGTAAGGCAATTCATTATTTCATTTCCACATGATATCAGAGCGACGATCCTAGACCGAAGTTCTCGTAAACCGAACCCTAATCCCCATCCGTCGCCCTCTGCATGCTGCCAACACTGCCCTCTTTGCACGTCGCTGTTGTCAGAGGACCGCGTGACCCTCCAGATCCATACCCAATCTCTCACGAGGCTCTCCAAGCTACCATAAGGACCTTGTGGGGCCCTCTAGGCTGCTGCCCAGGCAATTGCATGCCCCTAGGCTACTGTAGGGCCCTCCCAAGTCACCGCCCAAGCCACTGTGGGCTCCTGCAGGCACCATCAACCCATTACCCATATCACTGCAGACCGCATTGGGTCTCCCCAGGCCTTCGTCAGGCCCTAGCGGGGCCGCCTAGAGCAATAGTCGACGTCACCACACCTTGGTGCACCATCCAGAGGCTCTTTTTCGGTCTAGTTTTGATCAGAAAAGGTGATTTCAAACTTATAAATGACACTTTCCAACCCTAGCACGATTCAAGAATTGATGAGGATGGTTGTATGAGTCTACACGTACAAGCAATCCTCCATATAATTGTGTAGACTCGCTCAAATCAGTCTACTTCCTCAGTCGAGTTTCATTTTCAATCGTTTTTATATCATGTCAGAAAATAAGGGTGATATCTTTCTTCATCCGGTGCCTTCAAGGGCCAGGTTCACACTGTGAAGATGGACGGGGACAAACTATGAGTTGTGGTCCATGATGTTTTGATATGCAATGCAACAATAAGGAGCATATTCTGACAAAGCCAAAACTGACGAACAAGATTGCGGCAAATTCTACATGAAAGCAAGATGATACGTATGCGTTATTTGGCTCTCTGGGACCCTCACCAGAAAGATAGCCAACAATAATTCTAACGAGCCCACTACCAAGGTGATGCAGGATATGTTGTCATCCACCTATGCTCAAGCGAAGAACGAGGCCAAGATTCTTCACATATTTAGGACAAAGCAGAATGACTCTCCACTGCATAGGTTCTACTCCTCGCTTTGTGGCACGTTCGAGAAACTTCACAGCTTTATGCTGATTACAACGTCTGCAGAGCAATAGATGGCATACAAGAACTCCATGATGGTTTGAGTTTTCTTGACTGCACTTGATCCAGAGTATGATGCAGCACGGGCACAACTCCTATGGAGGAGACTTACAGTCGTCTCAACAGACTTCTTATTCCACATGCTGCCACCACATAGCCATCCTCAGCTATGGCTGCTTCTCGTGGTATAGGAGGTTCTAATTAGTTCAAAGGACATAGTTCCCGTGACAGAGGTGGTGGACGCCAACGTGGTCTTTGCACCTACTGTCGTTGTCCAGGACACTCTGAGGACACATGCTATCAGAAGCATGGATAACTCGCATATGCTTGTATGGCAGGGTAGATCGAGTTATTAGATAGTACAACTCCTTAGGCAAATCCATAGCTTGATGGCATTGTCTTTCGTATACGAGAGATCATGACTCCAGTGGTTGGCACTACCACTACATGATCCACAGATACTGTAGCTGTGGCTAGAGCCTCTTCGAGCTCCTCAGGCATCACATGCTCTTTTATTGATTGTAGTAGTGCAGATATGATATGATGGATCATTGACTCTGGCGCTTCTCACCATCTATGTGGAGTGATGAATATGTGATTCGCTACTCTAAAAGAGACTAATTAAGCCCAGTTCCCCAAAATTCATCTGCATTTTATCATTTATCTTACATAATTAACATTCATGTGCAAATAATACTCGCATTTTATAATCCACCATGGTATTAAATGAGAACCCGAAATTCCAGAGTAAATTTTACCTGTAAAATAGCTAACTTCCCCAATTTTTAATTAATTCATACAAACTCCAAAATGCTTGAAACTATATCAATTGTGTACATATCACTAACAAGATAAAAGAAAAACACAAAAAATCACTAACAAAAGTAAGTGGCAAATAAATCAAAACCCTAATTTCAGAACAATCAGACTAAAACGTTGATATTTCTCTCATACAGTGTCATATTCAATCCTACTCACTTTTGAACTAATGCACATTCAATTATCTTCAAAACAAGGCCAAGTTCGAAAGAATCGAAACTCATTTGTGAAAATTGGATTTTGGACCTCTTTTGTACATTGTGTATTTTACCTGTTTCCGACCTATTATTTTATTTACATAATTAACCCTTTTTAATTTTTAATTTATTTGCTTTGGTAAAACTTATATTAAAATGTGCAAAAATACAAATCGAAAATAAGACCGAATTCAAAGGAACTAACTGAGTCTAAGTCTGCATAAGAGTCTGTATATAAGTCCCCTTTATTTTATTTCCTCAAGTTCTTAATTATCAAAAATCCAAAAAAATAGATTAATGTGTAAATATTTTTAGCTGATTTTATTTCGGTTTTCATCTTGTTTAAAAATGACAAAAATACAAAATACAAAAATACAATATTTTATAAAGTACCACAAAAAATACCACTTTGAACAAATGACCTAATCATGTTTGATCTCTTCGTGAAAGTTGTAGAACTCATCGAGACAAGCAACTTTTGTGAAGAAAAATTTTCAATCCGAGGTCATTTGCTATTTCTTTTTAAATTTTATTTTAGTTTATTTTTTGACATGTGGCAGCTCCTGGATCCCCACGTGTCACCTAATTTTTGCCTTTTTATTATTTTGATTTTTGAATTTTTAGTTTTTAATTAATTATTTATTTAATTTTTTTGCCATGTGGCACGATCATGGTCGTCCGATCTCAGCCGATCGGACGACCACCGCTCCTCATCTTCTTCCCTTTCCTTTTCCCCCGGCTACTGCCCCTTCCCGATTCAGCTGCCGTCGTGCATCTCGTCAAATCTCCATCATCGATAACCCTTCCTAATTTGCTTTGTCGTCTGATCCCCTCCCAATCTCGTCAGCCACCACCTTTTAAATCCTCCGCACCGCTCATCCTGAGATCACGTTCCATCAGGGCCATCTCCTCTGCTATAAAGCAAGCCCCATCACCGGAGATCTTACCATCCACCATTTTTTAGCAAGAGAAGGAGCATCAAGCATGGTGGTGACAGCGCCACCGCAACCCTGCACCTTGGCGACATCCGAAGCCTCCATCTTCGTTGTTGTTCGTGTCTCCACTGCACGTTCGCTCTGGTTCTGGCATATCGTAGTCGAGCATCGTATCGTACCTCAGGTACATCCCTACGCATATCCCTCTTCGCTTCCTCCTCAGCTCCGTTCATCTTCATCGTCTCTTGATCCATCATGCTCTGCCTCGCCCGTTCATCCATCCTCCGCCGCTATTCTCCATGCTCCAACATCATTCTACTTTGCATCGCACCGAAACCCCCAATCATTGCCTCTATGCTCAACCAACCATTCCAGGCACCGAGCCTCCGCTTCCTCCTCATCTCCGTTCATCTTCATCGTCTCTTGATCCATCATGCTCCGCCTCGCCCGTTCATCCATCCTCCACCGCTATTCTCCCCGCTCCAACATCATTCTACTTTGCATCGCACCGAAACCCCCAATCCTTGCCTCTGTGCTCCACCAACCATTCCAGGCACCGAGCTTCAGCCTCCAGGGTCTCCTCTTCCAGCCTCGCTCCAGGAGCAACATCATCGACCTCCCTCTCCTGGAACAAGAGGCTCCAGGCATCGCTTCCATTCGCCCTCGACTCCGGCCATGATCGTCATCGAAAATGGTGAAGGCCCTCTTCTCCAATTCAGCCTCCTCGAACCGAGATGTCACGTCATCGCCAAGACCTTCAACCGAGCATCGCTTCACCGTTCGCCCTCCGAGGTCCCTCCAGAAGCTCGCCCCGGTCTTCATCGACATATCACCGGAGGCCTCTTCTGCCAGAAGGGGCCTCGCTCGCTTCACTGCTATGCTAAGAGCCTTCTCGACCGCAGCTTCTGCATCGACAACCAGCCCACAGAGCCCCGCAATTGAAATAGCCGCTCTAGCTTCGCCCTCCCTTTACCGGCGCCCTTACCGAGGAGGGCACGCGATCGATGACATTCCGCCTGGGGATAATTGCAAGAAAGTCCCCGAGCTCTGTCCAATTTTCAGAACAACCCCGTCGACCAAGGGTGCACATGCTCCTCACGTACCTCCCTTGGAAATTTTGCAAAGAATCCTGCCTTGGTCTCCGTAATTCCATTATAGTCCTTGATCTGCAAGTTTTTATTTATTTAAGTTTTTAAATTGCTTTCATACACTTGACTTTGGTCCCCTGTTTGGACCTCAATTTTGCTTCATTTATTCATAAAAAATTTGCATATTGTCGAACAACTCTCTTTGTATTGTGGCATTTGATTTATAATTTTGTGATATGTGGTTGTTTAATAATAATTGTTTATGTGAAATCTTGCATATTTACCCAATTATTGCTCTGATATTCATAATTAATTAGCAATTACTCAAAAAATTACCAAAATTAGTTGCATTTCTACTTTGTGCTAAAAAATTATTGCATTTGCATGCATATTTTGTTCTGTAAAAATCATTTTGTGACCTTGAGTAATTAACTTTTTTAATAGGCATAAAACTTCATATTTTTAGGGTTTAGGATTTTTCTGTGATAAATCATATAGTGATTTATCTTAGATAATTTTATCCTTTGAAAATAAGTAGGTTTTATATTTATTATAATTAATTATTAAGAATCAATTATATCCCAGTCAAATTTTGTAATTTTTGGACTTAGTTTAATTGAAACATGAATTCTAGTTCTTAAGATTGCTGAAATTTGCAATTTCCTTCCTTATATTGCATAAAAAATACCAAAAAATGATGCCTCGAAAACCACACATTAAATTTGAACGACATGAACTTAGGTTGTTCCTTTGCCCCATTTAGTCGATACCGTGACTTGACCAGATAAATAAACATAAAAACCACCTCACATTAATTGAATAATAATTTGTGTGGTTATTTTTGATTGATATCTAATTGCCCGACTGCAACGAATCGATATATTTAATTCGCGAGAATTAACATATGGTAATTTCAGTCTCATCATGGAGATAGAGCTCAATTCAGGTCTACTGATCTATACCTCCTGGTAGATGGGTTGTTATTGCAAATGGGGTTCACTTACCCATCACAGGAAAAGGGGAGGTGCATTTGACGCCATCCATGCGTCTGTAGAATATTTTATATGGTCCCAATTTTCAGATGAGCTTGCTTTCTATTGGTTAGATTACAAAGAATCTGCATTGTTATACCATTTTGACCTCTCTTCTCTTGTGTTTCAGAACATACTCACGATAGGGTGTTTGGATGTGGCAGTGAGTAGCGGGGCTCAACGGATTGGTCTAGCCTCCTCATGTTGGTACCTATACTATTCCTATTGGACCAGTCTCACCGTACATGTGGTACCTTCATTTTGACCACCTTCCTATACAGAAGCTGTGTCATGTCCTCTCACAAATTTTTCACGTGATTTTCCTTCTAATGCGACGCTTGCCAGCTTGGGAAGCATCACCACTCTTCGTTTCCTTCTTGTCAAAGTCGAGGCAGTTCTCAGTTTTCTGAGTTCCTTCACTTAGATATTTAGGGTCTGAGTCGTGTCCCTGATCATCACGGACATCGTTTTTATCTGGTTGATGTTGATGACTATTATAGACTTTATTGGATCTTCTTGTTGAAGAATAAGTACGAGGTTGGGTTTGCCATTAAACCATTTATTTTTTTTGAGGGAATTAAACCATTTATTAATGAGAAAGTATTTGCATTTTGATAATGGTTTAGAATTTTACATTTTACAACTATATGAGTTTCGCAGTTCACTTGGCATTGTACGCCAGACCTCGTGTGCCTATACATCTCAACAGAATGGTTAGCCGGACGCAAACATCATCATTTACTCGATGTGACTAGAATCCTTTTGATTCAGAGTCGTGCTCCTCACTCTTATTGGGGATGTGATTCTCACTTCCTGTTACTTAGTGAACCGTATTCCATCATTTGTTTTGGGAGAAAAGGTTCCTTTCTCTATTGCGTTTTCCTAGAAGGATCCGTTCTCTCTTACACCCCAGATGTTTGGATATGTGGCCTTTGTTCATAATTTTTCACCTGGTTGTGACAAGATCTCCCCCAGAGCTGTCAAGTGTGTCTTCGTTCTCGTACCCAGAAAGGGTCTGCTGCTTTGATTCGTTTCAACGGATATAGTTTGTTAGTATTGACATTACATTCTTTGAGTCTGTTATGTTTTCTCCTATACGTGATAGACTGGCCCCATCTGACTCTGATGAAGAGGTCTGTATGCCTCCACCTCCTACTGCTCTGCCACCTCCATCACCTCCCTCACCATCATCATCTCCACCATCACCTCTAGTGCCTACACCTTCCCTTGTGGTTACCTCTGGACCGTCACCCACCTTGACTCAGTTTCTCCACATGTGTATACTCGCAGTCACAGGTCTTGCTCTGTTCCCCTAGCTCACAGATCTTCCCCATCATCCAGCACGCCTCATATATGTAATGGGCACATTGTTTCTACTGATGGCACTGCTGAGTTGTCTGTGCAACAAGATTCCTTATAAGATGAGTAGGTACCCTCTCAAGAGGGAAACTTACAGGTTCAGGAGATGGCAGATGATCTCGATGTGCCTATTACTCTGCGAAAGCAGAGACATACTTGTGCTTCATATCCTCTTGCAACCCAAATTTCTTTGAGAAGATTTTCTGAGGATTTCAAGAGATTTGTCATGTCACTATCCGACGTGGGGATGCCGCATATGTATCAGGAGGCTCTCTAGGACAATCACTGGTGTCTTGCCATGGAGGAGAAGATGACCACACTACAATCGCGTGGAACTTGGAGCTTTGATTCAGCTCCACTAGCGCATCCGTTGTTGGGTGCAAATAGGTGTTCACGATGAAGCACTGAGCAGATGACAATGTTGATTGCTACAAGGCGAGACTTGTGGCATGTGGGTTCACCTAGACATATGTGGTGGACTATTATGATACATTCTCTTCAGTGGCTAGGCATTCTACTCTATGTATTAGGATACTTCTCTTAGTTGCAGTGACATAGGATTGACACCTTTGTCAGCTTGATTTGAAGAATGATTTTCTCTATGGTTACTTACAAGAGGAGGTTTATATGCAGCAACCACTTGGCTTGCTGTCGAGGGGGAGTGTCAGAAGGTTTGGATGCTTCACAAGGCAATTTATGGCCTTAAGCAGAGTCCAAGAGCGTGGTTCTAGAAGCTCTCAGACTTGACAGAGCAACATGAGTTTGTGCGATCAACTACCGATCATTCACTTGATATCATTTTGACAGGGGATGATGAGCATCACATCCAGGCTGCTAAGGACTTCTTAAATCAGCAGTTTGTAACCAAGGACCTTGCTAGTTAACGCTACATTCTTGGACTGGAGTTTTCCAGGAACCAACAAGGTCTTGTGATGACCCAGAGGGAGTACGCTACATATCTTCTCTCTGAGACATGCATGTCAGATTGCAGGACAACCACTATTCCTATAAACCCGAGCATGATGCTCTGTGACAATGACAATGAGGAGATTGACAAGAGAATGTGCATGGAGCTTGTTGGAAGTGTCACAGGGTGAAAATCCCACTATCAATTTTGATCAAACCAGTGCGACGTTAGCTAACCCGTAGCTAACCAGCCTTCTTGAGTAGAACAATCGTTGACGCGTCCTAACTCTTCTCGATACTCCTGCTTGCTAACGCACCGATGCTCAGACACAAGCACAAGCTCGACTCTATGGATCGTTCAAGAACACTCTCAAGAACGCTCAAGAACACAACCACACGATCACACAAAGTACGGGCACAAAGCTTCTTCTCTTATTAGAGGGGGAACTCACTCTGGAGTAGGGTGTGTACAAAAGAGCCATCACCTCTCCTTTTATACAAGACTCAAGACAACCCAAGGGACACTCATTATTACATATACAATAATGATACATAAAGACACACTTGCGCTCCTCAGCAACTCTTTGTCTGCTCGTCTCTTCGACTCCCATTTTGTCCTTTCGTCTTCCCGCACGGTTGACGCCCAGTCAACCGCCCAGTCATCAGCACACTTGCGCTCCAATGCTTGTTGATGCAGCTTTATCGTAATTCACTGAGTGCTACCGAACACTCGGCCTTGTGTCAAAGGGAACCCGCGGTCTCCACACCCTCGTGCAGTAAACCCTTCCTTAGCGTTCTGCATGCTAAGGGGAAGTCCTCCAGAACTTCGCTATTGTGGCCTCCAGACCACTCTCGTATGCGTACTTTCGAGCATGCTCGACAATGCTCGTACTCAGCACCTACAATGCTCCATGCCTTTGTGGATCGCCAAGCATCAGTACCTATACCGTGCACCTTCGTGCGTATGCATCCGTGTGCATACCGCATTGCTCCTCAATGCATACAGCTTCATTGCATACCGCCCTTCTGCGCTCGCGTACGTACCCGCTGCGTGCATCCACCGTCATGTCTTGTATTGCTCGCACTGCTACAAGTTTCACAACACTATGCTACCGAGCTAGTGTCCTGTGTGATGCTTCTCTCTTATGGTTGAGCCTTCAGACTCCCGTGGATAACCTCCGTATACCCACGCAATCTCGGACTCCTCCTGAAGTCCAGCTCCATCGATCATTCTCGAGCATCCAGCTACTGTGCTTGCACGATCATTCTCAATCACGGAATTTGGAGGTGTGACAAGCCTCTTCAGCTGGCGTCCTATCACAATCCTTCATCCGCTACGCACCTCCTGATGCAGCTCAATTGGGAGGGTGGTGTTGTCTTGCACCCCCCCCCCTCGTACACCTGGTCTTCTCATGAGCCACGTCCCTCCACGACTTGGTCTTCATCGTAAAAAGTGGAGCTCAGCTTCTTTGTCAGCTCCCATTTTCGGTGTATCCTTCGTGGATCCAGCATCTCCACCGCTGATTTGTAGCAGCTCCAGCTCCACATGTGGAGTACTCACCTCCACGCTTGCTCGTTGACGATCCCGATCGTTCCCTGTGGATGTACCCGTATCCTGGGAAATGAGCACCCCCTGTGCTCCGAGCATCTTCGATATCTTGCCTCCTACAAGATCATTGATGGTGTGGTTCGTCACCATTCTACCTCCATGGACATGTAGCCTCTTGTCCATATTGCCTTGCCCTCCAGAGCTCTGCCTTGCCTTCTCATGCACGGATGTTTTCCTATACGTTGCTTTGGTTGTGTGCCTCCTGCACACATGTTGGTGCTTAGCACGCACCTGCACATTCCTGTGCGTTCTCGATCGAGCCTTCGCACTTCCAAAGCTCTTTGTTGTGGAGTTCCCTCCTTCATCGAATTCGAAGCTCCAGCTCGAAGTGTTATGAGGTGTACCTTGCGCATAACATCGATTGCTCCCAAGCGTACCTCACCTTCTTCTTCTTCCTCCTCGTCTGCACGAAGAGAGTTCAACTTCTCCTTCTTTGGACACTCCCGCGCCCGATGCTGTCCATCGCATATGAAGCACCCCTTACTCTTTGGTTGGTCCCTTCTCTAGGAGTACTCTCGTTCCTCCATTGGTGGATCATGGGCAACACCTTTGCCCTTATCCTTCGACCGCGCCTTTATCTTGCTGGTGAACTCCTTCTCTTCAAACTTGTGGCCTGGTTGGGCACTATAGTCGACCAACGCATCTGCCACCACGATTGTTGAATTTAGGTCCTTCACACCATGCCTCTGCAGTTCGGCTTGCACCCAGCTTTACAACCCGATCGTGAAGTTGAACAGCTTGTCCTCCTCGAACATCCTCTTGATGCCCAGCAGCAAAGACGTGAATTGCCTCACGTACTCACGAGTTGTGCCTGTCTGCTTAAGACATCGAAGAGTCTCTCGAGTGACCCACGCAGTGTTCTTCGATAGGAATTGCTCCTTCAGTTCCGTGACTAGATCTTCCTACCTAGAGATTTTCGATCTTGCCTCGTCAGTTGCACGGCTCCTCCACCATAACTTGGCGTCGCTCGACATATACATTGATGCCAAGCCGACCTTCTCGGCTTCCTTCATCTTGGTCGCCTCAAAATATACTTCCAAATTGTTGGACATGCGAGCCCACAGCGAGCCATCATGCAATAAATGTTATTGCGAATATCATTCCATGATCTGAAATGAAGAATGATTAATTTGCATAATAGATCCCTTAATACAATTAGGTTTATGTACCATGGTTGTCTTGACATCATACAACTATTGATTCAATTATTGAATCATAGAGGCTAGTATTTGGATGAATATCTAAAGAGTTATATTGAGGAATCATCAAGCACCGTCAAATGATTGTTAAGATGTGATCTCCAATCTGAGTGGGAGATGGCAATCCTATCTCTAAAGGCAGATATCTGACCGACCTCTTGATGCAGGTCCTCTGCATAGGAATAGAGATTCAGAGGTGTCGGATAAGTTAGGTCAAAGAGTTGACTTAACGAGATCGAAATAACCAAAGTCCTACATCGTATGCTGTCGCGATATAGGCACACATCCTCTGACCGGAGACAGATGTGTTACTATATGTCTAAGTATGTACATTTGGTAGACCAATAGGTTGATGGCCTAATCAAGGTCTATATACTAGCGAGCTGGTGTACATATAAGGGCATATGAGTAATACAATCTCTCAAAGGGATCATACAGGTTCACTTCTGAACCGGAAGACATGAGCTCACTCATGAGATATTGGGATCGATAAATTCCATGCATGGTCGTCTCGCTTATGAAGCTTGACATAATTTAGAGGTATGATATGCTTTTGGAAAGCATATAATCGATACCAAATCCCAATGATCAAATGAGAATCTTAATGATAAAACCCTGAAGGTTAGAGGTATGATATATGCTTTTGGAAAGTATATGATCGATACCAAATCGCAATGATCAAATGAGAATATTAATGATAAAACCCTGAAGGTGACAGTATAAAAGAGATATATATAACTTCGGGTTTATCAAGGTCTTCCAATATGCAAGATGTACAAGTATTGGGAATACTTGAGGGTGATGTGATCATAAACGATTGTATAACCATGACGCTTCCATTCCGAGGAAGTTATGAAACAGGTCTGGATTTTAGTGACTCCTGTCAGTAGAGAAGTAACTTGATCTTAGTCCAAGTGTTGGACATTGATCTGAATGAGATTCAGATGCAATGAGAAGATTAAGTTTACGGACTTGATTTAAATCAAGCATCTATGGGAGGTCCGTAAGATCTGGTTTTGAGATATGATCTCAATGTCCAAGTCACTATAAATGGAACAATACAATCGCCCTATCCTTATCTCCAAGTAAAGCACACTATTCTTGAAAGAGTTCAAGAATAATTCCTTTGATGAATTATGTATCCAAGCAACAAAATATTGATAATTAAATGAGATTTATTATTAAGAATAATATGAATGAGATTCATATTATGAGAATGATTATCCAAGATAATGCAGAATGTGGATAGTACTTATCCATGCTATCCATAATAACAATGTATATTATAAATATGATTTATAATATATTGGAGAGAGCACATTTGTAAATAATATTTACTAATCGATTGTTAATGTGAATTGATTCACATTAAGCAATTAATTGGAAATGTAATTTACATTTTTTGTTTGGGTTGTGAATGTGATTCACATTTTCTTAATGGCATGATTGAAATATTCGTTAATTAATTTTATAATTAATTTAGTGAATACATTGCATAAATGTTGTTGCAAATAATTAAGAGATAATGAAATAATATAAAGGAGATAAAAATCACCAAAATAAAAAATGTGACGTCACCCTTGAATTGGTCAAGGATGACACCCCTTTTTTAGGAGGAGATTATTATCCTCTTTACTATCTTGTGTTAATTAATTTTATTAAGTTAAATTATGTTGATGATAATGCAATATATATTTAATTTAATATAAATTAATAAGTTGTTTTATTAAACAACAATGATCATGGCTATTGATTAAAAACACAAATCAATCTAACCATTGATTTTGTGTATCTCATGGATTGTGATCCATGGACTCCCAAACCACTATATAAGAGAGAGTAATCCTAGCCCTTCAGGACACACATCTAATCTCTCTCTCTTTTCTATCCTCATTCTCATACCATCTTCTCTCTCTCTAAGTGTGGCCGTCCACCTTGAGTTCTTGAGAGAATTGCAGCCGTCGCTACGCCGTCGTGCTGTCGCCTCAATTGCTCGTGGATCTCCGTCTTCCTTGGTGCTTCTAGCACAAGTAAAAGACATCGGATTTCGTTGGACGAGATCAGGAGATTCATCGCTTGGATCATCATCTTGGATTGCGCGAAGCACACGCCTCATCATCGCGCCCGCAAGTGCCTTCTCCGTGGATCAGACTTCAGTCAGGAGGATCTCTACTTTAGAGATCAAGTGATCGCAACCACGCTTCAAAGGTATTACTAATACTCTGTGATTAGATGAAACGATTCAAGAAATGTTCTTGAATCATGTGGTTTCATTATATGATTTAAAAATTTTAAATTCTGCTGCACCGAGCGACTAGTGCGACTAGTCGCTCCCGATCGCATACGATGCGATCATCATGCTTCCGTGATGCGCTTAAGGATTTTCCCCATATCCTGCACATATCCCACATGAAGTTCTCCAAATCCTTGTCACTCCACGTACCTGTGAAGGGTTTGGGTTCGAGTACCTTGCGTCGTTGCAGCTCCGTGGAGCCTCCGCTATTCGCCAATGCCTTCTTGGTGAGGGAGATCTCGCTGAGTAGATCCTCCATCATCGTGTTGAAAGCCTCCAGTTTGTCCTCCAAGGACTTGACCTGCTCCGTTGAGCATTGGGTCTCGTCCCCTACATCCGATCCTTCTAAAGAGCGGTCCTCCAAGACGATGATGCGATGGGTATAAGTCCCAACAGTGAACTCCACCTCTGCCATCGCTTGTTCCAGTGTTGCTAAGAGATCGGCAACACCCACCATCTTTGCACCGACAAGTATCATTTACTTCCACGATCGACTGCATCGCAATCGCTCCTAGCTTTGCCCACTTTCTTGGCAACAACCAAGCTATGTGATCTGCTCTATTGCTCTGATACCAAATGTCACAGTGTTAAAATCCCGCTACCGATTTTGATCGAACCTGTACGGCGTTAGCTAACCTATAGCTAACCAGCCTTCCTGAGTAGAACGGTCGTGGACGCACCCTAACTCTTCTCAATACTCCTGCTTGCTAACGCACTAACGCTCAGACTCAAGCACAAGCTCGATTATATGGATCGTTCAAGAATACTCTCAAGAACTCGCTCAAGAACACAACCACAAAATCACACAAGTACGGGCACAAAGCTTCTTCTCTTATTAGAGGGGGAACTCTCTCTGGAATGGGGTGTGTACAAATGAGACATCACCTCTCCATTTATACAAGACTCGAGGCAACCCAAGGGACACTCATTATTACATATACAATAATGACACATAAAGACAAGATCCTTCGATTTTTTCGACAACCCTTCACGTTCCTCAGCAACTCTTCGTCTGCTCGTCTCTTCGACTCCCTTGTTGTCCTTTCGTCTTCCCGCACGGTGACGCTCAGTCAACCACCCATTCATCATCACACTTGCGCTCCAACGCTTGCTGATGCAGCTTTGCCGTAATTCACTGAATACCACCGAACACTCGGTCTTGTGCCAAAGGGAACCCGCGGTCTCCAGACACTCGTACGGTAAACCCTTCTTTAGCGTTCTACGTGCTAAGGGGAAGTCCTCCAGAACTTCGCTATTGTAGCCTCCAGACCACTCTCGTACGAGTGTTACTGAGCATGCTCAACAATGCTCGTACTCAGCACCTGCAACGCTCCATGCCTTTGTGGATCGCCACGCATCAGTACCGAGACCGTGCACCTTTGTGTGTACGCCTCCGTGACCGTACCGCATTTCTCCTCAATGCATACTGCTTCATGCATATCGCCCTTCTGCGCGCGCGTACGTACCCGCTGCGTGCATCCACCGTCATGTCTTACATTGCTGCCTGTACTCCATTGTGCTCGCACTGCTACAAGCTTCAAACACTCTGCCACCGAGCCAATGTCCTTTGTGACGCTTCTCTCTTGTAACGTATGGTTGAGCTTCCAGACTCCCGTGTCAAGCTCCTCCTGGAGTCCAGCTCCATCGATCATTCTCGAGCCATCCAGGTACCATGTCTGCACGATCATTCTCGATCACGGAATTTGGGGGTGTGACAGGAAGCTTCTTTATGTGACCATCACTAGGCCAAATATATCCTTTGCAGTGAGCAAAATGAGTCACTTTATGGAATAGCTTAGACAGGTACACATGGATGCAATCCATATGATTCTGAGGTATCTGAAGTCCTTACTTGGCACTGATCTTCTATTCAACAGAGGTACATCCATTGCCGTTACAGCTTGTGTAGATGTAAATTATGCAGGATGCCCCAAGGACAGAAGTCTACCTCTAGCTTTGTAGTGTTCATAGGAGGTTCTTGGCATAATGGAAGAGTAGGAAACAAGCAATGGTTTTCAGATCCAATGCAAAATCAGAATACATAGCCATGACACGGGCTAGTACAGAGATGATGTGGGTCAGGTTTGTTCTTATTGACCTAACACTTGAGGTGCCGCTTACCATGCACCTCCAATGTAACAACCAAGCTGCACACTTCATTGCAAACAGCCATGCCTTCCATGAAGAACTACACACATCGAGGTGCACTATAACTACACTCATGACATGATACATAAGGGCCTCATCACCACTACTAATGACAGCTCTGGAGACCAAACAACAGACGTGCTTACCAAGCCCTAGCTAGAGGGTCATACCAGAGATGCTGCTCCAAGTTGAGCTCGGTAGATATCTATGCTCCGGCTTGAGGGGGATCTTTCATGTCTTTGTTATTTATTTCCTCTGTCTTCTCTATGTAATTTGCCCAACAGGTTACTTTCCTATATAAAAGAACCTAGGGCTTCATGAATAAGGCAATTCATTTTTCATCTCTTATACCTATTTGTTTCCAAACCCTAGCATCCACCTTTTGCATACCGTCCTCCCTAAAACATTGACCACTAGGGCTGCAATGTTTTTGTCCAATGGTAGCTACACCATCCCATTAAGGCAAGTCGTGTTGAACTGTGGCAAAAGGATACGGAGGCTGCATCATGGCTAATGTCACAGGGTCAAAATCCCGTTATCGATTTCGACCGATCCCGTGCGGCGTTAGCTAACCCGTAGCTAACCAGCCTTCCCGAGTAGAACGGTCACGGACGCGCTCCAACTCTTCTCGTACTCCTGCTTGCTAGCGTAACGACGCTTCCAACACAAACACGAGCACGAACTCCGGATCGCTCAAGAACACTCTCAAGAACACGCTCAAGAACGCTCAAAAACTCAACCAAGCAATCACACGAGCACGGGCACAAAGCTCTTATCTTTATTAGAAGGGAAACTATCTCTACGAGTGGGGTGACACACTCTACTCTGTGTTGTTTACAAATGAGCCACCACCTCTCTTTATATACAAGACTCAAGGCAACCCAAGGACACTCATTATTACATCTACAATAATGATACATAAAGATACAAGAGACCCTTCGCGTTCCTCAGCAACTCTTCGTCTGCTCGTCTCTTCGACTCCCTTGTTGTCCTTTCGTCTTCCTGCACGGTTGCCGCCCAGTCAACCGTCCAGTCATCAGCACACTCGCGCTCCAACGCTTGCTGATGCAGCTTTGCCGTAATTTACCAAGTGCCACCGAACACTTGGTCTTGTGCTAAAAGGAACCCACGGCCTCCAGACCCTCATGCGGTAAACCCTTCCTTAGCGTTCTGCATGCTAAGGGAAGTCCTCCAGAACTTCGCTATCGTGGCCTCCAGACCACTCTCGTACGTGTACGACCGAGCATGCTCGACAATGCTCGTACTCAGCACCTGCAACGATCCATGCCTCCTTGGACCGCCACGCATCAATACCGATACCGTGTGCCTTCGTGCGTACGCCTATGTGACCGTACCGCATAGCTCCTCGATGCGTACTGCTTCACTACGTACCGCCCTTCTGCGCTCGCGTATGTATGACTACGTGCATCCACTGTCATGTCTTGCACTGCTGACTGTACTCGCTGTGCTCGCACTGCTACAAGCTTCACGACACTCTGCTACCGAGCCAGTGTCCTGTGTGACGCTTCTCCCTTGTAACGTACGGTGGAGCCTCCAGACTCCCGTGGATAACCTCCCTGATATCCACGCATTTTCGGACTCCTCCTGAAGTCCAGCGCCATCGATCATTCTCGAGCATCCAGCTACCGTGTCTGCACGATCATTCTCGATCACGGAATTTGGGGGTGTGACAGCTAACATGCTGCCTCAAACATGCTGTTTTGGAACATTTAGCCCTTCCTCTAGGCCCATACATGCCACTCACATTGTCCGATGTCTCCTCACCCTCCAACCATGTGTACGCTATCATTATGCCTTCATTGGTCTAATTACGCAATTAAACTAAAGTTTTGATTGATTATGAATGTCTCCAGTGGAGTTTTGTGAATTAAAGTTTGACTTTCTTTTGAGATTAGTGTTCCACTTCAAGATGACATTTGAAGATTTTAAGAGGTATATAATGAGTAAGAACAGATATTAAAATGCAACTAAGTAATGAAAAATTCACAATGAACTGACCGGTGGAATGCGGCATTATCAGAAATTCTGCTTTCAACTTCTATGACAGTGTCTGCATGGACCTGAAGAGATTGAGATAGTGCATGTTGCAGTTGTACTTTCGTCTGCACATACAGATGCTTTATACTGCATGCCAAGTACAGAATTATTACATTTTGTAATAAGTCTTCTACAAAGAAAGATTATATGACTAAAATCAATTTCCAAAATGAAAAAGAATGGAACTAAAACATGATGGAATAGAAAAACAAGTTTCCTAACACTTTTTAGATCTTGACCTGGACACGACAACACAAAGTCAACTTTTGCTAACCATGCTTCTTTGAAGTTTTTGAGCAGGTAGTGTATGTATTCTTACGAAAACAGAAGAGTGTTATCCCATCCACCAAAAAGAACAGAGTTTGCCATAAGCTGATAAACCAGCCAGGCAGGAGTGCACAAAATGAAAGAAAGTAGAAATCTGAGTATAATTACAATCCCAGATCAAAACCAGAGTAAAATCACTACCATTATCAAGAGAAGCTAGACATCTTTTCCAAACTTGAAGTGGAGCCCTAACAATTTGTTAGAGATGCCTACAAAGTAAAAGAAGAGTCAACAAGGCAGGGAGAGTATCCACTTGTCTTAAAAACATCCACATAGTTTTGTAAAAATAGGAAGCATTTTGCACCCCCTACCTGTTTGGTTGCTGGGTTGGACTGGGTTGGGTTGGGCTGGGTTGGGATGGGTGAATAGTAATCTGTGAGGAGAAAGTACCCTTGTGAATAGTAACCAGGGTTGGGCCAACCCTGCCCAACCCTGCAACCAAACAAGCCCTAAAAAGGAGCAGGGGAATTTTCCGAGGGGGAATATGTTACATCTTTCTTTCCAAGAAAAACAATAAATGACAACCATTTTTACATGCAACCTTGAATTGAATAAAGGAAAAGATTTGTTTTTAACACACCCATAAAATGAATATTCCAATCCTGAGGAGCGATCCTGTGAGATGGGACATATATGAGATGGTGAAATGGGTAATCTCAACCAGTCATTCTACCACCATTAACGTCATAAAATATCAGGGGATTTAGATAGAGTAATGAGTGCAACACATGTTTCAAATTTCATGTAAAAGTACTCCTACCATGTCCATTTTTTAAGAGGGAAAATAGTGGTATCCCAAGATGGGATCTACTACAATTAAACTAATTGCATTAAATAAATGACATTAGCTCATATGATTCCAGCAAATATCCTGAGGTCGTTAACATTTGATAGTCTTGATGGATGGGATATAGGCCTTAAGTTGAACTTGGAAATGACACCATATTGATACATTGTGATCTAAATCCTCCAAGGTTTCATACCATTAATGATGGTAAAATGGGTGGTTGAGATTACCCATCTCACCATCTCATATATGCCCCATCTCATAGGATTTCTCCTCTTCCAATCCTTCCAAATGTTAGGAACAATAAAAAACTAAGTTCCGTATTGATTTCTCATTTATAATGCATAAAAATCATCTACTCATAAAGTGAAAACCCTTAACCTGAAGATTATCTTGAGTAGAGGTCTTGTTTGAATAGGTAGATGAAGTAAGCTGCTCTTGGGGAAATTTTGGGAAGAGAAAATGAGCTTTGGCAATGGGGTCAACCAACCTAGGATTTGATATAGTTCTGTAGGTGTAAACAAATTTCACGGGCACAAGATTTGGAGCAAAGTTATCAGAAGCTGTTGCAACAGAAATTGAACTAAAAGAGAGCAATTTGAGGTTGAGGTACATTAGGGCTTTGTTTATTAGAGCTCTAGCACACTTAAATCTAGCAGTTGCTATAGCCGACCAGAGCTATATTTGTAAAAAAATTGAATTTCAGTCAGATTGAAGATGTCTTGGCAAGAAATGAAGTGGAGTAGAAAAGTATAAAAGAACTAGAATATTTTTCTACCATCCCTTATTTTCAACTAATTAATGGCATTCAACAATAAGACACCACTGCAACTAGACGAGAAAATGGATGTGATCAAGATTCATGCTAAATATGCAGGATGTACTAAACATACTATTCACAGATATATTTTTTTATTAAATATGCAAGATGTACTAAATATCCTATTCACGGATGTATTTTTTAAGAAAAAGAGTGTGTGATGTTGAAGAGATGTCCATCCGTAAAATTCTATATATTTAAATTATCATAAGAAAAAAAATACATAGACCAAAGGTCTTTTGGCTTTTTCACGCTCTACAACATTTTCCATGTACATTCTCTCTCCCCCGAACTTAGATCCATTCCATGAAAGCCACATGGACCATAAAATTGTTGCCACCCAAACCTTGGTAGGGCAACTCACAATTTCCAATTCGTCGAACAAATCCCGCAAGTCACCCCTTTCATAGCAATACATCTACATAACAAGCAAACCCAATCATATCTCCCCGACAACCAATCAGCCAGAGATTCACAGATATATTTCCTACTCCAATCTCCATCCCTCCTATAATAGTTTCATCACTTCTCTCGATTCCATTGAGATCCCCAAGAATGTCAACAAAGTAGTTCAAATTGGCTGCTTGCTATCCAAGATGGGATGAATGCTCTTATAAACAAATGATACCTGGGAGGTTGTTGATATTCTAAAAGGTGCTCTCTTGTTGGGTTGAATAGGTTTTATACCATTAATATAGCCCTAAAAAGAACCATTGACAGATACAAAGTATGATTAGTTGTGAAGGGATTCCACTCAATAATACGAGATATTATCTTGAGTCTTTTGTTTTATTGCCAAGATGAATACTATCTGTGTTATTATCTCGATTGTTGTCCAATGAGCTTGTTGGAGTATTGTTATGTGCGCCTATTGAGTTGTGGCAGGGTAAATGGATCCTAGAGAAGATTCATTTACCCCATCCATATGTTTAGTCCCACATCGTCCAGTGGTGGGACTTGGAAGCTCTTGGGAGGCTATACAAGGAGCCCCAAACCTCATGTATCCATTGAGAAAGTGCAATGCATAACACGTCCCTTTGAGGGCTTCTCCCGTGGTTTCATCCCGCTCTTCACGGAGAAGGGTTCCACGTTAAAATCCCGTCCTTCACATGTTCTTTATCATTTTTCCATGTTATGCTTCCGCATGTTTATTTCTTAACATGGTATCAGAGCGGGTTCGATCTCGAGGAACGATTTTATATTTTTTTATTTTGTCGAGAGTCGATTCGAATTCTCAGTTTGATTCTTTATGTTCAAGTTGTAAGATCATTATCAGTTGCTCCGGAGATCTTCTCTTATTCAGTTCCGATGATAAATGTTGTTCGAAACAAATTAGGGTTTCCTTTACAAATCCCTAATCTTGGCTGTCATGCTTCCTGGCCTCCAGCAGCCCAAGCCCTTCAGATCGGCGCAACAATGTTCTTGAATCCAGCACCATCCAGAGCTTCTAACATGGGTTTTTTTGTCGAAACCCTAAGTTCGAGCCTGCACAAGTTCTTGAGACTTTCATTCCAAATCTGTCTGTGTTTCAAGATATTTAAGGGTTCACTTTGTAACCCTAATGGAGGCTGCGTAGATCGACAAACAAAGAAGAAGAAAATTCCTCCAGTTTTGGGATTCTAATAGTTCTGGACAACCAAACAAGCACGACTCATGCAATGAAGATAACTCTAGGTGGAGCCCTTCCTATTCTCAACAATCCAGGCAGCCGTCAAACCATATAGGTTGTGTTCTTCCTGGCCCAAGGCGATCCTCGCTCCAGACTCGCGCTTCCTCCAGATAGAACGAGGCGGCACCGCCCATCTCGATAGCCATCAGCCTCCTGTCGACTTCCGCGTGCCTTCGACGGCGCTCTCTCGAGCAGCGAAGCCCGAAAGGGCTCTCCAGGCGGTATGCCGTACACCTTCGTATGCCGCGAACCCCGGCCGCGGCCTCCAGGAGCGGGGGCTCCCACAGGCAGCGCAAGCAGTTCCCCTCCGAACAACGCCATCCTCCCTGGCAGCTAATCTCCTGGCCGCTCGTGGCTCTCAGGTGCGATGTTGTTGTGCAGGCGAAGCCTAATACAACATGGGGGCGACGGCCTGCTTCTCCTGGCGGTGCGCATCCTCCTGGCGGGGCGGTGCCACATCTCCCCGTATTCCATGGGGGCGACGGCCTGTGATCTCCCCACAATGGGGAGCGTTAAGGTCTTCCAAAGAAAGGTTCGTGGCAACCCTAAGGGAGCAAGCAACCCTTTATAAAAAAATTTGAAAGGCCCAAGAGGGCATCGGTTACTGAAATATCCAGAAAATTGGGGGGGGGGGGCTGCGATTTTTTTAAAAAAATTGAGGGGCTGTTAAAAAAAGAGGGGAGAAAAGGAGATTTGGGCCTAAGTGGGCCGACAGAATATTGAGGCGCAAACACTGGAAAAAAAAGCCGTACGGAAGTTAAAAAAATGATTTGCAAAAGCCAAAAAAAAGGAATGAACGGCTTACGTTAGAAAAAAATTGGCGGCTATTAAAAGAGAGAGAGAGAGCCGCAAGAAATTTTTCGAGAATATTCATGTTTTCCCTTATTTATCTTGTCTTCTCCCAACGTGTTCGATGTCCTCATTCCGACCAGTATGGGAGAAAGTGGGAGTGTTGTGTAGAGTTATATGGCATCATCACTCTGATGAATCAGATTCCAGTTGCAGTTTCGATTCAGAAACATATTTCATATTCCAGATGCCCAGTCAGTTTCAGACTCTACAAAGACAGTTCAGATTTCAGACTCGACATTCAGATTGTCCAGAGTCCAAGTTCGAGGCACTCCATGTTGAGTGACCCATTTTCGAGTTCTCCAGAGAGAGACTCATTTTCAGACACACATGAGTATGCAATCTTCTTTTCAGATGAGCACATGTATGCCATCTTTTGTAGTGGTCCACATCTTTTCTTGTTGTTGTTTCGGACAGAGTTTTCAAGTGAGCCATAGGAACTCTAGAGTAGAGGACCATTCCCTATGTCATGTTGGCAAGGGTTTTCATGTGGTATCATAAGGACACCAGAGCAGTGTACCATTCTCTGAGCCAGATGGGAGAGACCCAGTTCTCCGATGAGGAGACTTATTCAGACTCCATTCTCCAGCGACCGTGGACTCCAACGAGGATTGCACAGCCACGACCCTTTTCAGTTAGGCCTTTTTCAGAGATGGAGCAGTTGTCCACATTATTGTGGCGGGCCAGAGTACTCCGACGACGAGACTCATTTTCAGTTGCAGTGACTCTGACATGCGCAGTTAAGAGCACATGCTCTCTGACGAGGAGATTCAGCAGACTCACACTCCAGCCCGTTCGTCCTCCTCACCTACACGTCATGAGATGCAACGTCCTCGACAACAACAGTTGTGTGTGTTGGGTTGATATTGTCCATAGTGTCATGTAGCGTTGAGTTGAGTTTCTTTCTGTTTGTCCAAGCTGAGCATTGCATGCTCCAACTTGAGAGGGAGTGTTAGAGTATTTGTTATGTGCGCCTATTGAGTTGTAGCAGGGTTAATGGATCCTGGAGAAGATCCATTTACCCCATCCACATGTTTAGTCCCACATCGTCCAGTGGTGGGACTTGGAGGCTCTTGGGAGGCTATATAAGTTGCTCCCCAGACCTCCTGTATCCATTGAGAAATTGCAATGGATAACACACCCCTTTGAGGGCTTCTCCCGTGGTTTCATCCCTCTCCTCACGGAGTAGGGTTCTACGTTGAAATCCCGTTCTTCATATGCTCTTTATCATTTTTCCATGTTACGCTTCCGCATGTTTATTTCTTAACAGAGCTTGGAAGATGTCACAATTGGATGTAAAAAATACATCTTGGATGGTGAATTAAAGAAAAGGATATATGATGATGCGCAAATGATATGACGAAAAATGCTACCCATGCATGTTGAAAAAGCCCTTTACCGATTCAAGCAATCTCCAAGGAACTGGGGTTTGAGTGACTTCATATTATCATGCTTGATAACAGTTATAAGCAATGAAATATAAATCATACTCTTTTTTTGTAAAAAAATCACTAATGGAAGAACCTCTATCCTTCTCGTTTATGTTTATGACATGCTGGCTACGTGTGATGATGAAGAAAAAAAGTGTACATTGAAGAGCAAACTCGCTTTCGAGTTCTATATTGTTGAGATATTTGTATAATTGGGCCTCTATGAGTGTTGAGTGGGAGTTGTTTAGTCATACATAAATGAGTGGTGGGACTTGTTGAGTTGGTGGGGCTATAAATAAAGCCCCACACCAGATGAATGCGGCTCATGGGTATGAACAAATGACATATTTTTCGTAAAGAAGGTATATAGGCACTCACTACTAATTTGGAAGATGCTCGGGGAGATGCGATGAATGCATATTAGCTCATATGGAAATCCCCCTTGAAGATTTTTTTGGCAGACGCAGAAAGGGAGACTTATGACAAATGTGTTTAGACCCAAGTTAGAATATTGATGTGAATTATCCAAGTTGTGGTACGACCATGGAGGATATACGTCACTTTTTCTTTAAATGTCCATGCTTGGCAGAGCTTTGCATTGGCTAATGATTCTTTGATTAGATCATGCAAATATTAAGGGCGTCTGGGCTTCTGTTTGAGCTTCCTATGTCTCCTTTCACGAGGGTTGCTTTAGGCCACTTATTGTTGCTTGGGTCATTTGGCATTCACGGAACAATGTAATCTTTAGGTTAGAGTGATACCATATTGATGATTTAATCGATCATCCCATGAATCTATTCTCGGAATAGTATCTACAAGTTTCCTCATCTGATTTTGATATATTTTTGGTGTAACTCACCTCTGAGTTTACACCCAATTTCCTTTCGAAAAGAAGTAAAATAAAGCTCCACACTCTATGTATTGACTGAGAGTTCTAATAGAAAACCTAGCCCTATGAAATGTTCTCCTATGGTTATATATCTTGCTTCTTATGGAGTAGGGTTCTACATAAATCAATGTTTCTAATTATTCTTGATTCCCCTCTTCTTTTATATTTTTACATGGCATCAGGACATTTAAGTTCAAGAGCCAATAACAACGATTGCAGATTCTTGCATTGCAAGTACGAGAAGATGTAGTTGAGAGTCTAAGAAATGTATTTTACATATGTTCTCGAAATGTGTGTGTGTGTGAGTATTGTATTGTCCAAGCTGGACTTTTCATGCTCCAGCTTTGTTAGAGGAAATGAGAATTGTGTTTATTCCAGGGAACCCTAGGGTCTCTTATATAGAGAAACCCCTATGGGTAAATTACATAAGACAGAACATAGAAAAACAAACAGACCAAACGGTACATAGATATATAATTCTTTCAACACTCCCCCTCAAGATGGAGCATAGATATCAATCATGCTCAGCTTGGAAGTGCATTTCGAAATGGTCCTCTGAGAAGCGGTTTGGTGAAGATGTCGGTAGTCTGCTCCCCAGAACTAACATGTGAAGTAGAAATCAATCCCTTTTGGATCATGTCTCTGGTGTAATGACAATCTACTTCAATATGCTTGGTTCTCTCGTGAAAGGCAGGATTATTGGCAACGAACAATGCAGATTGATTATCACACTGTAGTTGCATGGGTAGAGGTACATCTACATGTAAATCTTCTAGTACAGCTCGAACCGATATCATTTCTGTACTTGCCTGTGCCATAGCCCTATATTCAGATTCTGCACTGGATCTAGCCATAACGGTTTGTTTCTTGCTTTTCCAAGAAACTAGAGAGCTACCAATAAACACAACAAAGCCTGAGGTAGACTTTCGATCCTTAGGGCATCCTGCATAGTCAGCATCCGCACATGCAGAAACAGATAAATTGGTTTCCTTTTTGAACAACAATCCCGTGCTTGGAGACGATTTTAAATACCTGAGTATCATATATATAGCATCCATATGTATCTGTCTCGGCTGTTCCATGAACTGGCTTACCCGGTTAACTGCAAAGGCGATATCAGGTCGGGTTATAGTTATGTAAAGAAGTTTCCCCACCATTTCTCTATATCTTATCTTGTCAACCTCTTCTGTATCATTATCGTACAGTTTCATGCTAGGATCCATAGGAGTAGTAGACGGTCTGCATCCAGTCATGCCAGTCTCAATCAGCATATGTGTAACATATTTCCTCTAGGTCATTACTAGACCCCGTGCATTCTTGGCGAACTCCAGTCCCAGAAAATATCGTAGTGTGCCAAGATCCTTTGTAACAAATTGATGACCCAACACTGCTTTGGTCATCTTTATCCCCTGGGCATCATCTCCTGTGACTAAAATGTCATCAACATACACCATGATGACAACTGTACCTCGAGTAGTCTTCTGGATAACAATGAGTGATCTGCATTGGATCTCTTGAAGCCTTGTGCTTCAATTAACTGGGAAAGCTTCTGAAACCATGTCCTTGGACTTTGTTTAAGGCCATAAATCGCTTTATGAAGTCTGCACACCATATGATTCTCCCCCTCAGCAGCAAAACCCGGAGGCTGCTGCATGTACACTTCCTCCTGCAGATCCCCATACAAAAATGCATTTTTAACATCCAGCTGGAACAAGGGTCAATCGCGTACCACAGTGACAGACAGAAGAATACGGAAGAGTGGAGTGACGGGCAACTGGAGAGAAGGTATCCATATAGTCCACTCCATAAGTCTGAGTGAAACCGCGTGCCACTAGCCGTGCCTTGTATCGATACAAGCTGCATCTGCACGATACTTGACAGTGAATACCCATTTGCAGCTAACTACAGATGCTCCTGAGGGAGCAGTAACCAGGGTCCATGTGCCCCTCAACTGTAGGGCAGCCATCTCCTCCTCCATTGCAATTCGCCAACAATCAACTTCAATGCATCCTGATATGTCCGCGGGATCTCCACAGAAGATAAAGCCACTGCAAATCTCTGAAAATCTCCTGTAAGCGATGAAAGGAAACCCGTGAAGTAAGAGGATACGAAGCACAACTGCGTTTCTGCTTTCTCATCGCAATAGGGACATCTAGATCATCAACTACTGAGCTTGCCGGGCCCGAGTCATCCTGTAATGGCACACTCTGCATAGGCACACTAATTGACCCATCATTAGTAGTAACATCTGGACATACCTGGGGCGTGCTGAATGAATGGCGTGTAGCATGTGCAGGACCAGATCGACGGGTATAGAATTTTGGTAGTGGAGAGATTAGTAGTTTTGGAGGAGGTGGTGGTGGTGTAGGTGGATGTAATGGTGGTGCGGACACAATATTAGGAACTGGACTGGACACAGGAAGATTCACGGTAGGAGGAGGAGGAGGAACATAGACCTCATTAGTAGAGGAGTTGGAGGTCAATCTGTCACCTGCAGGTGAAAAGTACATAACCGACTCAAAGAATGTAACATCCGCACTGACAAAATACATCCAATTAACTGGATCATAGCAGCGGTATCCTTTCTGCGTCCTCGAATAACCCACAAAAACACATTTGACAGCTCTAGGTAAAAGCTTGTCTAGACCAGGTGATAGCTGATGAACAAAGGCAACTACCCCAAAAACTCGAGGAGTGAGCGAGAACAAATCTTTATCTGGAAAAACAATAGAGAGAGGAGTTTTCTCACCAAGTACTGTGGATGGCATACGATTTACCAGGTAGCAGGCTGTAAGAACAACATCTGCCCAGAAAGAGATAGGGGTACAACTCTGGATAAAAAGAGTTCGAGTAATATCAAGTAGGTGACGATGTTTTCTCTCAGCCATTCCATTCTGTTGGGAAGTGTAGGCACATGTAGTTTGGTGTAAAATGCCTTTTGACCAAAAATATTGGGAGAGAAATCGAGAACAGAACTCCAATGCATTATCAATACGAACATATTTGACTTTGGACGAGAAAACATTGTTTACTTCTTTTATTAGATTTTTGATGACATCACCAGCTTCAGATTTATTTTTCAGAAGAAAGATCCATGACAAATGAGAAAAATCATCGACTACGACAACATAAAATCTGTGTCCTTGGTGATCAGGGACACGACTAGGACCCCATATATCAATATGAAGTAACTCAAAAGGGGAGCTACTGCTCCGACTCTGACGACTTGGGAAGCTAGCTCTATGGTGCTTCCTTAATTGACACGCTTCACACCGGAAGGACGAACTGGGAGATATCTGAGGCAAAAGGTGACGCATCTTCTAGAGAGGCAGGTGACCAAAGCGTAGATGCCAGGTATATGGTGAGACAGTTCCCGCAGCATGAGAGGAGACTCCAACATAAGAACTCCGGTTCAGACGGTAAAGGCCATCCTGCTCAGAACCACAACCAATCACTCTGCCCGTTAGGATGTCCTGAAATATAAGAGAGGATGGGTCAAATATAGCGCGACAATGCAAATCTTTTGTAATCTGACTAATATAAAGCAAGTTCATCGAAAATTCAGGAGCATGTAAAACATTCTTCAGATGCATGGAAGAGGATATCATAACCTCCCCCTGTCCAATAATGGTAGAATGTGTTCCATTTGCAATCATCACCGACCGCCCAGAAGGAATCTCCCTGTATGAAAGAAGTCTGTCTCTATCTCGACAGAGATGGTGCGTCGCACCAGAGTCCATGATCCAATCGGAAATGTCTGATCTAGAACATGTGGTAAAAGCACTACCTGAGGTGCTAGTTGTGGCAGAAGTACTGGAAGAAGCAGATGCAACGATATCCGAAGAGCCTCCAGAAGAATCTGTAGGAACAGTAGGCATTATATCCCATAGTAGAGCAACTAGGTCCTCAACCGTTGATCCGAAACAGAAGAGGATGGAGATGCAACATGTTCGGTCACCCTTGCAGACGCTGGAAAACCATGCTTAGAATAGCATGTATCTTCTGAGTGACCCGTACGATGACAATAACTGCAAGGTGGACGAGATCGACCACCACGACCTCCATTTCCACAGCCACGACCACGGAATGAAAACAAGGAGCCACCACATCCTCTAGAAGCAACCATCGCAGAGGGAGGTGGTGTAGATGTATTGGATGGAACTGAAACACGGCTAGGCCTCCGATAAACATCCTCCATAGGAGGAATGGTAGCATCTGCTAAAATCTGTGATCTGGCCGCATCATATTCTGGATCGAGTGCCGCAAGAAGAAGCCTACCATGGTAACGTTACGAAATGTCTTCTGTTGCTCGAGTGTGGCCGTCAGAGGAATAGTGCTATATAGTTTCTCGAACATCCCTCTCAGGAATGTGTACAAGGAATGAAGAGGTCGCCCATTCTGCTTCATGATGAATATGTCATGCTGAAGTTGTAGCATCTTGGTTTCATTTCGGACTTGGGAATATGTCGCCGCGAGAATGTCCCACATCGCTTTGGCGGTGGGCTGATGGAGAACATCATTCGCAATCTCCATCGATAAAGTTCCCGAGAGCCAAACTTTAGCATACGAGTCATCAGCCTCCCAAGAGGCATAGATCCCTGTCTTCTCTGCCAGTTCATCTTCGGTAAGAATGTGCTTCTTACCATTGGACTTCATGAGACTCATGAACTGCATTGCCCAGAGCACATAGTTCAATCCATCCATCTTGACGATTGGCGCAGGACCTTTGAAAGCGCCTACGGATGACATATCAACCTTTGATTCTGACATATCGCCGCAGAGAACGAACTAGGGTTTGTAGACAGAGATATAGATGTTTACACAGACTGCATAAGATTCGAGTGCGTATGTAGACTTACGCACCCAAATCCATATAAGAGATGACGGACGCGGCTACGAAGAGGGCCACAGGAAAGGGGATGCCGGCTAGATCACGGCCGGCGGTGAAGAAAGGAGGTCGGGGCTGGAGGCGTGCCGGGTGCAGGAGGACTGGGCGGCACCCGGGAGGGCTGAGCAGCACCCGGGAGGTCTGGGTTGCACCCGGGTGGGCTGGGCGGCACCTGGCTGATGGGCAGCGGGGCTGGATGCGCCCTGGACTGGGGTCGAGAAGGGCTGGTGGGCGGCGGGGCTGGGGCTGAGAGGGGCTGGGGCCAAGAAGCTTGAAGACGGCGGCGGGCGGCGGGCTCGAGAGAGGGGGGGCGGGTGGAGAGCCTAAACCCTAGGCTCTGATACCATGTTAGAGGAAATGAGAATTGTGTTTATTCCAGGGAACCCTAGGGTCTCTTATATAGAGAAAACCCTATGGGTAAATTACATAAGACAAAACATAGAAAAACAAGAAGACCAAACGGTACATAGATATATAATTCTTTCAACAAGCTTAAGGGGGATGTTGATATATTTGTGTAGAGGGGCCTCTATAAATGGGAGTTGCTCAGTTCCACATGGATGAGTGGTGGGACTTGATTAGTTAGTAGGGCTATAAATAAAGGCCCACAACTGCTATACTAATTGAGAGATTCCAATAGAAAACCTAACCTTTTAAGGTTTTCTTTTGTTATTTTATTATGATCCTTAGTCAATATGATTCCACAAAAATCAAAGTTTTCCGATTATTCTTGATTCCTCTTTTCTTTTATATTTTTACATGGTATCAGAGAATTAAAGAGCCCAGCAACAACATATGTAGATTTCTCATGTTGCAAGCGTGTGAAGATGTATCTGTGAATTAGAGAGGTGTATTTGATATATGTATTCATCTTATGCGTGCAAGTATTGTATTATCCAAGCCGGACATTTCATGCTCCAGAATGAGGGGGAGTGTTGAGATATTTATGTAATTGGGTCTCTATGATCGGAAGTTGTTTAGTCACAAATGGATAAGTTTTCTAGCTTGTTGAGTTGCTCCGCATCCCCTGTACCGATTGAGAGATTCTAATAAAAAACCTAACCCTTTTATGCTTTCTCCCATGCTTTTATCATGCTCTTTATGGGGTAGGGTTCCACATAAATCAAAATTTTCTAATTGTTCTTGATTTTTCTCTTCTTCTTTTAGATTTTCATAGAGTTAAAAGACTTAGGGAAACTAAAGTACTTTTTGGCATTGAAATTGCTAGGATTAAAGATGACAAGTGCTTGACTCAGAGAAAATATATTCTCGATCTTTGAAAGACACTTGGAAGCTTCGATGTAAACCATTTGCCATTTCGATTGAAGCCAACCATCATTTAAGCATTAATGATGTAGAGAAACTTGAAGAAAACTAGAAATGAAGTTACCAAAGGCTAGTGGGCAAGTTGATTTATCTTATTACTAGAAAGCCTAATATCACTTATGCGGTGATGTGGTTAGTTAATTCATGCATGGCCATCTTGTACATATATGGAGGTTGTTTCTCGAATTCTCGGATACATCAAGAAAAACCATGGTAAGGGTAAGAGAGAAGCGGACTTGAATATTAAAGGCTATACTGATGCAGATTGGGTAGGTTGTATCAATGATAGAAGATTCATATCTGATTTCTGTGATTACCTTGGTGGGAATCTTGTATTTTGGAGAAGTAAAAAGACAATCTGTTAACGTCGGATCCAATGCAGAAAGAAGGTACCAAGCCATTGCCAATGGCATCATCGAGATGCTTTGGCTAAAGATTATTCTACATGAAATTGAGTGTTGTTGATCTTCCCATGAAGCTTTCTTCTTACATGACAGATGTCATCAATCTCGCTAGTATTCATGTTCTTCATAATCGAACGAAGCATGTTGAGGTTGACAACCATTTTATAAAGAAATGATTGACTTGAGAGACTTATGTCTTCCTTCGGGATAGGAAATTAGGTTGTTGATATATTTACCAAGGCTCTCTCAACTGCGAACTTTGTTGAAGAATATGAACAAGTTGGGCATATTTGATCTATATGCTCAACTTGATTGTGGGGGGGGGATGTATATCGGGCGAGGATCCACTTATCATCTCCCCATATGTGTGTATAACTCACACGATAACATATTGAGATTAGGTTTATGAATGGAAGCCGTTCTCCTCATCTTGAGGTTAGGGCAAAGGAGTATAATTCCTCATCGTGGTTTTAATCTCCATTGGAGAGTTTCCACACAAATATCTTATTCTCTCTCTGGATTGAATTCTTACAAACGAAAGGAAGTGTAGCTTTTCAATGTTTGGAATAAGATATTTGGCATTTTCAACTGGGGGAATAGTTCCTACTATAAGAGGGAATGAAATTTCAAAACCAAGATTGAGGGTGAAATACATTTGTAGTTATTTACAATGTAGAAGGCCGTGTTTCTAATTTTGTTGCTATAGATAGAGAAAATAAGAGAATTGGCATTTTCAGGTGATGGAGTAGTTACGGCTATAAAGAAATAATGGAACTTAAAGATACGTTTAAGGAGAAAAGTTCTTGTAGGAATTAAATGTTTAATTTAATTTATTTGAATGTAGTTATCCATAAAGATTGCCTTTTTGCAGAGAAGCAGATCGAGGATTGTCTACAAAGGAATTGTAGAGAAGCAGATCGAGGATTGTCTACAAAGGAATTGTCTTTTTCCCGTCAGGTGTACCTAGAATGATTTGAACCTACTTTTCCTGAGCATATATTGGTGTTCTCTTTTTCCACCTTATAATATGTTTCTGAATGTCTTTTTAGCGTAGGGCTAGAGGAACATGGGAAGGTGTGAAGGTTTTAGTCTCCATTGGAGAGTTTCCACACAAATATCTTATTCTCTCTCTGGATTGAATTCTTACAAACGAAACGAAGTGTAGCTTTTCAATGTTTGGAATAAGATATTTGGCATTTTCAACTGGGGGAATAGTTCCTGCTATAAGAGGGAATGAAATTTCAAAACCAAGATTGAGGGTGAAATACATTTGTAGTTATTTACAATGTAGAAGGCCGTGTTTCTAATTTTGTTGCTATAGATAGAGAAAATAAGAGAATTGGCATTTTCAGGTGATGGAGTAGTTACGGCTATAAAGAAATAATGGAACTTAAAGACACGTTTAAGGAGAAAAGTTCTTGTAGGAATTAAATGTTTAATTTAATTTATTTGAATGTAGTTATCCATAAAGATTGCCTTTTTGCAGAGAAGCAGATCGAGGATTGTCTACAAAGGAATTGTCTTTTTCCCGTCAGGTGTACCTAGAATGATTTGAACCTACTTTTCCTGAGCATATATTGGTGTTCTCTTTTTCCACCTTATAATATGTTTCTGAATGTCTTTTTAGCGTAGGGCTAGAGGAACATGGGAAGGTGTGAATCCATGATATGAGTTCCACCAGCTAAACTTTTTAATAGATACCTATATGTCATTTTTCTATTGTTACCAGCATAAAACCATAATACACAACTTGAAACTGTTTTGAATGCTCATTTTATCGCCATACAGGAAAAGGAAACTATAGGGGCATGCCACACACCAATTTGTGGACCCCCACGGGGTGAAAGAAACAACTTCCATTGTTGTAATCACCTACCTAATTGTCAGTCTCTCTCTTCCGCAAGAATGCACATTCAATGCCGCATGTTAGAAGGAAGGAAATATCGGCGATATATCACCGATATATCGATATGGTGATATATCCCGATTTCCAG
Source organism: Ottelia alismoides (assembly GCA_037367405.1). Lineage (NCBI taxonomy): Eukaryota > Viridiplantae > Streptophyta > Magnoliopsida > Alismatales > Hydrocharitaceae > Ottelia > Ottelia alismoides. The sequence continues at coordinate 1,000,234 of JAZKJV010000340.1, forward strand.
GCATTTTCTTCACAAAAGCTCGTCGATATGGGCGATATTTCGACGATATATCGTCGAAATATCATATCGATACGATATCAAAATGATATCGATATTGATACGGCCTTCTATTATTAGAAGCAAAGCCCATTCATATAAAAGGGAATGGCCAAATTATCTGGCTCGAAGATGTTTGATAGGACTAATAGACTGCGGGATGATGTAGCATGGCTCAAACATCATGTATTAGCATCAAATGACAAGAGGAGATAACTAACCTTATGAATAGTAATCTTTGCTTACTAAAATGAAAATAAGGATGGTATAAATCTAGCACTTGTACTTCTTGGATGTCTTATCTTCTATTGCTATGCCACCTCAGATTGTCAGAGTAATTGAACATAGTGCCTCTGACATGAGAAAAAAAGGACGTAGCCACTAGAATTGAAATGCATGGCAAACAAGGGAGGGAAACTATGCAGTTCAATTAGAAAAAAGAAGGTCCCCCACTCATGCTCCTAAATAGGGCTATAGGAAGCTCCACTCAAGGTTTTAAAAAGCGTGAGGCATGTTGAGGCGTAAGCCTCACTTGTGAAAGAAAATTTTTCATAAAACATAATAATTAATCGTACTTACAATTTTCAAGTTCTATAAGTTAAATGTTATGATTAAATACATAACTTCATGACATTTCAAGGCTAACAACATGGGTTAAACATCTAAGTTGTTATATAACTCACTTTTTTGGACTCTAAATCTATAAGGAGACAAGTAAATATGGATATGCAAGCACAATAATGGGTAACTCTCCTAAAAATTCAAAGTTTACAAAATTTAACTAAAGAGGCTAAGATGTAACACACCATTTTCAAAATTAGGTGAGATATGTGTGTCACTCAATTAATAAGGATAAGAGATTAAGCAATGAATCAATGATCACTTTTTACTTTACCACAAGGATTGGAGGATAAAATACTTGAATATTGCATATTATCATCATCTTTGATCATGCATGCTTTGACGTGTATTAACTTAGTCCCGATTGAATAGAAGAAAATATGAGACATGTTTACAAAATACTTTTCTAAAATTTAGGTCAAAGTAGGAGACTTGCACCCAACCATCTTAAAAAAGAAAGCATTTATGCTTGATTCATACTAAAGAGTAGAGACATTAGATTTAAGGACTCAAGACTCAATTTTTTGTTTATGTTGATTTATAAAGAACATGCATAACAAAGTACAAATAAGCTTAATATGTTAATAAATTAAAAAACATTCATTTAAGTGAATCGTGAGCTTAAGGACTTGAAAATACTTGTCTACGAAAGATGAAAAGCTCACAATCAAAAAGAAAAGAAAAAATATTGTAGAAAAAAATAAACAAAATCAGCTTATACATGAGGCAGCGCCTCGAGGCGCACGCCCCACTGAGGCTACATGAGGCTATAGCCTCAAGGCATTTTTCCTTGAAAAACGCCTCGAGGCGTACGCCTCAGCACCTCGAGGCGCATTTTTAAAAACAATGATTTTTCTACATAAGACATGCATACCAATCCACCCTCAAATATTAACAACGTGGGAAAAAAATTTGACATCTACTAAGGTGTCATGTTGAGCCGATTAAGAGAGGGCGATGAAGGCCCAAGAAGTGTTGGAATAAGACTATCCGGCAGGATCTTAGTTATTTGGATTTAAGCCCGAGAATGACACAAAATAGATTTGAATGAAGGCGAGAAATCTATGTAACCAACCCTATTTAGTTGCGGGAAAAGGCTTTGTTGTTGTAACCGACCCTAAGTAATTGTGGGGGAAAATTACAACACAACTCTGAAGGGTTCTTTTTTAGTTACCTTTTCATGGGTAGGGTTCTTTTTTAGTTACCTTTTCATGGGTTGACATAGTTAACAATTCAGAAAGAACGTAACGTGCAGAAAGAGAGAAGTGAACAACCTGTGAAAAAGATCAGTCATGGTGATTGTTCCATCAGCATAGAGAAAAATTATTGACAGTTCAAAGGTGATAACGACAAAGGACCCCCGTTGAAGAAATCCATTATCTTATGCAGTGATGATTACACATTGGCTAAAGAAGTTTCAGAGTTTCTTGACCGACAAAGCTCGGTAGTGGTCCTGTGGAGGTACTTGACCATGGGTTTGGTAAAATAAAGATGTGAAAGAAAAAAAGGGGATGAATGTGCTTAATGGTAAATCATGATTTTTTGAACACGTTTGCACTAGCTTGGTTTAACGAATGCAGAGGAACCTCTACTCCTGTGATTGTCGGATAAAGGTGTTTCATATGACACATTGACTCCAGTTAAAGGTCAATCTTCCGATGAATTGTGTAGTCCAAACAAGGTCTCCACCAAATTTGCTAAAAATTGTCATATGAGTGGACGATGTATAAAGACGGAATATACTAAGAGAAAATCTTAACAGCAATGATGTAAACCATGCGTACATCCTATTTGAGGAGGTCAGTCTTTTAAGTGAATTATTCCTCCCCAAAATTTATATTTTAGTTCAGCCCTGCCCCCTTAGAGGGAAAAGATAACGAAATTTTGATTCCATATACAGCCACAAAGATGGAATATCTTATTTAGAAGCACAAGTTAGTATCTTTACCAATATGCTTCGCACAGCTTGCTGATTGAGATGTTATGTGATGTATAGAAAAATTTATCCAAAATCTTTGCCTGCGTTCTTTCTGCAATTGGCAAAAGACTGAAGATAGCGCCACCACGGTTGTTTACTATCAATACTGTCACCGGTTTCCGCTGCATCCTTGAGAAAATAAGAAGTGAGATATGGTTTGCCTAACTGAAAGGCATATATGAATTATATGAAGACTACTTATCCAAACATTCTACTATGCACCGAATGATTCTTACAGATACGTGAAGAACAGTTATAAAATTTGGTGCATATAAAGCAATAAAGATGATATCTCCAAGGAAGTTTAGTCAGAATATGTGTAAGATAATTACGAAAATGTAAGCTTAGTCACAAGATATTGTTTGACTTGTATAATAACTAGCATCGCCTTTAATTAACTGTAGTCTACGTTGGTGTAGTTATAAATCTTGGTGTTTAAAATAATCTAGACTTTAGCAAGAACCACTAGATCAAATTTTAAAAAATAGCAATTTGTATACCTCATTTTGATGTTTTCCAGCCTGATAATATCAATCATGTAAGCACTTCTGCTCAACTATCACAATCAGCTCCGGTATTATAAAATTGTGTTCATACTTGTTGGGAACAATGAGAAAAACTATCTATTCCATTCTGTAGAGACTTATATATATATGTTACGTTTTATTGTTTCCTAATTTCTATTTATATTTTGTAAGACTCTGTAATTTACCCAAGGGTTTTCTCCCTATATAAGAGACCCGAGGGCTCTATGGAATAAACACATCGAAGTATTCTAACATGGTATCAGAGCCATGACCCTAACCTAGGGTTTTTCCACCGCCGCCACCCCCCCCCCCTCTCTAGGGTTTCGCCGCCCACCCCCCCGGGCACCAAGCCTCCCGCCGCCGCTGCCTTCTCTCCTCCGCCGGGTTCCCCACCGACGCTGGGACCCCCCCACCTCCTGCCAGCCCCTGTCGGGCCCCCTCCACCGCCGCCGGTCCCTGCTGGGCCCCTCCACCTGCCGCCGGGCCCCCCCACCTCCCGCCAACCCTGCCGCAGGGCCCCACCTGCTGTCCAGTCGCCGCCGTCCCCTTCTAGTCGCCGTCTTTGTCAAGTAGAGGCTCTCAAAGCATCTACTCGTTGCAGGTGTGCCGCGTTCTTCGGACTCGGCGTCATGTTCGATTCAAGTGCATAATCGTCTACCTATGCACTTGAATCCTACAAGGTCTTGGTAGACAGTTTTCTTGGTCTATTAGTAGTTGTTCTTCTCCGGCATTATGTCAGATCAGAAGATCGATATGCCCGCCATAGGTGCCTTCAAAGGTTTGGCACCAATCGTCAAAATGGACGGGACAAACTACGAACTGTGGGCGATGCAGTTCCTCAGTCTCATAAAGTCGTGTGGTAAGAAGCATATTCTTACCGAGGATTAACCACCGGAGAAGACAGGGATCTATGCCTCATGGGAGGCTGATGATGCGTACGCCAAGGTGTGGCTCTCAGGTACGCTCACGACGGAGATAGCGAATGATGTCCTTCACCAGCCCACCGCTAAGGCGATGTGGGATATTTTGTCTATGACGTACTCTCAGGTCCGCAATGAGACGAAGATGCTCCAGTTGCAGCATGATATATTTACCACGAAGCAGAATGGGAAGCCTCTTCATTCCCTGTACACGTCGCTTCGTGGCATGTTCGAGAAGCTCTATAGCACCATTCCGCTTACAGCCACGCCGGAACAGCAGAAGACGTTCCGCAATGCCACTATGGTTGGCGTATTGCTCGCTGCCCTAGACCCGGAGTACGAGGCAGCACGCGCTCAGATTCTAGCAGATGCCACCATCCCACCGATGGAAGAGGTATACAGGAGGCTCAGTCGTGTACCTGTTCCGTCCAATACAGCGTCTGCGACTCCGTCAGCAATGGCAGTCTCCAGGGGACGTGGTGGTTCGTCCTCATTTTGTGGAAGAGGAAGTGATGGACGTGGTCGCGGAGGTCGCATACGTTCCACGTGTTCATTCTGCCGCCGTACTGGTCACTCAGAGGATACGTGCTATTCCAAGCACGACTTCCCTCCTTCTGCACGTGTCGCGGATCATGTTCAGGGTCCTTCAACTCCTGCTACAGACCACAGGTTCGAGGAGCTAGTGGCACGGCTTCGTGATATCATGCCACAGTCATCGTCAGAGGGTGCTGACACCTCTGAGATTGCCGCTTCGGCATCTGCCAGTACATCTGCCTCGGCTACTGCCTCAGGTAGTCCTCCGGTCTCATATCATAACCATGATCTCACAGGTTGGATTGTTGATTCTGGAGCCACCCATCATCTATGTCATGATAGAGATATCCTGCAGTCCTATAGAGTTGTTCAGCCTGGTCGCTCTGTACTCATTGCTGATGGTACTCATTCCTCGATCGTCGGTCAGGGGGAGACGGATTTGCTGCCCTCTATGCACTTACAGAATGTTTTGCATGCACCAGAATTCTCTGATAGTCGCACGAACTACAAAGCAAGAATTCCACGTCTCTGCGTCCAGTTCCTGATCAATTATCCATTAGTCAGATTACTAGAGATTTGCATTGTCGTGCTATATTTGATCCATCTTCTGTCATTTTTCAGGACATACTAACGGGCAGGGTGATTGGCTGTGGTTCTGAGCACAATGGCCTCTATCGTCTTGTACGGACCTCGTATGCTGGAGTCTCACTACATTCTCAGGGCTCCGTCTCACCATATACCTGGCATCTTCGATTTGGTCACCTGCCACTACAGAAAATGCGCCACCTCCTGCCTCAGATATCTCCGGGTTCGTCTTTTCGTTGTGAAGCATGTCAGTTAGGGAAGCACCATCGGTCCAGCTTCCCCAGTCGTCAGGGTCGGAGCAGTCGCTCCCCATTTGAGTTATTTCACATAGATATTTGGGGTCCCAGTCGTGTCCCAGATCATCAGGGGCACAGGTTTTATTTAGTTGTTGTTGATGATTTTTCTAGAGTGTCCTGGACGTTTCTTCTCAAAAATAAATCAGAAGCAGGAAGTGTTATTCAAAATCTTATCAATGAGGTTCAAAATGTTTTTCCGTCTACTGTTAAGTATGTGCGTACTGAGAATGCCTTGGAATTTTGCACTCGTTCTCTTGCTCGCTTTCTTTCTTCTAAAGGCATTATTCACCAAACCACATGTGCATACACATCTCAACAAAAATGGTGTTGCAGAACGAAAGCATAGACACTTTCTTGACATTGCTCGCACATTACTTATTCAAAGTTCCGCACCCTTATCTTTTTGGGGGGATGCTATCCTTACAGCATGCTATCTGGTCAACCGCATGCCTACAACTGTATTTGGCGAAAAGTCTCCTTTCTCTCTTCTATTTCTGACAAAGATTTGTTTACACTTACACCTCGGGTCTTTGGTACTGTTGCGTTTGTCCACCGGTTATCTCCAGGACTTGATAAGCTCTCTCCTAGGGCTATCAAGTGTGTTTTTGTGGGCTACTCCAGGACACAGAAAGGATATCGTTGTTATGATCCCATTCATAACAAATACTATGTGAGTGCTGACGTTACCTTTTTCGAACCAGTCATGTACTTCTCCCCTGCAGGTGACAGACTGATCTCCTCCACATCCACGGACTCTCATGTCTATGTGCCTCCACCTCCAAGTCTGAGTCAATCCTCTAATCCACCTCCACCACCACAACCTCCAATTATACCATTTCCTAAGTTCTATACAAGGCGAACAGGGCCAGCTCAAGCTACATGCCAACCATCCAGCACGCCTCAGGTATGTTCTGATGTTACCACTAATGATGGATCAGCCAATGCACCGGTGCAGGAGTCTTTACAACAGGAGGAGGATCCGCCAGTCATAGACGATCTTGATCGGCCTATAGCTCAAAGGAAGCCAAGGCGACAGTGTGCTTCGTACCCGCTTGCTTCTCATGTCTCATTTCATCGTCTCAATGGGGACTTCCAGAAGTTTGTAGCTGTTGTCTCGTCCGTTGAGATTCCACGGACCTATCAAGATGCCATGAAGATTGATTGTTGGCGTCTAGCCATGGAAGAGGAGATGCGTGCTCTGCAGTCTCGAGGGACTTGGTTTCTTGTTCCCATTCCTTCAGGTGCTCCTGTGGTGAGTTGCAAGTGGATCTTTACGGTGAAATATCATGCGGATGGACGTCTTGATAGGTACAAGGCAAGACTTGTAGCACGGGGATTTACCCAGACATATGGGGTAGATTACATGGATACTTTTTCACCGGTGGCTAGACACTCCACTCTTCGCATCCTCCTATCTGTTGCTGTGGTACGTAACTGGACCATTTTTCAGCTTGACGTCAAGAATGTTTTTTTGTATGGAGACCTACAGGAGGAAGTCTACATGCAGCAGCCACCAGGATTTGCTGCTGAGGGGGAGACTCAGATGGTGTGCAGACTTCATAAGGCTATCTATGGCCTTAAACAAAGTCCCCGAGCATGGTTCCAGAAGCTGTCTCAGCTAATTGAAAAACAGGGGTTCAGGAGATCAAATGCGGACCATTCATTGTTCATCCAGAAGACCCCTAGAGGTACAGTTGTTGTTATGATATATGTTGATGACATCTTGGTCACAGGAGATGATGCTCAGGGGATTGAAATAACCAAGTCCCTGTTGGGAAACCAGTTCATTACGAAGGATCTGGGCACGATACGATATTTTCTGGGGATAGAGTTTGCACGAAATGCACAAGGAATGGTGATGACTCAAAGAAAATATGTCACGGACTTGCTAGCTGAAGCAGGAATGACTGGATGCAGACCTTCAAGTACACCTATGGACCCAAGCATGAAGCTGTACGATGATGATACCGAGGAGGTGGACAAAAGAAGGTACAGAGAGATGGTGGGTAAGCTCTTATATATTACTATAACTCGACCGGATATTGCCTTTGCAGTAAACCGGGTGAGTCAATTTGTGGAGCAGCCAAGGCAAGTTCATATGGATGCCTTGTATATGATATTGAGATATCTGAAGTCTTCCCCAGGCACAGGGTTGCTATTTAGGAAAGATACGGATCTATCCATTTCAGCTTGTGCAGATGCAGATTATGCAGGATGTCCAAGGGATCGTAAATCCACTTCTGGATTTGCTATCTTTATAGGAAGCTCTTTAGTTTCTTGGAAAAGCAAGAAACAGACTGTTGTGGCGAGGTCCAGTGCGGAATCCGAGTACAGAGCCATGGCACAAGCAACTGCAGAAATGATGTGGGTTAGAGCAGTCTTAGAAGATCTGACTGTAGATGTCCCCTTGCCTATGAATCTCCAATGTGACAATCAGGCAGCATTATTTATTGCCAATAATCCAGCTTTTCACGAGAGAACAAAGCACATCGAGGTGGATTGTCATTTTACTAGAGACATGATTCAGAAGGGCTTCATCTCCACCTCTCATGTCAGTTCAGAGGATCAGACGGCTGACATATTCACCAAACCACTGCTCAGAGGACCTTTCCAGAGATGTTCTTCCAAGCTGAGCATGATAGATATCTATGCTCCATCTTGAGGGGGAGTGTAGAGACTTATATATATGTTACGTTTTATTGTTTCCTAATTTCTATTTATATTTTGTAAGACTCTGTAATTTACCCAAGGGTTTTCTCCCTATATAAGAGACCCGAGGGCTCTATGGAATAAACACATCGAAGTATTCTAACACATTCAATAGAACCCTAGGCTCTCTTATATAGAGGAGAGACCCAATAATAAATGTATAAGATAGACGAAATAAAAGTAAACCGAGAAAAACAGTACATAAACATGAATATATCTCTACACTCCTCCTTAAGATGGAGCATAGATGCCAATCATGCTCAGCTCGGATGAACACTTCTGGAATGTTCCTCTGAGCAGTGCCTTGGTAAAGATGTCTGCAGTTTGGTCCCATGAACTGACATGAAAAGTAGAAATGAAGCCCTCCTGAACCATGTCTCGTATATAGTGGCATTCAACTTCAATATGCTTCGTCCTCTCATGAAATACAAGATTATTTGCAATGAGTAGGGCGGCCTGATTATCACATTTCAACATTATGGGAAGAGGAACATCTATGTGTAGATCTTCTAGTACTGCTAGATCCCACATCATTTATGCACGTGCATGAGCCATAGGCCTATACTCAGATTCAACACTAGACTTGGAAACCACAATCTGTTTCTTACTTTTTCAAGAAACAAGGGAATCTCCGACAAATATAGCAAATCTCGACGTGGACTTCTTGTCCTAGGGGCACCATGCATAATCTGCATCTGCACATGCTGAAATAGTTATAGCCCCTTCTTTCTTGAATAGCAGCCCTACTCCTGGAGATGATTTTAGGTACCTTAATATCATATGTATAGCATCCATGTGTACCTGACGAGGTTGCTCCATGAACTGACTAACCCGACTGACTGCAAATGAGATGTCGGGTCTAGTAATGGTCACATAGAGAAGCTTTTCCGCCAGCTCTCTATATTTTCTCCTGTCCACATCATTTGTATCGCCGTCATACAATCTCATGCTTGGATCCATACGAGTGGTGGCAAGTCGACATCCAAGCATGCATGTGTCACCTAGCATATTAGTGACATTCTTTCATTGGAACATCACAAGCCCCTGCCGATTCCTATCGAACTCTAACCCAAGAAAATATGCCAGGGTACCAAGATCCTTGGTGACGAATTCTCGACTCAGAAATTCTTTCACCTGTTTTATCCCTTGCATATCATTTCCTATAACCAGTATATCATCGACATACACCATGATACCAACTGTACCTCTGGTGGTTTTCTGTACAAAGAGAGAACGATCTGCATTCGACCTTCTGAACCCAAGCTTCTCAATCAAATCTGAGAGTTTCTGAAACCAAGCTCTTGGGATTTGCTTAAGGCCATATATTGCCTTATGAAGCCTACACGCCTGCTGACACTCCCCCTCAGCAGCAAACCCAGGAGGTTGTTGTATGTAAGCTTCCTCTTAGAGATCACCACACAAGGAAGAGTTGAGATATTTGATATCTTTCTTATTTTGTTATTATATATTTATTTTGTCTTCTTCTTGTAAATTGCCTAATAGGTTCCTCTCCTATATAAGAGAATCTTAGGGCCTCTCATTAATGCAATTAATTCTTTAGACTCTACATGATATCAGAGCGATGATCCTAGATCAGAGTTCTCAGATCCCACGAACCCTAACCCTACCCGCACCACCCCCTTCTCCCCTGACAGCCGCCCATCGTCCCTTGCGGGGGGCCGCCCACCGGTCGCAGCAAGCCTTCTCATAAGCCTCCCAGGCCGTCGTCGTCCCCTTCCATGCGCAACCTTGCGCCTCTACGCGCCTTCATGCTTCTCCGTTCGACTCTGCGATTCATAATGCAGTCCGAATCAGTCTAATTTTGACCGGAAAAAGTGATTTCAAACCTATAAATCACATTTTCCGACCCTAGCGAGCAACGAAGATTGACAAGGATGGTTGTATGAGTATAAACGTACAACCTATCCTACGTATGATCGTGTAGACTTGTTCATATCAGTCTAATCCCTAGTTGAGTTCTATTATTTGGCCGTTTTACCTTCATGTCAGAGAATAAGGGTGATATTTATTCTAACGTGCCTTCAAGGGCTCGACTCCCATTACTAAGATGGACGAGACCAACTATAAGTTGTAGTCCATCCAGTTTCTCACACTCATGACTTGCAACAACAAGGGGCACATCCTAATAAATCCTGGGCCAACGGACAAGACTGGGACTAATGCTTCTTGGAAGCAAGATGACGTGTATACGTGTGTTTGGCTGCGTAGGACCTTCACCACAAAGATAACCAATGATATTCTGAATCAGTCCACCGTCAAGGTGTTGTGGGACACTTTGGCATCCACCTTCTCAAGAGAAGAATGAAGCCAAGATTCTTCATTTGTAGTTTAATATCTACAATGCCAAGCAGAAAGGTCGTCCTCTGCACGTGTACTACTTTTCCCTCTGTGGCATGTTCGAGAAGCTTCATAGCTACATGCTTATTACGACATCTATTGAGCAACAAAAGATATAGGAATTCCACAATGGTTGGAGTCTTCATGGATGGACTTGATACAGAGTATGATGCTGCGCGTACTCAGCTTCTTGCTGTAGCTACCATATCTCCCAAGAAGAGGCCTATAGCTGTCTCAACCAGGTTATCATGTCTTCTACAGCCACTTCTCCGCCCTCTTCAGCGATGGCCGCTTCTTGTGGCCGAGGAGGGATGATAAAGTCCATAGGTCGCACCCCTTGTGACAGAGGTGGTGGACGCCAGCTTGGACCTTGCAAATATTGTTATCGGCCTGGACATGCAGAGGATACATACTACCAGAATCATAGATATCCTGCTTCTGGTCGCGTAGCAGAACAGATTTAGCCTTCAGAGACTCCATCTTCCTAGGTTGATCCTTGCATGGATGATATTGTTTCTCGTATTCGAGAGATCATGACTTCTACTGCCGGACCACCACTACAGATACCGCAGCCGCATCCAGAGCCTCTTCGAGCAAACCAGGTATTGCCTATGCTTTTATTGGTAGTACTGGTGCATACATGACAGAGTGGATTATGGACCCTGGTGCTTTCTACCACATATGTGGAGATAGAGCATAGCTGAGGTTCTACATGACCATACCACCAGATAAATGGGTTGCCATTGTTAAAGGCAACCAACATGTTACATGACTGGGGGAGGTGCATTTGACACCGTCCATGCGCCTTCAGAATGCTTTATATGCTCCTAACTTTCAAATGATTTTACTTTTCATTAGTCATATTACTAAGGATTTGCATCGTCATGCCATTTTTTATCCTTCATCTCTTGTGTTTCAGAACATACTCGTGGGCATGGAGATTTGATGTGGTCGTAAGCAACAAGGGCTTTACAAAATGGTTCAACCTTCTCATGTTAGTGTTTCTACTATACCTACGAAACCAATCTCTCCATCTCTGTGGCATCTTCATTTTGGTTACCTTCCTCTACAAAAGTTGTGTCATATTCTCCCTCAGATTTATACAAGATCCTCCTTTTAGTGTGAGGCACGCCAGCTTGGGCAGCATCATTTTTCCTCCTTTCCATCCCGTCAAAGTCGGAGCAGTTCTTAGTTATTTGAGCTCCTTCATTTAGACATTTGGGGTCTGAGTCGTGTTCCTGACCAACAGGGACACCATTTTTATCTAGTTGCGATCGATGATTTTTCTAGACTTTTCAGGGTCAAATATCTTCACTTTGATAATGCCTTAAAATTCTGCAACTTACAACTTTCTGAATTTCATAAATCTCTTGGCATTGTTCACCAGAGCTCATATGTTTATACTTTCTAGCAGAACGGTGTTGCCGAGCGTAAACACCGTCACTTAATTGATGCAACCAGAGCCTTGTTGATACAGAATCATGCTCCTCACGCTTACTAGGGCGATGCTGTCCTTACTACTTGCTATATAGTGAATCGCACCCTCTCGTCTGTGTTAGGAGAGAAGATTCTTTTCTCGATTGCGTTTTCCAAAAGGATCTTTTCACCCTTACACCTCGTTTATTCAGGTATGTTGCTTTGTTCATGATGTCTCTCCTAGACGTGACAAGCTCTCTCCCAGAGCTGTCAAGTACGTATTTGTCGCTACTCTCCTACCCAGAAGGGGTACCATTACTTTGATCCGCTAAGGCAGAAATACCCTGTCAGTGCTGACATTACTTTCTTTGAGTCTGTTATGTAATTTTATCCTATAGGTGACAGGCTAGCCCCATCTGACTCTGACGATGAGATCTACATGCATCCACCTCCTACTATCATTCCTCCACCTACCTTTACTCCTGCTCTACCACCACCTCCTCAACCACCACCACACCCACAACCTAAGCCTATTCCTGCCTCTACCCCTTCTCTTGTGATTCCACCTCTTACTGTGACTCAGTTTTTGTCATGTGTTTTTACTCGCAGGTTTCACTCGGTTTTCCCTGCTCACAGGTCTTGCCCATCATCCAGCACTCCTCATGTATGTAATGAGCACATTCATATGGTAGCATTGATAGGTACAAGGCTTGACTGGTTGCCTGCAAGTTTACTCAGACATACGAGGTGGATTATCTTGATACATTTTCTACAGTTGCTCGTCATTTAACCTTACAGATTCTTTTATATGTTGTCATGGTTTGAGATTGACCCCCTGTTTCAGTTAGATGTCAAAAATACCTTTTTGTATGGTGATCTTCAAGAAGAGTCTACATGCAACAGCTGCTAGGGTTTGCTGTTGAGTGGAGTGTTCACATGTATGTAGACTTCATAATGCAATTTATGGCCTTAAGCAGAACCCGAGAGCTTGGTTCCAGAAGCTCTTAAATTTTTTTGAGAAGCAAGAGTTTAAACGATCGAATGCAGATCATTCTCTTTTCGTACAGAGGACCTCCAGAGGTACGACTACTATTATGTGTATGTTGATGATATACTTATTACATGAGATGGTATGCAGGGAATAAAATGAGCAAAAGAATTTCTAGGCCGTGAATTTGTTACCAAGGATCTAGGAGCCCTTAGATACTTTTTGGGATTGGAGTTTGCCAGAAATCAACAAGGGCTTGTGACGACTCAGAGAAAATATGTCACTGACTTGCTAAGTGACACGGGTATGCTTGGATGTTTGAGAAGTAAGGGTTTAAACGGTCGAATGCAGATCATTCTCTTTTCGTACAGAGGACCTCCAGAGGTACAACTGTTATTATTGTGTAGGTTCATGATATACTTATTACATGAGATGATATGCAGGGAATACTATTGTGGTGAAAGGTATGGTCTCAGTCTTGGGCCGACCTTTCCATGTTCTATTTGATTCTGGTGCGACGCATTCTTTTCTTACTTCGAGGCTACTAGCTTCTTTAGGTAGAGTCGCAGAGACTCTCTCTTTTCCATATAACGTGCCCGTACTGATTGGCGGACACGAGATGATCGCAGATTGTCTACTCCTACAGCTTGATGAGTTCAACTTGATTCTAGGCATGGATTGGTTATCAGCTCAGCATGCACTTGTTGATTGCTGACGTGTTTCCTGACGAGCTACCAGGATTACATCCTGAGAGAGAGATCGAGTTCGAGATCACATTACTACCAGATACACAGTCGATCTCGATGGCTCCTTACCGCATGGCACCTGCTGAGTTGAGGGAGCTGAAGGTGCATTTGCAGGAGTTACTTGACTTGGGATTTGTGAGGTCGAGCACTTCACCTTGGGGTGCTCCGGTTCTATTTGTCAAGAAGAAGGATGGATCCATGAGGTTATGCATCGATTACAGGCAGCTGAACAAGAGAACGGTGAAGAACCATTATCCTTTGTCACGCATCGATGATTTGTTTGACCAGCTCGAGGGATCTTCGGTGTTCTCGAAGATCGATCTTCGCTCAGGCTACCATCAGCTGAGGATTCAAGTCTGATATTCCGAAGACTGCTTTCAGGACGCGCTATGGATACTACGAGTTTGTGGTGATGTCGTTTGGGATCACCAATGCATCTGCATCTTTCATGGATATGATGAACAGGATAAACCGTCCATATTTGGACAAATTTGTGGCAGTGTTCATAGATGATGTGCTCATATACTCACAGAATGAATGGGATCATGCGAATGATCAACGGGCTGTCTTGGATACATTGCGGGAGCACAAGCTATATGCCAAATTCAGTAAATGTGAGTTCTGGTTATCTCATGCCTCATTTCTAGGGCATGTCATTTCTGGAGTAGGCATCGCAGTTGATCCTACGAAGATTGAGGCAGTTATATCTTGGGAGCAGCCCAAGACAGTTACACAGATTCGGAGCGTCCTCAGGCTATCGAGCTATTACAGCCGCTTTGTCAACAGATTTTCAGGCATTGTTCGCCCTTTGACACGATTGACGCAGAAGGGAGTTCCATTCATTTAGGACGATTCATGTGAGCATGCTTTCAGTACATTGAAGGAGAGATTGAATATGACACCTATTCTTACTCTTCCTTCAAGCACTCAGGATTATACAGTCTACACAAATGCATCTGGAGAAGGTCTAGGAGCAGTGTTGATGCGGAGAGGACGGGTGGTTGCTTATGCATCAAGACAGTTGAGACCACATGAGCGGAATTACCCCACCCATGACTTGGAGTTAGCGCCAGTTGTCTTCGCTCTAAATATCTGGCGACACTATTTATATGGGGTGAACTTCGAGATTTTCACGGATCACAAGAGCCTAAAGTATATCTTTGATCAGAAGGAGCTGAACATGAGGCAACGCAGATGGCTCGAGCTACTGAAGGATTATGATTGCACGATCTCTTACCATCTCGGTAAGGGAAACGTGATGGTTGATGCACTTAGCAGGAGAGCTCATGCTGAGGGTACGACAAACTGGCTATATACATGGGATATGCTCACAGCTTTGACTGATTGGCATCCACAAGAGAACGCATCCATTTCCACAGTCGTACCTCCACGATTTAGCAGTTTGTGAGATCGCATCGTCGAAAGCCAAAAGACAGATCCATGGATTCGAGATAGATACATGCGCGCCGTCAAGGATGAGGTTGATGACTTTGTTGTGCCAGAGTCTATTTTATGGAAGGCAGGACGGGTCGTAGTACCCAATGACGAGCAACTTCACAGAGACATACTTGATGAAGCACACAGCTCACGGTTATCTATCCATCCAGGTAGTACGAAGATGTACCGTGATCTGAGTCGGCATTTCTGGTGGGATGGAATGAAGCGCGATGTGGCGCAACATGTCAGCAGATGTACGACCTGACAGATAGTCAAGGCCGAACACAGGAGACCACCAGGATTATTGCAGTCTCTTCTCATTCCCGAGTGGAAGTGGGAGAGCATTTCTATGGATTTTGTCACGAGATTGCCAAAGACACCAGGTGGCCATAATTCCATTTGGGTCACTGTTGATAGGTTGATCAAGTCAGCCCATTTCATACCTGTTAACACAACTTACACTCCATCCAGATTGGCCGAGCTATATGTGCATAATATCATTAGGCTACATGGTATACCACGAGAAGTGGTGTCTGATAGGGATTCGAGATTTACATCGCACTATTGGCATCAGTTCATGTCAGCACTACAGACAGAGCTGAAGATGAGTTCTGCATATCATCCATAGACAGATGGGCAGAGTGAGCGTACCATTCAGACGCTTGAGGATCTACTTCGTGCATGCACTTTGGAGTGGAAATGATCCTGAAAGGACCATCTACCATCGGTAGAATTCACGTACAACAACAGCTATCATTCCAGTATCGGCGTGGCACCATTCGAAGCCTTATACGGGCGGAGATGCCTCACACCTCTCAGTTGGCGTGAGGTAGGAGATCATGCTCTCTATTTCGTAGATCTCTTGGAGGAGACCACGAGAGCTGTTGATTTTGTGAGACGGAGGCTTCTGACGGCACAAAGCCGCCAGAAGAGCTATGCATACTATCGGAGAAGAGATTTGGAATTCCAGGTAATCCAATTCTTTCCTCTTTGTCCATTCAATTATGACTTATATATGTTCAACTTAATTTCATACTAACGACATTCCTATAAATTATAGGTTGGAGATTGGGTATTTCTCCGTGTAACTCCCATGAAGGGAATACAGAGATTCGGTGTTCGTGGCAAGCTGGAACCACGATATGTTGGACCATTCGAGATTCTTGCTCGTGTAGGGAAGGTGGCCTATCAGGTTGCCCTTCCTCCACACCTTTCAGGCATCCACAGTGTCTTACAGGTATCCACCTTAAGAAAATATGTGCACGACCCTCGACACATCATCAGTTACGAGAATTTAGACGTGGAGCCTGATTTAACGTACGAGGAGAGACCGGTACAGATACTTGACAGTGCTGTGAAGAAGCTTCGCAGCAAAGAGATTCCAATGATCAAGGTGTTGTAGCACCGACACGACGTCGAAGAAGCGACGTGGGAAACCGAAGCCGACATGCAGGCACGATACCCGCATCTTTTCTGAGGTAATAAACAAAACAAGCTTTTGTAATCAGATGTATGTTAAAAATAAAACTTGTTTTTCTCTTTGAGGTTTTTATGGGTTCAAAACCCTTTGAGATTTTTATGACCATATGAAATTCAAGACACCTAATGACCTTGACTCGAGTCGCGAGGACGAGACTCCCTTTGAGGTTTTTATATTTGTAACATCCGGATCCGCATAAAATCAAACCCGATCCGATTTGGGTCCAATTTTCCCAACAAAATTGTTGGCCAATGCTAAACAACTTAAGTCGATCAATTCATCATGAATCAAAAGTCGTTCGGACAAAATCGACGAAAAATCGGTCGCACCGTAATGCGTGTCCGAAAAAGTCAGGATGTAAATTCGGAAACCGCGAAACGAATCTAGACCGCCATGAGATCCGATTCGACGAAACAAGATCAACGGAATCGTTTGTTCGTCAATCGGAGGTCGTTAGATATTTTAAATCATAAAATTTAACCTCAAATCATAACCGTATCTCGAAAATCTCGGACATCCAAACTCGATCAAAAGTATATCAATATTACACTCATTTTGATCGTCGTTCTGAGACGATCAAATCAAGATGTTGTGCGTCAAAATCCAAGGTCCGAGGTGCGTGTGCGGTAGATTTTTGAGTATGTTAAATAAAGAGATTTTAAAAAATAAAAAAAAAGTATTTTTTCAGTAGCAGACAGCTATAACAGCCAATTCCAGCCGTTGGGAAAAAAATAAATAAAAATAAAATCTAACACTTGTCTCTCCTATTTCCACTTGGCCTATATGTATTCCACATGTCAAAGTTAATCCCCCTTAATACCCTTCCCATTCTCCTATTTAAACTAACCCAACGTCACTTCTTTCCCACTTCTTGCCAATTTCTATTCCTCCGTTCTCCCCCAAATCCTTCCATATCTCCAGTCCCCTTTCCCTTCAAATTCCCTTCTTTTCTCCTACAATTAGTTGCTGACCAGCTGCTGGGAACTCCCCATAATTGCTATTGTACATCCTACAACAAGATCAAATTCTCCAAGGTCAAAGCTTTACTTAGGTACATTCCTCAACCTATTTTTGCTGCCATGCATGAGATCTCACATTGATCCTCCTTTTTGCTGAGAAATTAAGATTAGATGATAGAAAATAAAGTTTTTAAAAAGTGAAATTTAGGTTTGAAATTGATTTTTTTGATATCTGGGAACTGAAAAAAAATAATATAGTAAGAAATTTAGTTGAAATTCTGTACAATCTCATCCTCTCCCTCCTTGATGCCATGCATGTACTCATACATATTGGATGTCATAGTTAATATTCTTCTAGCATGTTCATGTAAATATGCAGCATTTTTTTTATTGAATTACCTTTCTGAGATTTCTTACAATTTAGAAGACCTTTGAAAATTTTCTGAAAAATTCCAGTAAACAATCAGCATAATTTTTATGAACTTGAAATTTCTCCTGTCTGGAGATTGAAAATATCAGCCATCAGATTATTGAAAAATATTATTCTTGCACAAATCATAAACTGTCGCGGAAGTTTTTTTATCTCTAAATTTACATTTGACACTAGTAGATAAAATCTCAACCCCTGGTAAATCGAGAGTTGCGTTATGAGGAAAATCCGCGTGGGGGGTAAGTTGTTAATCAAATTCGCCCTATGCGGTCGGAATTATTTTTTTTATTAACTACCGTAGATAAGCCGCCTCTTGAAGAGGCGGCTTTGGTTAAGTAAGAGCCGCCTCTTGAAGAGGCGACTTTAGACCAAAGCCGCCTCTTGAAGAGGCGGCTTTATCGGGCAATAAACCCCAGCGGGCGGCCCCTGCCTCCCCCACGCGAACAGAACCCATTCCCAGCGAGCCCTTCCTCCGCCCAAGCCCCCCTGCGATCTCCAAGCGGCCTTCGGCTCCCCCTCCCGCCGCCGTACGCTCTCCGGTCATTTTGCCAACGTCCGTTGGCCGCATTTCCGCTATTCATCTCCTTCTCCACCTCAAGGAAGGTATGATTTGTCTATGGTTTAGGGTTTTGGCACATGTTTAGGGTTTAAATAATTGTTTGAAATATTTTCTTCACTCTAATACATTGATGTCGACGTAATGGTATGTAGGATGTCTCGAGAAGTTCGTTGTTTCTGTCACTGTGGGGGTACAATATCGAAGTCTAGTAAGGACGTGACCTACGTAGGAGGTCGTATGAAAACCATCAAAATCGATCACGAAATGTCATATTTGGGACTGATTGAGCACATTAAGTCCGTATTCAGGTTGGATTTAGCTCAAGGACTTGAGTTACAGGTCTTTCATAAAATGTCCCAAGATGGAGCAAGTTTTTATATTGGCTGTGTCGAGTATGATGATGATGTCCGAGAGATTGTTGAATATGCTGAGGAGATGGGTGCTACATATCGGCCCGTGATATTTACTGTCGCTGTCTCTATATGTGGATCCGTACCTCCAGTTTCTGTACCACAAAGTGGATCCGCACCTCCAGTTTCTGTACCACAATGTGGATCCGTACCTCCAGTTTCTGTACCACAATGTGGGTCCGTACCTCCAGTGGTAGACATGGATCCATTTCATGATCCGGAACTGGACAGGTTAATGGAACCCTCACCACAGAATACGGATGATGAGATGGAAAATGATGACAATGAGGAGGAGGATCATCATGTTGGAAACCGTATTGTTTCTGATATTCCATTTTTGAACATGAGAGGTGGTGATGGCTATATTCTGAATGGTGAAGATTGCATGAATACCGATGATGGGATCAGTCTGTCTAACGAGTTGAAAAATGGCATGCTTTTCAAATGCAAAGCCGATTTGGTGTTCGCCGTGAAAGTTTTCCACATTAAACGTCATTACAACTTCACGGTACTGGAATCTGATAAGAAGGTGTGGGATATACACTGCAGCGAACGAGCTAGAGGTTGTTCTTGGAGATTGCGTGGTCATCGTAGACCAATAGATGGACAGTTTGTTGTCTCAATGGTTGAGAAGCCGCATACTTGCTCGAACCGTGCTGTTAATCAAGACCATCCTCAGTTGGATTGCAACTTCATGGCTGTAAGATTCTTGAATCAAATTAAGATTTCTCCTTCAGTCAAGGTTTCTTATCTTCAGACATCTATTCAAGATGATTTTGGCTTCCATGTGAGTAGAAGAAGGGTCTGGGACGCACGAAGGAAAGGCATTGAGATGGTGTACGGCGATTGGAAGAAATCTTACAATGAACTTCCCTATCTTTTTAGGGCCTTTGAGCAGGCTATTCCTGGTTCGGTTACAGATATTGACACAACAACAGTTGACCAAGGAGAGCTATTTGAGAGGGCCTTCTGGGCATTTGGTCCTTGTATTGAGGCTTTCAGGCACTGCAGGCCTATTGTTAGTGTTGATGGTACACACATGTATGGAAGGTATAAACAGAAGATCCTTATTGCTTGCTCAAGCGATGCAGCTAACCACATTTTACCATTGGCTTTTGCTTTTGTCAACGAGGAGGATGACCCTAGTTGGGCGTGGTTTCTGGAGAGGCTACGTTTGCATGTTTTCCGTGATCGTGCTGGACCAATATGTTTGTTATCTGACCGTGCTCCGGGGTTACGTGCTGCACTCAGTTACCCAGAGGTTCTATTTGTTCCACCAGTTGCGGCATTGGTTTTGAAGACGTGCTACAACTGCATTAGCTACTTCTGTGACCGTCACGACGAGGCGCGTAATTGTATTTTACGGGGTGAGAAATATACCAAATACGCGCATGACATGTTGAAGCGTTGGATCGATAGAAGTAATGGCCACCGTTGTTTTCGCATACAGGGAGCACCCGTGCACATGTATGAGGTTGTCACAGGACAACGCATGACACAGTTCGGTCTTAAGGGTGGAAAGAAACAAACTGTCTTGGTTAGTGATGCATCGTGTACATGTCAAAAATGGCAAACTCACAGAATCCCTTGTTCTCATGCATGTGCCGTTCTATCTCACTTGAACACAGATGTAGAAGAATATGTTGGGCCATGGTATACTTGGCAAGCTCAGTCGAACATTTATGAGGGGTTGTTTTACCCCATTGGTGACAGAGAGAAGTGGCCCAGTTTCGACCATCCATTAGTTATTCCAGATGATAGCAGGATAAGGCAAAAGGGGCGACCAAAGAGTAAGAGGATTCACAATGAGATGGACATGAGGGAGAATACCGTGCATTCTCAATGCGGCACATGTGGTGTTGAAGGTCATAATAGGCGGAACGTGACGCATGGTAGGACGCAAAATAAATGTGGCATTTGTGGGGGCTTGGGTCATAACAAAAGAAGATGTCCCAACAGAGCTAGTATGTGAATGAATCATTTAAATTTTTTGTAATATCATTGTTTAAATTAATAAAATATGAAGTCATTGTTTATTAATTTGTATTGTTGTTTATGAACAGATGGAGCCGGGCCCAGTTGACCGTTCTCTTTTACGCCAGCAGAGGGAGCACCGTTCTACTGTTGTTTGGGCAGGGGATGTACGTACTTTTTTAAACTGATATTTCCTTCAATAATGTTAATAATCTTAGTGTTTGTTTTTCTAGGTGTCGAGATGCCTACGGTGCCGACGACGTGAGAGTACACTGAGGCATGTCCCCTTGGACGAGCGCGTAGTTGAGCACATTTGCGTAGCGGGTTTTTTAGGCGTACTGCAGATGGATTTCATATCCTTGGACTGGCACCTGATTACAGCTCTTGTTGAGAGATGGCGTCCCGAGACGCACACATTTCACATGCGCCACGGGGAGATGACAGTTACATTACAGGATGTGGCGTACATATTTGGGTTGCAGATTGATGGTCAGGCAGTGATTGGTCCTACTACTTCTCCCAGTTGGACAGGCTTGTGCGAGCGATTACTTGGGGTCCGGCCTGAACGGCCCAACATTGATGGTGCTCGAGTCCGCATGACTTGGCTACTAGAGCACTTCTCAGTTCTGCCAGAGGACGCCGATGATGATACCATTCTGCGATACACACGGGCGTACATTCTACAGCTTTTTGGTGGTGTGATCTTTCCGGACAAGTCCGGAAACGAGGTCTCCCTGATCTACCTACCTTTTTTGGAGGACCTGGAGAGTTGTGGGAGGTACAGTTGGGGCTCAGCTTGTTTGGCGTACTTGTACATGCAGTTGTGTGTTGCATCGAAGGCTGACGCAGTAGAGATTGGGGGTCCATTGATACTGTTGCAGTTGTGGGCTTGGGAGCGATTCCCCCATATCGCTCTGGTAGTTCACCACCGACCTCTTTGGTAAGGGAAGCCCTTGGGGGCAAGGTGGCATGCAGAGTTTGACATCTCAGCGGAATCTACACATGTGGTTCGGCCATATAGGGATGCACTTGACCTACAGCTAGATGAGCAGGTATTCAGTTATCACGTTATTACATTTTATTTTCAATTATAACGGGTTTTATAATATTTCTAATTTAACGCAGGTGATATGGAGGCCATATACAGAGGACGTGTTGTCCCAGTTGCCATTGTATTGCCGTGGCAATGAGTATTTACATGTGGCTCGTGTCCCCCTCATTCATTTTTGTATTGTTGAGCTACACACACCGGACAGAGTCCTTCAACAGTTTGGGGGCATTCAGGGGGTTCCAAGGGCTTGCGACACTTCATCTCAATTGCATGCAATCGATCTCCGAGGAAAGAGCAATGTGGATTGGACGGAGTTCCATGCAGTCTATATTAGACTATGGAACATCCGTAGAGACTACGTGGTGTCGATGACTCCCATTTCATTGGGAGGACCAGATACGACCGCCGAGTACATGCCATGGTATCGTCGAATAACAAGACGTTTCATTGGACGACATGGATGCACACTCGATTACGCGGTAAGATAGCATTTACTTGATTTACATTTTCTAGTATGATTTTACATGTTTTAACAAGATTTGATCATATTGCAGGTGTCTCAATTCGAGGAGATTGTTCGACTTTGCGATGATGGTTCACCACGTATTAGAGAACTTGCTGCTGAAGCAAGTTCTAGGATACGTGACTCTATACAACGACAGTTCCGAGATGGACCTACAGATGAGCATTCACAGGAAGACGCCGATGCAGAAGGTACATCTCATCCCCGTTCACGTGTTCGAGGACGTGGACGGGGACGTGGTAAACAACAAAGGCGAGAGAGTCCTTCTGGCGAGGGAGATGTCCCAGTGGATACACAACCCCCTCAGTCTGGCGTAGAATTTGAGACCCCAATTCCTGAGTGTGGGACATCTACACAGCCTACAACGCCGCCTGCACCCCGGAGGGATCGAGCGGAGCACAATGCAGGACCTTCACATCATTCACCCCTCCCGTTGTCCTTTGGAGTTGAAGGACCCGAGATGACCAACATCGACGACATAGATCGCAACAGTCAACTGCATGGATTTGACCCAAGACCACCGGAGACCATCATGGCGGATGAAAGACCTGTCAAATTACAATACAAAAGGAGGAGGGAGCGTAGACCATAGAATGTGATGTTGCCATTTTTTTGTAATGTAAACCAAGCATGTAAATGTGTTTGCAACTATGATCAAGTTACTTTCTATGAATCTCACTATTGTCTTCACTTCACTATTGTCTATGAATCTTATCTTTAAAAGTTGTTCTAATATCATATTTGCTATTACATACTGTGCAAGACGTTCACTTCGCCAACGTATAAATTCCATAAAAAAAAGAGGGGAAGCAGCAGCTCTGCGAGCAGCAGAGCTGCTGCTTCCCCCTTTTTTTTAAGGTTCTGCCTCAAAGCCGCCTCTTCAAGAGGCGGCTTTTGCTAAGAGCCGCTTCTTTAAGAGGCGGCTTTGGTCTAAAGCCGCCTCTTGAAGAGGCGGCTCTTACTTAACCAAAGCCGCCTCTTGAAGAGGCAGCTTATCTACGGTACTTAATAAAAAAAATAATACATACCGCATAGGGTGAATTTGATTACAAACTTACCCCCCACACGAATTTTCCTCGTTGCGTTATATATTGATTAATCATCAATCTTATCAATATTGCATAAGGTAAATTTCTGTTTTACATTGTAGTAATAACAACAGCATGATTTCCTAGATATTGTTTATACCCTTCAAAATTAGTAGAAGAAATGACGTCTTAGGGTGGGTGTAAAAATAGGCTGTTCTCAGGTTATAGATAGAAGAAGGTAATATCAGGGGTCATGATATAGGAAATTTCGAGGTTATTGAGTATGAAGTTTGAGGAAATATCTTGCTCGGTTTGGGTTGAGATTTCCAGTCAAGGCCTACAGTTTGTTGAAAATGGGAATTGTTTGAAAATGCTGGGATGTGCATAACTACAGGATATCATTAGGGTGATGGGATATTAGCAAATCAGATCTGGAAGTACAGTTGAAGAAACTCAAAAGGATAGGATCCTTTCATGATTTTCTACTAGGGATTTTACAAGTGCTATAGGTGAATGTTGAATTGGTTACATAATCCATCCTATATCTTCAATAAATCCTTATGCAGTTAGATGCATGATTATGGACTGTCCTTGTTCATAAGGACATTATACCATCAACTCGAACTCTACAGAGGATTGATGCATGTCATGCACCTTTGAGGATTAAGAACCATGTGTGATCTTAAGGATTAAGAGACTAATAACAGAAGTTAAAGTAAATAAGAAATTAATGCTAACTTCTTGAGACAATATCTGAATCTATTGAGTTAAACATATCAGAGATCGAGAAAGAATGAAGAATCCGGTAGATGTTCAAGGTTCAGGAAAGCGGTATGCGTATGCGTTCGGACTGATCACCGAATACTGACTAAGCGGTATGCGGGGGCATATGTGGGGTATATGCGATTGTAAGCGGTTTTCTAATTTTTAATTTAAAAATAAAAAATATCTATGAATAACATTACCACTGAAGTTATGTATCTAAGTGGAGTTAAAGAAGATCTAAGATAAACGGTCCATGTTAGATGGGTGTGCATATATACTTTTAATTGCCTCATATTTAATCACAAAAAAATATTTACCATAAAAACTTTACATTATATGATTCGTAATAACAAAACTTCAATACTCATACATGCACTACATGAGCAAAACCTCAATCGACATATATAAAAAATATTCGATGATACATTGCATATACTCGTCAAAATAATACATGAGAAAAGCATAAAACATTGCATATACATAATGGTATAATGCATTGCAATTGTATAGAAATGCATGTCATATTCTAACAATTGAATGAAGAGGCAGAGTTACAGAATAAGGACTTGAATGAGAAGATTGAAAAGTTGGAGCTGTCGGAGCAGTATGCGGGGCATATGCGGGATATGCGGGGCATATGCGGGCTGCATAAGCGGGGAGGGCGCATAATGCACTGATTCAAGTAATCGGTGCGGTCCGCACGCCGCACGAGCATATGTGGCCCGTGCGGCCGATTTAGTGAACACTATGTTGGTGAATGAATGACGTCAAATGAATAAACATGCCGGTCATGGTAACCCTTATATCTGACCGTGCGAGGGCGCGGTGGCCCTCAACTGGGCGGGAGATAGGAAGCCCAGTTCGGGCAGCGGTCGTCAAGTGCGCGGGTCTAGGATCCCAGTCCCTTTCACGGTTTTTACGCGAGCTCGCAGTGTTTTTACGCCTCTTTGGGATCCCGACTTTTGACCAGTTCCGCTGACCCTTTTGTTTTAAGATACCCATGCGGGGATCCTTGGTTTTCAGTTTTACTTATGAGCTCGTTTGCCCGTAGTAGTCGGGCCGTTTTTCTATAGTAACTTTTCCGGAGAGTCTCGCACCCGTCTAAGTGGCATAGTTTTGGAGTAGATCTATCCCTCTATTGGATTGCACTTCCAATTAGAGGGCGAGGCGGAAGGGCCCTTTTCTAGGCTACCTCACCGCTTGAGTTTTACTTTCGCCAACAGACTTGGCGATTCTACATCCAGATTATCCATATCTAAATCATCTAGAGTTACATCTGAGACAGTTACAATGAGGTTTGGAGGAGTTACAAATAAAGTTGAATTGATTGGAAGTGACTATAATCTGATTTGAAATTCCTATAAGCTAGTGGACGTGTTGGGAACTTAGTTAGGATGCATTATACAATACCGCATGCCTACAGAGGCACCTCAACCCTAAGGCATTCCCCATGTCTTAGAGTCAAAGTGTGAGGTTGTACACTAACCAAGACCACAGACTATCCACTAGAATTAAGAAATTAAATAAAATTAAGAAACCTTTCCAATCTCATCTTTTCCATCATCAAAAATCATAAACATGATCTTTGAATAATATATGCATACTTATAATCAATCAATTACAATATAATTATGTGATATATGGGAAGTATTGGGATAATGGCTGATCTTGGGAGGTGCTTACAAGTAACTTGAAAACCTGTTTATATTCGCAAGTAGAAATAAATTGTATTGTTCATGCCTTTCTACTTGCTTGATTTTGAACATATTATATGCCTATTTATTTTTATGAGTTTTTGGGGGATACCAGCGCCTGCTGACGCCTCTTCTTTCCTAACATGTTTTGGCAAGCAAAAAGCATGCTGCTCAGTAGCTATTGATGTTTCCAGGCGATAGGGTATATACTAGACGGTATGTTCCTTTTTGTTTCAGATTCTTCTTTTCTCTTCTGTATATATATATTGGGACAAATGTATGAATGAACTGTCAACTTCTGATGTACATGTATTGATATTATGAAAATGAATGAAATAAAATTTTGGTGGCATGTCTTTGTTGAATCTGATGAATGTGGTTTGGAATGTCATGTGCAAATATAACAGCACGAAAAATGTCCCCATAAATTCATACATTTAATGCGATGCCAATGAAGTAATACTGCGAATGCAGCGTAAACGGGCACCCAGATCCGAGGGGGTTCACAACTTGGAAAAGAACTCTTATGATGCTTTCCAAGTTGACAAGCTTCGCGCTGGAATGATGCGGATGCAAGAATTTGCGGTAGAATTCTTCTTAATTTTGGTAGAGGTGACCAAGACGCAAGTGCCTTGTGTAGGCAGACAACTCCTCAATAGACGTAGAAACATGACCTGTAAAAGGATACCGTGTTAAATGGTACACACCCCATTCTTCACGGCCACAACCAATTACCTAGTTCGTCAGCATATCCAAAAAGACAAGAAACATTAGATCAAAAATAGCTTGACAATTAAGCTTCTTCGTAATTTTAAATACAGATAAAAAGACTCATAGGAAATTCATGAGCTAGAAGAACATTATTTAGCCGAATATTTGGAGCCACTTGAACCTCCCCCGGTCCAGAAATAAGGGATTGTTTTCCATCTGCCACAACAATGGTACGACATGGTGCAATCTCTCGAAGTGTAGAGAATTGATTTTTGTTGACGCTAATGTGTCGTCATACACCCGAGTCTACCAACCAATCAAAAAAATTAGATGAACCCCTACAAGTACAAAACAATGTACGTATACACGAGGGATCAACAAAGGCTGCAGTATCAGTACAGGTGGTGCCCATGGTAGCTCCTACTCGTAACAAAGACGGTTGCAATGCAATCTCGTGCTAGCTTAGTTGTTGCATCAGAACCTTATGTTTTACTTAGGATATACTCGAAGAGATATCATCGTGCGTTGAGATGGCTTGATGAGTCATTGGGGGCCTTCCATGTTTCCCCAATAATGATCCTCAGTGTAACTTATGCAATCACAAAAGGTACATGGGGGATTTCCACGCTCGAAATCACGACCATGTCCCCTACCTTTAAAGAAATTCCCTCAACCTCTACCTGAGGATACGATCATAGCTGATGGGGTCTCAACACGAATATCTACTAGAAGAGATATAGACAACATGTTAATCATGTTGAAGGCTTCTTTGATAGACGGAATCTCAAATGTAGTGATCATCTATGCTCCGACAGTTTCATATATAGGGTTCAACTCTCCAAGAAAGAGTCCAATCATCAATTAATTAACGAAGGTACTCTGTGTCAGGTAGGTCCAAGTGGGCATATATGAGTTCAATCTCTGGAACCTGAATTAATTGTTGAATAGAATTGGGCAGGGGACAACCATTTTGCTTTAGTTGTGACATATCAACATGTCTGAAGGATCTTGGCATCATTCTTCTCTTTTGAGTATGTCTTGCAAAGACTATCCCACATGCATTTAGCTGCCCCGTAATACACAACATCATTTTCAATACACAAGATACAACTACTCATAATTCATTCTTTGACTATATCATTATCCATCTTCCATGTTGCATTTATGACGGTCTTCTCGGTTGGTTCCTCCTTGGTGATGATATGCTCTTTATCATGTCTTTCTATTACATTCAGAAGAGATCAGAGCCACAACACATAACTCGCACCATCCAACTTGGTAATGGTACCAAAGAAGAGGTTCTTCATTTCCCGTTAGTGGCTAGAAGAATCTACTACCTCGAGCATATTTCACAATGTATCAATGGACCAACCCAACAGTCATAGCAGAAGCAATAGGAAGACCACAATAAAACAAATCTCAAATCATGTACTCTAGGTCATGATAATCTCTTCAAATATCAACCACTCAATCAACAAAGAAATAACTGTAGCAATCTCAAGGTGGAGAAAAATATGCAAACTGACAGCCATGACGATCGAAGGTGGCTAGTGGCAACACTGGAGGTTTTTGGTGACGTAGATGGAGACATTAGATGGTTGGCAACATGCTGGTAGGTGTCGGTAAGTGCTACTAGAGAATCGACTATCTATGTTGGATATGGTGCTATGGTTGTAGGCTAGAGTGCCGTAGTGGTAGGCGATGGGTGGCGATGCTGGAGATGGTGTTGCTGGCGATAGGTAGGCGTGGTGCTGGGGATGAGTAGACATGGTGTTGGTAGGCAATGGATGACGATGGGTATGCATGGTGCTAGCGATGGGTGGCTATGGTTTTTGTGATGGGTGTTGGCGATGGTTTCGGAGAGATGTTGGTAGGCGACTTTGTTTGGAGGCGATGCCAGTTGGAGGCATTGGAGAGATGTTGGAGTTGAAGGAGATGACGCAATGGAATTAAGTCACGGGCCCAAGAGAGAGGAAGCCCCACTCATGGGTCTGACACCATATTGATGTTTGCTAGAAATGGAAAAAAACGAACGTGTATTTCTCATTGAATAGTTATCCCTTGTATAAGGAGGTTAGGGTTACTAAAACAATTACACCTACACCCCTAGACTATGAGCTAAAGTTTGTATAACAAAAATATATTCCAATATTGACCGTTTGGGAAATGGGATGAAGGGGCTTGAGGCTAGCTTATTATGCATGTCGCAAAAAAGAGAGGAGTTTTGATGGTAATTGGATCTTGTCCATCGTCCAATTAAATGTACACATCAGCTATTGAGAAATATTGTTCGTGAATGGGACCTTAATAAAAGGTCATGTACTACATGCTTCAATAAGAAAAAATAAGACAATCCTTGATGGTCCTCTTATGGGACATGACGATCATCCCAAATGTCTTGTGCCAAATATGAAAGTACGAGTTATGGCTAAAGTATATATACAACATATAAAACACCCCCATATACTTAGCTCGAACTATGTCCTCATAGTGATCAAAGAGCTGGAAAGAAAGACATAACTCGTGCTAAGTATAAAAAAGTGAAAAGAATAGTATACTACAACGACGAATAAAATAACAAAATCAATAGAAGTTGGTGATCCCCCTATACTTAGGATCAAGTAATCCTAAGTATAGAAGACTGTACACAAGGGGAAAACTGAGGAGTAGAATGTACTGGGTTTACCCCCCTATACTTAAGGTAAAATATAGGCAGTAAAACAGAGGTAAAAAGAATCAAACAGAATAATCACAAGTCTGACACCCCCCCTATACTTAGGGTAAATTACACCGTAAGTATGGAATGATCATAAGATGGAGATGGGGTGTTAGACAGAAAGAATTTATGACATGGACAAAGTGGATCTATACAATTGTGAACAATGTTGAGGTACCTCTCAACGAGCGCTAGAGTTTACGCCCCTAATGTTAGCATCCTTGTTCATGATGATGTAATTATTATGTTTTTTATATATTTCAACCCAATATTAGAGCAAGTTGGTATTGCGCTTCTTTGTCATAAGATTGTGTTTCATTTCAATTTTTACCTAAGTTCCTTTAATATCAAGAAAAAAATGTATTAAGCCTTCTCCCACTACAAGTAGGGTCGGCTACATGGATTCTTGCTCAAATCCATGTTGAAAGATTCGACTAGTTTTTACGCTGGCCGTCGACTACCTAACGCAACCACTGCAAGAGTGGGATTTGAACCCTGATCTTTTGTGTGGTAGACACATTGTACTACCACTAGACCATTAAGTGGGTACCTTTAATATCAAGAAAGTTCTAAAAAAACATGTGGCAGGTGAAAGTTCTAAAAAACATGCAACAGGTGCACATACTGCTAGAACAAGACAATGGTCACATAAAGCATGGTGGACATGCAAACACATGAAGGAAATAACCTACCCAACTGCTGACTTCTTCCATCAAGTCAAGGGAGTTAGCTTCATATTCAATAATAATATAAGCATTATATACTCTTATGTGAAGGGTGTCTTGAAAGAAATGTAAATAAACATAGATGAGTGATCATGCCCTTGGCAGATCTGAGTAAACAAATTATCTTTGTGTCTTGAGTTCACTCCATGCCACATAGAGTTGTGAGTTAAAAGTATATGAACTATACAAGGATCTGAATCTTAATGAACAAAATCTTAAGAATAATACCAAAAATAACTATTATGATAGCGTCTCACATGGATTTCGACAGCTATCCTGCCAATATTACTCATTAACCATGCTATATATCACGTTCAAGTGATAGTTTTATATCTTTCATGATTTATGTTATTCAAAAGATACCACATTGTACAATAAAGAAAAATAACAATACGTGACACCAAGAAGAAGCGTCCTACTTGACATAAAGAGAAAATAGTTGGGTATCCTATTGATTGTTTTCAAAGAAACATATTGACGAAAAAATCACAAAGCTAAATTGCCATGTACAGCAGATGTTAGAAGTTATTTGTGTACAAAGGTGGCAGAAGACGTGAATCATTTGTGTTTCACTTGTGATCGAGCAAGTGAGATTTGGAGAAGGGTTGAGATTGATTGGGTGGACTCCTCAGGAAAGGATGGCTTCCAGGACTCTTTTGGATCAGCTGATATTCATCCCAACAGGGACCGCGTTATGCCTGTGGCTCTAATTTGGGTGGTTTAGCTGACAGCGAAGTGGGGTGATCTTTCGTAATGAAAGGTTCTACTCTGAGAATATAATTGAACACGCTAAGGCTCTCTTGGTCTTTGTATGTAATCACTAAAATGTGGTGTGCAATGGTTCAAGTTCACGCCCTATTTACCCCTTAAAAAAGAAACAAGGATGATTTCAAAAAAAAAGAAACAGGAGTACACATCATATATAGACCCACCACAAAAACTACCTCAAAATTGGAAGTAAGACTAAAGCATCAACTACGCACATATGGATCACGCGAATTTGCGTAAAAATTAGCAATCACGTGTATCCTTTAATTAAAGAGTTCATGGACAATGTCTCCCAAAATTCTAATATGTGTGACGTACATATAAAAGTATTGTCAAATCACAAGAAGCAAGCTTGAACATGCACTTAAAAAAAGCCATGAACTTGCACTAACATCATCCTTTGATCCTTACCTTTCATTTAGAATCGCTAGTCCATTAGTATCATGAAGAAAGGATACATCCCCAACAAGGCAGAGTACCTGGGCATAGTCATCCATGGAGTTTATAAGACAACTTTTCTAATATCTAAAAATGACATTTATTTCTAGATAAGTAGCAGATTTTCAAATTTTGACAGATAAGACAATATCCTTGAAGTATGACACTTAAAGGCCGTTCATGTTAGTGTTCCAGCAGAAAGCTTAATAAAATATTTCAATGGTACGCTGAGTTAATCAACAATGCAAACTGGAAACCCTTTCAATTAAAGCTCTTCAAAACCCATAATTGATAATACGAGTTTAATTAGAGGAGTCTGATAAATAGCACACAGGCAGTCCCTGTTGAAAATGTGACTTCGATGATTATTCAGAAACCCTAGGCTCTCTTATATATAGGAGAGACCTTAGGGTAAATTACAGAGAAGTCTATAGAAAAGAAAGAAACAACAACAAACTCCATAAATAAATAATAACACTACTAACTATTTCTACACTCCCCCTCAAGGTGGAGCATAGATATCTATCATGCTCAGCTTGGACGAACATCTCTGAAATGGTCCTCTGAGCAGTGGCTTGGTAAATATATCTGCAGTCTGATCTCCTGAGCTCACATGTGCAGTAGATATCAACCCTCTCTGGATCAAGTCCCTAGTATAGTGGCAGTCAACTTCAATATGCTTGGTCCTTTCATGAAAGGCTGGATTGTTGGCAATGAACAATGCTGCCTGATTATCACACTGAAGCTTCATAGGTAGAGGTACCGCTACATGTAGATCTTCTAGTACTGAGCGAACCCACATCATTTCCGTACTGGCTTGAGCCATAGCCCTATACTCGGATTCGGCACTGGACCTTGCCACAACGGTTTGTTTCTTGCTTTTCCAAGAAACCAAAGAGCCTCCAACAAACACTGCAAACCCTGAGGTTGATTTTCGGTCCTTGGGACATCCTGCATAATCTGCATCTGCACATGCTGAGACAGATAAGTCCGTGCCCTTTCTGAATAGCAGCCCTGAACCTGGAGAAGACTTTAGATACCTTAGTATCATGTGTATAGCGTCCATGTGAACCTGTCTTGGCTGCTCCATAAATTGACTCACCCTGCTAACTGCAAATTGAATGTCTGGGCGAGTTATGGTGATGTAGAGGAGTTTGCCCACCATCTCTCTATATCTCCTCTTATCTACTTCATCAGTATCACCATCATACAGCCTCACGCTGGGATCCATAGGAATACTTGATGGTTTGCAACCATCCATGCCCGTCTCAGTCAGGAAGTCTGTAATATACTTCCGTTGGGTCATTACCAAACCCTGTGCATTCCTCGCAAATTCTAACCCCAGGAAGTATCTCAGGGTGCCAAGATCTTTTGTAACAAATTGACGGCCAAGGAATGCCTTCACCTTTTCTATGCCCTGTGCATCATCTCCTGTAACAAGAATATCATCCACATAGACCCATAATAACAACCGTACCTGCCGATGACTTCTGGACAAACAATGAGTGATCGGCATTTGACCTCTTGAATCCTTGTTGCTCAATCAGGTTGGACAACTTCTGGAACCATGCTCTGGGGCTCTGTTTGAGGCCATATATTGCTTTGTGAAGTCTACAGACCATCTGCTTCTCCCCCTCAGCAGTAAACCCAGGTGGCTGCTGCATGTAGACTTCCTCCTGCAAGTCTCCATACAGAAATGCATTCTTGACATCTAGTTGAGATATACTCCAATCACGGACTACAGCAACAGATAAGAGAATGCGAAGGGTAGAATGTCTCGCCACTGGAGAAAAAGTATCCATGTAATCCACACCGTAGGTTTACGTAAACCCACGAGCGACCAAGCGTGCTTTATACCTATCCAGGGTTCCATCTGCATGGTATTTGACTGTAAAAACCCATTTGCAGCTCACAACGGATGCATCAGAAGGTGCAGGGACCAAAGACCATGTGCCACGAGACTGCAGAGCCCTCATTTCTTCTTCCATTGCTAATCGCCAGCATTCAATCTGCAAAGCTTCCTGGTATGTCCGTGGTATCTCCACGGAAGACAGAGCTGTGGCAAATCTCTGAAAATCACCTGTGAGACGGTGAAAAGAAACCTGTGAAGCAAACGGATAAGCGGCACATTGCCGCTTCTGTTTCCGAAGAGCAATCGGAACATCAAGACTGTCATCTGCTGTACGAGATGGGCTAGTGTCAGCCTGAACTGAAGGATCCTGCACATGTACCAAACCTGACCCGTCAGTAGTAGTGCCATCGGAACATACCTGAGGCGGGATGATCGGCTGCTGTGTGGTCTGAGCAGGACCTGACCGGCGCGTATAGAATTTCGGTAACGGTGATATGATAGGCCGTGGATTGGGTGGAGGTGGAGGAGGTGGTGGGGGTGGTGGAGGTGGTGCTGGCGTGGAGACAGACAGAGGGGAAGACTCAGATGTACTCAATGTAGGTGGTGGAGGAACATAGATCTCATCAGTGGTAGTGGATGGTACCATTCTGTCACTTGCAGGAGAGAAATACATGACAGACTCGAAGAAAGTGACATCGGCACTCACAAAGTATCTCTTAGTTGTGGGATCATAACACCGGTAGCCCTTCTGAGTTCTGGAGTAACCAACAAAGACGCACTTGACCACTCTAGGAGAGAGTTTGTCAAGTCCGGGAGATAGACGATGCACAAAAGCTACAGTGCCAAAAACACGTGGAGTTAGTGAGAATAACTCCCTATCTGGAAAAATAATGGACATAGGTATCTTTTCACCAAGGACTGAGGATGGCATACGGTTGACTAGATAACAAGCAGTAAGGACAGCATCACTCCAGAAAGAAATAGGGGCACAACTCTGAATCAACAATGTACGAGTAATATCTAAGAGATGGCGATGCTTCCTTTCCGCGACACCATTCTGTTGTGAAGTATATGCACAAGTGGTTTGGTGAATAATGCCCTTTGATGACAGGAATTGTGACAGTAAGCGTGTACAGAATTCAAGGGCATTATCAGTCCGAACATATTTGACATTTGCAGAAAAGACATTGAACACTTCATTAATCAAGTTTTTGATCACATTTCCTGCTTCGGATTTATTTTTCAAAAGAAAGACCCATGACACACGAGAGAAATCATCCACTACCACAAGATAAAACCTGTGTCCCTGATGATCGGGAACACGACTTGGACCCCATATATCTATATGTAACAACTCAAAAGGGGAGCTACTGCTCCGACTCAGACGACGTGGGAAGCTCGACCTGTGATGCTTTCCCAACTGACACGCTTCACATTGAAACGAAGAACTAGGAGAGATCTGAGGCAGAAGATGGCGCATTTTCTGAAGCGGAAGGTGACCAAATCGGAGGTGCCAAATGTACGGAGAGACTGGTCCAGCCGAATGAGAGGAGACACCAGCATATGAATCCCGGACCAACCTATATAAACCATTCTGCTCAGAGCCACAGCCAATCACCTTGCCCGTGAGTATGTCCTGAAAAATGAGAGAAGACGGGTCAAATATGGCACGACAGTTCAAATCCTTCGTAATCTGACTAATAGATAGCAAATTCACTGAGAACTCAGGAGCATGCAGAACATTCTGTAAATGCAAAGTGGAGGACATGAAAACCTCCCCCTGTCCAACAAGGGGCGAATGGGTACCATCTGCTATCTGTACTGAACGTCCGGGAGGAATGTCCCTGTAGGCCTGTAATCTACCTCTATCTCGGCAGAGATGATGTGTGGCTCCAGAATCAATAATCCAGTCGGATATATCATGAGATGTAGTAGATCTACCTGAGGAGCTTGCGGCTGCGGAAGAACTGGCAGAGGCAGTGGCAGCAATATCTGAGGAATCACCAGGCGAATCACCAGAAGCATGTGGCATAATCTCTCGGAGACGGGCGACAAGTTCGTCAAATCGACTATCTGCAGTAGAGGTCAGTGGAGACTGAGAGTGCTCTGCAATGCGGGCTGATGCTGGAAATCCATGCTTCGAATAGCATGTCTCCTCCGAGTGTCCTGTGCGACGACAATAGGAGCATGTCTGACTAAAGCGACCACCCCTCCCCTGGGGTCCACGGCCACGTCCACGACCACGGCCAGATGGTGGTCCACCTCTCCCACGCGAGACTGCCATCGCTGAAGGAGGTGGAGTAGAAGAGCTGGAGGAGACTGGAATGCGGCTAAGCCGTCTGTAAACATCCTCAACTGGAGGAATAACTGCATCTGCAAGAATCTGAGATCGAGCTGCATCGTACTCTGGGTCAAGGGCCGCAAGGAGAACGCCAACCATGGTGGCGTTTCGAAACGCCTTCTGCTGCTCAGGAGTTGCAGTCAGAGGGATGATACTATATAGCTTCTCGAACATCCCTCTTAGGTATGTATAAAGAGAATGGAGAGGTCTGCCGTTCTGCTTCATTGTGAATATGTCGTGCTGAAGCTGCAACATCTTCGTCTCATTTCGCACTTGCGAATATGTGGCGGCAAGAATGTCCCACATTGCCTTAGCAGTGGGCTGATGGAGGACGTCGTTGGCAATCTCCATCGTTAAGGTGCCGGACAACCAGACCTTTGCATAGGAATCATCAGCCTCCCACGAGGCATAGATCCCAGTCTTCTCCGCGGGCTCATCCTCGGTAAGAATATGTTTCTTACCATTCGACTTCATAAGGCTCATGAACTGCATAGCCCAGAGCTCGTAGTTAGACCCGTCCATCTTGACTATTGGCGCAGGACCTTTGAATGCGCCGGTGGAGGGCATATCAACTTTTGATTCTGACATACTGCCGCTTGGAGAAGAACTAGGATATGTAGACGTAATGCTGGATGTCTACAAAAACTGCATCAGATTTGAGTACGTGTGTAGACTTTCACGCACTCAAATCCATAAACCGTAGGAAGAGGGGTCTAGGGCACGCCGCGAAGGAAGTTTACAGCCCTTGAATCGTCACGAGAACAACTCGTATAGAGTGCTGGAGACCACTGGAACCCTACAGCGACAGTTGAAGGGTGCCGCTGTGGGTACGGGTGCCGCTGTGGCGGCAGTAGGCGGCAGGGAGGGGTGCCGCTAGGGTTCCGGTGGCTGTGGGCGGCAGAGGTGGGGTTGCCGTTGAGGCTAGGGCGCCGCTGGTAGGCGCAGGAAGCCGCTGTTGTGCGGCTGTGAGCCGCTGGAGAGGTGCGGCGGCGGGCTGATGTGCGGCTGGAGCCGCGGGAAGGGTTGCGTCGGGAGCCGCAGATGGTGCGGCGGCGAGATGAGAGAGAGCGAAGGGAGAGGGGCGGCGGGTGGGGAAGGGAAAGAGCCCTAAGGCGGCTCTGATACCATGTTGGAAAATGTGACTTCGATGATTATTCAGAAAACCCTAGGCTCTCTTATATATAGGGAGAGACCTTAGGGTAAATTACAGAGAAGTCTATAGAAAAGAAAGAAACAACAACAAACTCCATAAATAAATAATAACACTACTAACTATTTCTACAGTCCCCATACACATATTCGTAGAATTGACTAGAAGTTCTATGGGACATTCCCTATCTTTAAAATTTATCAGAACTCAATTATATTCAAAATATCTTTTCCCCCACGTTGAAGCTATACGATCAGAAGGGATGCTTCCAGATTTAACCATTACCAAGGAAATATAAAATACTAAACCATTCCCCATGCTAGGTAGGGTCCAATAAAGGAATTCATCACATTCATACAGATCCATCCAAGGTATACAAAGAAAACAAAACTGAATAAAAACTACTCTGCAATTTCGAGGACTGGTAATTTAATGTTATTCTTCTCTACCAACTCCTCAAAATTCTTTTCATGGCACACCTAAATGTAGAAACGGCAACAAACTTGTGTTTTCAAGCGTCGTTATAAATGTTTCTGCTTTCCAATGCAACTGTTAAAAGCAAGACTTATTTGTTCTAACTGGGCACAAGAAAATTGTGTCAGCATGACTCATTTTGACTATCAAGTGCACAAAGTCACAGCAAAAAAACATATTTTTTTCAAAAAAGGGACACAAGTTGCAAGAAAAAGTGAACCATCAAATCTGAATCTATCAAATCTGAATCTGAAATATGCCTAGTTTCCTGCACAAATATGAAGCTTCGTGAAACTCAATTTGTTCACCACCTAACCTTTAGAGACTTTCTTCAAGAGGTTGCACCTTATGGGTGCTCATTCAGACTCTGGACTGATGATGGTATGGAAGAAGAGACTTTGTGCAATAGGTTCCCAAAGCTCTTCGCTTCAGAATCTATTCCAAAGCATAGTATTGCGGTTCCCTAGTCCGATGGCTCACATGCTCCTACACTTGTCTCAAGTTTCTTTAATGAGAGGATTCAACACTTCATAAGGATGATGGGGTCCATTAATTCGACAAAGGGGGCCTCTAATGATCGGGATTACTGGATATGAAATGATGATGGTAAATTCTTGACTGAGCGGGGCCGGGAATTAGAACAAAAGGAGTAAGCGGTCCTCTCGCTTTGTCATCTCTTGGCCAATCTTTTCATTCGAGCGATTCACACCTGGCTTGGCTCTAGTTGTCGGACTAGGAGCTGCTATATCATCCGCATCAGATCTTGTAGAAGAAGAATCCCCCACGTATACATATGATGCACTTTAGGACGCCCGACTCTTCTCATCATCTAGGAAGGAAGAGGGAAGGTCTCATCTTTCTTTGACGAGTCATACCTGATGGGGACAAACAAAGAGTATATTCATGTGTCGTGCGAAAGGGGGTGAGCCCACCCTTAGTCCCTAAGGATTCGTCGACCTAGCATCTTCCGTATGTCATTCCCTAGTCTTCTTTTGTTCTTTTGTTAGCGCATCGGGCCTAGATTGACGGAGGCGTCAGCGTGGGTAAGCAGACGGGAGACAAGGGACGACAATAAGCAAGGAGAGTGAAAAACTACTAGCAGTCCGCGGGAGGGGGTCGGGGACGTGAGGGGACATTTTCATGGACGGACAGATGTCTGCTTTCAAAATTGAGGCACGAATGACGTATGGAAACTTGCTTCATCTCCAACTATCAAAAAATCGTAGACTGATCGTAAACTGGTAAGCTCTCACAGAGGTCAGGACACATCAATCTATCGATTCATCAACTATATATGATGCACTTTGGGATTCACGCATTGAGAAGGCTTTCTTTCTTTTCCGTTTATGTCTTGCTCTCTTGAACCGGCAAAAGAGCGAGCTGGTTGCAGTCCCTTCTGTAGAATTCGAGAAGAAATGAGAGGTAGGGAGGCTTGGGGGGATCGAGAAGAGTCTTCACGATAGAAAAGAGCTAGGGACTACCTCAACTGACTGAATGTCTTGCTCGAAGACGATCAGAAAAAGCTCGAAGCTCTTGGAGCATAGAAGTTTGGCTTCAGAAGCATGAGGTGCTTTGACAGGGGCCGAGAATCTGACACAAAAGTTTGATTAAGGCGAAAGGAGAAAAAAAAGCTTGCTTATTTATGAGGATAAAGAGCTAATATAGATAGTCTTTCGTCGGTTATAACCTTCAATCAAGTAAGACAAGTGGAAGATGGAAAAACCTATCGTTGAGAAAAGGGAGGTACTGAGTCTCAACCGTCCCTGATCCAGTAATTGCGAAGATGACATATCCACTAGCACATGGCCCCTCTGAGAATCTGACGTCCTTTCTGGAAAAAATGTCATAGGACTATTCTAATCAATTACTGCCGCTTTTGCAAGGAACGAGGGGGATTCTGACATACTCCTATGTATGAGGTCAGGATAGGAAGATACTGAGTACCACTAGACAGAGGTGCTTATTGACATCAGCAAGGACATGAGGAGAAAGATATCAGGTCATAACCTGGACGATAGCTGGGAAGTTCAATCGAGGGCAGGGGTGCAAAGAGAAAGATAAGGTAGAAGCTTTTTCGTTCGGACGAAAGTACAAGCAGCTCTTAAAGCAAAGTGATGAGGTAAGGGAAAGAGCTTTTCGCTCGGAAGCGAGTAGGAAGTAGCATATAGTACAAAGTACAAAGCATATTGAGAGTAGGGGGTAAGGGAAGAGAGGTCAAAGGGCCAAGAGAAGTTGGGAGGAGAGACGTCATGATGGTGCTTAAAAGATGAAACCTTTTTCCCATCTACTCTGACTTTGGTGATAATCTGTATCTATCAACAGAAACTCCTCCATAAAGAGAGTGAAGCAATACACTTCACTATAGAACATTGTCGGTCGGTAAAGATGCATCATCATCCTAGGTGGGACTCCACTTTCCCCTCGACAACTGATTTTATGGTTCTCTTCTTTCTTCTTATACCTTTGCACTTTCTTAATAGGAGTCGACTTCCTCTGTTTTCCTGTGAAAGAATCTACCAATCCCTTATTTTTGTCATCAAGCGAATAATATGAGGAAGCAAATCCTCTAGCCTTCCGAATAATAGCGATGAGAGACTTCGAGGGAGTATTTTGTAAAAGCCAAACCCCCCTACTATAATATATCTAGGGCCAACAAGAAATCAGGCTCGGTAAGAGGAGCTAGAAGGAGGAGTTGAGTTGTGAGATATGGTGCGGATCTCTTTCTTTCCTCTTCCCCCTCAAGATTCATTCTTCCTTCTTCCCGGGCCTGGGAACTGTAGCCAGAGTTGTTGTAGTGGTAAAGATTGGGTAGTTAAGCAACATGACATTTTAAACAAGCCACATTCCCGCTCCAGTACCTAGGGTACCTAAGAAAGACTTTTTTCCAGTATGGGATTTCTATGCGGCTTACAGGATCGTGAAGAACAGAGGTGGAAAAGACCGGACACTGGCAAGGAAGTGGGATAAAGGGCAG
Organism: Ottelia alismoides; assembly: GCA_037367405.1. NCBI lineage: Eukaryota > Viridiplantae > Streptophyta > Magnoliopsida > Alismatales > Hydrocharitaceae > Ottelia > Ottelia alismoides. The sequence goes on from JAZKJV010000340.1 coordinate 1,040,407, forward strand.
AGGACACAATTCTCTCTATCTATAACCCTAGGTTGTGTATTTTTCTACTTTTCCACTAGACGAGCGCTTCCTGACTTCTGACCTATCTATGTATCGGGAGAGAGTAGTTGGACCCCTAGGTCGTCGTCTAAGAGTTTTCTTCATAAATCTCTTCTCACTTTTTATCTGGGAGTTTTCATAGATCTCCCCTCTAGTCTAGCAGTTTTTCAAGGAAAGTCTAGTGTGATATCACAGTATAAGAATAGCGATTTCCACTCACTCTGATTTCCATGGTACTAGCCCTATGTTCGACCTCTCTCTTGAGTTGACCTCCTGAAGTTGCCAACTGAGCTATTTCCCCTTGACCCCCAACGTTAATATATATGGACTGCTTGAACACTTTTAGATAATCACCCTTTTATGAGCACGAATCATCCCTCCTCTTTCTTCCTGCATCCTTATCCCTCACTCTGGGTGATGGTAGAGGTGGTTGTTTTTCTTTCTAAAAGAATCTCATCCTGTCGTGGTAAAGAAGGAAGAAGTTGATGTTTTGACGCATCTTCGGACATCTAATCCTCTTTCACAGGTGGTGATGACTTATTATACTAGGGAAAAGGCTATCTTTCGAGTTCAGATATAGAGAAAAGAGCCTGACAGAGAAGGAAATGCTCGGAGGGCTCGAGTGTGAGGTGGGTTGCCTAAGAGTTCTAAGAGTGGGAATAGAGTTCATGGAGTCAAGTCGAGGACTAATGAGAATGTAAGAAAGAGAAGTGAGTACTTCTGGTGCGAGTCGGGTGAATGAGGAGTTCTTGATGAAAGGTCAATCAAAATCATGTAATAGCCTGAGGAGCAGACAAAGAGTAGTCTGTAGGAGCTCTACCAAGTAGACGGGAAATCCCCTCCATCGTTTTCACTTTGGAAGTAGTCAAGAGATAGCCGCAATGATCGAAGGCCTAGTACTGACTACAGTGGAGCGGGAATGTCCCGAAGAAGGGAATGAGCCTCTTCCTCTCTCCAACCAAACCAATAAGTCAGGGCGTGCGATGAATTCGGGACCTTCCTAACCAAAGAGAGTTCTAAGCCCGAGGACAGGACTATCTCATCTAGGGGGGACTTTCTTTCCTGAGAAATTCCCAGGCTAATACAAAACGAAAGAACAAGGCTAATAAGTAATAGTGCGAGACGAGTCGAGTAAGATAGATGAGGTCTGGTACGAGTAAGTCGTAGTATCTTCCCAGTTGTGATTTTGGGGAGAATGCTTGCATGTTAGCCTTTCTTGTGTTATATATTAGGATGGTATTTATTGCATAACTACCTGGAAAGCATGTCGGGTTGCTTGCTTGCTTCCAAAGCCCTAAGCAAGAGGAGAGGTCCCAGCCAACGGCGGGATCTCCGCCACATATGTATGTTGTTCCTGTCCTGAACAAACAACTAGATAGAGAGAATAGCATGAGGAGAACTCCTGAACTCAGTCAGCTAGTCCCCCACAGCTTTTTTGCCTGAAGCTCAGTCCTCCTCACCCAAACAAAGGAGAAGAGGTACCAAAAGAGAAGAACAAAGGAGAAGAGGTACCAAAAGAGAAGAACAACTAGCCTCTGGTCTCTCACCTCATTCTTGCACCCCCTTCGGGATGAGACTCAGCCCTAGCCTAGTAGTTGTCTTTTAAATATTAATCAGGCAGGAAGGTCATCAATGAGAGGTCCCACCACCACTAGTTGTTTGGACATGAGAGCCGGCGAGAAAGACAAGAAGCTGCTTGCTTTAACGAACAGACAGTCCTTTCCTTTGCTTTATATCTAGTTGTTTTGACCGAGTTCTATATATTCGACAGACATTCAACGGGACCATGAACTATTGGGGCTCGAGGCGAGAGATAAATGCTCAAATTCTGAGTTTAGAATTGGCCGGGACAAGAGCTAAGATGATCTTCAATGCTTCCATCCACCACCGCAAACAAATCCCTGGCTTACCATGATGAATAGGAAAATGGCCTTATACGCTTCATCAGCCCACTCCCTACGGTCGAGCATTTATCAAACCTCTTCTTTGTCTGATTATATTAGAAGATTCTCACTTTCTTTAGATATTTGTCTCTGGCAATCCAAAGCATAGGAATGATTACGTCCCGCGGTGACCGGCCTAATAAGGCACTAATTGGGTGGGAGACAACCCTGCTTGACTAGATTTCCGGGAAAGAAAGATCTAATAGACAATGATCATCTTCTCTTATCAGTCTTTTTCTCTTTTAAACAGTAGTTGTAGGTACTACTGAAATGATTGGAGAAATTGGATGGCCTCCCCTTCGACCCCTGATTCTACTATATTGACGTTGGGGGGCAAGGGGCTTTGTTTGGAAAGGGGGGCTCATTGGTTTGTCGTCCTCCTCATTATAGTCCTCCTAGAATCCAACGCATTTCGTCGGAACGCATCCTACCTTTTCATCTTTGTAGTCCTATGCATAGTCAGTACTATAGCCCCAATCATGGCTACTAATAAAATCAGACTAGCAAGCAAAAACCAGACATCATAGTAGGTATAAAATAAATTTCCCAATGTTTCCAACTCCGTCCAACTTCGTACCTTTCAGGCATAAACCATATATCTCAGAGAGGTCATATTTCTTTGGGTTGGTAGTAATGGAATGGTTTCATTATCTAAAATGAAGAACATTTCCCACCAAAGGATCAGTCCAATAATACCACTCACTGGTAAATAAAGTATGACTTCTCCGTGAATCTCCTCATTTTGAATATTAAACATCATAACCACGAATAGAAATGAAACGACAATAGCTCCTATATGAACTAATAGGGAGATCATAGCGGAGAAGTCGAGACCTAACAAAATAAGTAACCCAGAAGTGTTGTGAAAAATGGGGATGGGAAACGAAACGGCATGTACCGGATTTTTAGCACGTACAACCATCAAACCAGAGACCAAAGCATGAGTCGACAAAATAGAAAGTATCATGGTACGTCGTCCTTCCGGTCGAATGTGTCTTCTTGCTCTAGCATTCGATGTCGATCTATTACGACCAGCACGGTTGTTCATATTTCATTTTTTTTCTTCCAAGCCGGCACCCTTCTCAAAAAATCCATCCCTCTCGACACCGAGACAAAAAAAGCAAGAGCGGGCAACTTCCTGATAGTCTGAGCCCCTCTCCCTTAGGAGCTGCGTCGGGGAACACTTCATAAGGATGATGGGGTCCATTAATTCGACAAAGGGGGCCTCTAATGATCGGGATTATTGGATATGGAATTGATGATGGTAAATTCTTTGTCAAGAAGTCTTACATGATCATATAAGCTCCCCCTGTCTTTAATCCTCATGATTTGATAGGGGAATGAAACATAATTTAGGATTTGAAAATACCATTAAGGATGAAGGTGTTTCTATGGCCTTTAAGAATGGAGATTGTGATGAGAAAGATGGATGAAGCAAAGATTTTCAATGGCATGGATGAGACTAGTCTGTTGAGTTTGATTACTTCAAAGTATATGGACCATGTTTATTTTTACGCAAGCAATCAAAGGAGGTTTGGACCAATGTTAGGACTGAGCGGTCGGACTCCACATGTATGGAGGGATTTTGTACATTGCTTAGAGTTGTGTGCTTCCAGCCATAAAGAGAGCAACAAAAGCACGTGGTGATGGTTTAGGCCTTATTGTTAACTAGAAATGGCATAGTTTTCCATTAGAAAGAGATCCTATAATGAAAATGTTTCTAAACACGTAAAAGCTCTACTTAAATCTTAGATAATTGTTTTGATGTGTATTAATACATATAGCCTGAGTGCATCATTTTAGGTGCCCACTCTTTTTACCACAACAAAGAAGCTTCTCCATTTAACAAAATGACCCTTTGTTAGATTACAATATTTCGATTCTAAGTATCTTTGAATAAAACTGAAAAAATCATAGACATCCTTTAATTTTCTACCATTCTTGCATTTACATCCCTCCATCTTCCCCATCTTCTATCACCATCTCCTCCTTCAACCAACTTCCAGGAGACACCTCCCCCTCCGTCCTTAGATGGAGCACTCCCCTCGGAAGTTTGATGAGGAATAGAAGACAAGGATGCCCCCACCATCTTTGCACATGTTTTCCTACCCTCTCCCATATAATACCACACCCCTCCATCTCCCATTGTATCCACCACTATCGGCAGAGATCATCATGCAACCACAATCGAGCATGGCTTCTTCCCTCTTTTAATCAATGTCACAGTTCATCCTCCTCACCATTATCTATTATCTATCCACCGCCTCAAGTTGTTGTGCATTCCAGCTTCCTTATCTTCAGCCATTCACGCGAGATCTCTCACCATCGTCACCCACGTGGTCTAACCACGTGGTTGGTGTGGGCCATAGGTGCCTTCGATGATAGCCCTCAATGTTGATGGTGTACGTGATGCAAAATGATTCTAGCACTATATGGATCACATGGTAATTGTCACATGGGCGATGAGAGCCTTTGTAATGATTTATGCAGAGTGGGCAATCATACCTTCAATTATTTATTCAAAAAAGTTAGAATTAACACCATTGGTAACAACAATCTAACGTGATATTAAATGGAGAAGTTTACATGGGCTTTTTTCATATAAAGTTTATGGAGGCATTGTTATTTCAAAAGGTTTCAGGAAAATTCATGTACAAACACCTAATTAGAGACATATCTTATTTTTGTTTCAATCTTCTTCCTTTCCATTACGTTCACACCCTCCCCCTTGCGGGCAGACAACATGGCCGCCCCGTCCCATTTTTTCCCCAATTTTTTTATTTTTCTGAAAAAAACATGTATATTCATCAATACATCCCTCCAATATGCCATTCGAATTTCGTCAGAAACATATACTCCTATGCCCTCCATCTAGAACAGGTGGATTACAACAACCTTTTATACCGTTAAAATTCACCTGTTCTAGATGGAGGGCATAGGAGTTTCTGTTTCTGACGAAATTCGAATGGCATATTGGAGGGATATATAGATGAATATACATGGTGAAATTTTTCAAAAAATAAAAAAATTATAGAAAAAATGGAGTAGGGAAGCCATGTTGGCTGCCCGCAAGGGGCAGCCCCATTTTTCCTTGTTATTTCTAAAGGTTTCAGAAATATTCATGTACAAACACCTAATTAGAGACATCTCTGATTTTTGTTTAAATCTTCTTCCTTTCCATTACTTTCACACCCTCCGATACCCCCTTTCACATTCCTCCCTTCTGTTATTTTGTGGTATCTATGATCCAATTTTTATGTTCATGTAGATTTCCGCTACAAACTCAAATTCCAAGAAAAGTTGTCGCTCCTACATCTTTGCCAAGAAAACCCCCCAAAATTAGTATTTAAGAAGATTTAACACCAAGGTAACATAGTAGGTAAGAGAAGAAACTCAGAAAGACAAATATGGATATTGTAGCGAATCACGGAAGTGGAACATGCACAGATGATCAATCAAGCCAGAACAAAGACACAGATTTACAAAGTTCACCTGTAATTGTGCTACGTCCTTGGGTGACGCTAATCGCTTTTCACTATGTGGATAAAAAAGAAAGTACAGAGGATACTAAGAGCCCTGACCATAGGGGAGTTTATATATTACTGATATGCAAGCGGATCCCTGATACAAATAGACCTATATACTTGAATAGAAATAGAATCGTCAATGAAAATTCACCAAGCCATCTTGTTGGTATATGGTATGACAAGAGGGGTACATATGACTTTTCTTCAACTTGGCTCAGATTGTTGGGATTCAAAGCATACCAACAATATCTACCTTGAATTGAATCATCTGAGAAGCTTTGCCAAGCTTCGTCATGTTGCAACCAACCCTCCTTGAGGCTACTGCCAACTGTCGACATTAAGCAAGCCCAAACAATGTTTCAATTTACTCGCAGGAACTGCCGTTGTGAACACATCATATGTATTATATGTTGTGCACCTTCTTCACCTTGATCCTCTCTGACATCTATATGCTTGATCCTCTCATGATGCATATGATCCTTGGCTAAGCACATTGCATTGATACTGTCACAATATATTATAGCCTAATCTTGTAGTTGTTGTAAACCGAGATCTTCAACTAAGCCCTTCAATCAGATATCTTTCTTTATAGCTTTTGTCAAAGCCATGTACTCTGTCTCTGTGGTAGGTAACTGATGGTTGTAAGGTAGCCTTCCAACTAAAGGTATAACTCCCCGAAGTAAAAATGTAGCATGTCATTAATCTCCTCTCATCAACATCTACAACATAATATGAATCTGAATATCTTGCAATCAAACACTTTGAACCACTTCTATAGATGAGGCCAATGTCTAATGTTCCTTTCAGATAGCGTACAATCCGCTTCTCTACATGTAATGCTCCTTCCTTGGATTGCTCATGATTCTGCTAACAACACTCACAACATAAACAATTTCAGTTATTCTGCATATCATGGCATACATAAGACTTCAAACTGCCCTGGCATAGGGAACACATGACACGTGTTCATTCTCTCCTTCTGACTGATGCGCGAATGAAAATTGTTGGAGTACTTGGTTGTATGCGCCATATGAGTTGTAGCAGGGTAAATGGATCCTGGAGAAGATCCATTTACCCCATCCATATGTTTAGTCCCACACCGTCCAGTAGTGAGACTTGGAGACTCTGGGGAGGCTATATAAGGAGCCCCAAACCTCCTGTATCCATTAAGAAGTGCAATGCATAACATGCCCCTTTGAGGGCTTCTCCCGTGGTTTCATCTCGCTCCTCACGGAGTAGGGTTCCACGTTAAAATCCCGTTGTTCTTATTCTTCTTTATTCTTTTTCCATGTTTTCTCTTCCGCTTCCTATTTTCTAACATGGTATCAGAGCGGGTTCGATTCTCGAGGATTTTATTGTATTCTTTTTTAGAATTGAGAAATTGTTCTTGAATATTTTATATTTATCGAGATTCGTTTTTTTGGAAGTTCTTGGAGATCATTCCGAAGAAAATTGATATTCATTTATCATTCGAAAATTGCTCGATTCCAAGATCAGACGGAGCACGAGCCGCATCAGGGAAAAATGCAAGAAGCGGTTGCTCCCTTCATTTCTCCAGATCACCTCCGTGGTTCACCCCCAGTCGAGCCTATGCGACCATCAACTACAGGCCGCAGGCATGAGCATATCCTACCCTTCATCGTGCAGGCTCAGGGCGCGACTCAACGCCCTACTTCCTCATCTCGTAGGAAATGGCGAGACCCAGCAGCAGGCAGCACCGGCGGCGAGCCCTGAAGCGCACCCCCCCTTCATCAGCACCTCCTGGCGGCGCACGACCCAATACCACCTCCAGTTCGCACCCTTCTAGCGGCGCCGATCGGCGCGCCCCTCTACCTATGCTGGAGGAGCTCCAGCATCTCCCGAAGCGCGTACCAGGAGGAGCCCCATCAGCCTCAGGCGGCCGCTCCTCATCACTCACGGCATTCTCCAGCCAATGTGGCGGCATCTCCTGCCGCTTCTGGCCCTCGCGGGCCCTCCAAGCGGCGAGCTCCTCCCGATCCAGCAGCAGGAGCCGCACGATCGGCGAAGCCCACGAAGATCATTGTGTCGCCCTCCTTCCTCCGCACCATCCTAGCGTTGGCGGCGCCTCCCCGAAGTCATTGGCGGCGCTAGCGTGCAGAAGAGGGTTCCTGTAAGGGGGAACCCTAAATAAGGATGCGGGGTTATTTTAAAAAATTTGGGCGTGCATGAAAAAAAGGGGGAGGTGTTTTGCGGGTTAAAAAAGAAGGGTTGTTTCATAATTAAAAAAAGGGGAGAGATTTAAAAAAGAGAGAGAAATTTAAAAAAAAGAGGCGCGTACACCGAAAAAATATTTCGTGAAAGAAATTGATTTGCATTTTAAAAAAAATCGGAAAAAAATGATATAATCGGCTTATTGTTCTCCCGTTGTTTTCCTCATGTCATTGTCTTCTCCCAACTTAGTCGATGTTGATTTTCCGACTAGTATGGGAGAAAGGTGGAGTATATGTAAAGTCACAGGTCTATTCAGATCCTCCAGATTCATATGCAGATATTCCAGACCAGTCAGATTTCAGACTCTACAGTCTTTCAGATGAAGATTTTCCATGCACAATTCCAGACTCGACGTTCAGATTCCGAGTCCCAGTTTGATACGCAGATTCAGACTCGACATTCAGATTGGCCAAATTCCAAGTTCGAGGCATTCCATGATGAGGCCCATTTTCGAGTTCTCCAGAGAGACTCATTTTCAGACACGCACGGGTTTGCGGTCATTTTCAGATGAGCACATGTTTGCCATCAGTTCAGAGGACCCCATCCTTTCTTGTTTTGTAGGCCACAGTTTTCATGTGAGCCATAGGGACTCCAGAACAGAGGACCATTCCCTATGTCATGTTGGCAAGGGTTTTCATGTGGTATCATAGGTACACCAGAGTAGTGTACCATTCTCTAAGCCAGATGGGAGAGACCCAGTTCTCCGACGAAGAGACTATTTTCAGACTCCATTCTCCAGCGATTGTGGACTCCGAAGAGGATTGCACAGCCACACCCTTATTTAGTTTGGCCCTCAGTTGTCCACATATTGTGAGGGTCAGAGTACTCCGACGAGGAGACTCATTTCCAGTTGCAACGACTCTGACAGACGCAATTCAGAGCGTATGCTCTCCGACGAGGAGATTCAACAGACTTAAACTCCAGCCCGTTCGTCCTCCTGCACGACATGAAAAGCAACATCCTCGACAGCAGCAGTTATGCGCGTTGGGTTGATATTGTCCGTAGTGTCATGTAGCGTGGGTTGAGTTTCTTTCTGTTTGTTCAAGTTGAGCATTGCATGCTCCAGCTTGAGGGAGAGTGTTGGAGTATTTGGTTGTATGTGTCATATGAGTTGTAGCAGGGTAAATGGATCCTGGAGAAGATCTATTTACCACATCCATATGTTTAGTCCCACATCATCCAATGGTGGGACTTAGAGGCTATGGGGAGGCTATATAAGGAGCCCCAGACCTCCTGTATCCATTGAGAAAGTGCAATACCATGCCCCTTTGAGGGCTTCTCCCGTGGTTTCATCCCGCTCCTCACGGAGCAGGGTTCCACGTAAAATCACGTTGTTCTTATTCTTCTTTATTCTTTTTCCATGTTTTCGCTTTCGCTTCCTATTTTCTAACAAAAATAAGAGATGAATATTTGCCAGTTGATAGAGTACCTAGAGGTTGTAGAGATTCCAAATCTCATTAGAACTTTCTAATAGTTCTTCTAAGATAAGAAAAGCTTCCCTTCTACATGACCTTAATAATCTCCATCTCTAAAATTTTCTTCACTGCACCAAGGTCCTTCATGTCAACGCACCCTTCGCATTCCTAACTTTGAACTAGAAGGGGTTAAATTCTGAACTAAGGAGCTTATTTAGAAATCTATGCTACTATTCTTCTTGGCAACATACAATAACGTATACATGAAAGACCTATCCTCCACCTTGTTGTGGTAAACACAACAATCGCATGGGCTCCTTTTGAACCCATGATCAGTTACAAATCTACCGAACTTCATGTACCACTCACTGCCTAAGAGACTGCTTAAGCACATAAAAGACTTCTGCAATCTGCACACATGGTCTTCCTGTCCCTTAAATGCAAATCCCTATGGATGGCTCATGAGAATGTCTTCTTCAGGTTAACCATGCAAGAAAGTTGTCATCACATCTAACAGCTCCAAGTCTCATTGTGCTAAAAGAGCTAGTAGCATCGTGATAGATGTATGTCTTACAACGGGAGAGAATATCTCATCATTGCAATTCATACCTTCCTTCTAATGGTAACCCTTCACAACTAAACATGTCATGTATCTGATGCCTTTACGAACTGAGATCCATGTCTTTCTCTTGAAAATCCACTTGTTGTCAACGACTTTCCTCCCCTTTGGCAATTTGACAAGCGCTTTTATGTCTGATTCTTGTGAATAGACTCCATATTTTACCCATAGCAACAATCCGTTGCATATATTATACCCCAACTATAGCCTCTTTATAAATGGAGGGCTCTTGAGACTCTACCTCCTCAACAACATGTAATGCAAATGCAACCATCTATTCAAAGCCATATCTCTTTGGTGTATAGACTCCCCAGGAGGTCGATCAGAAGCAACACTTAGTTACCTCCCCTGTGGTTGATCAACTTTATGTGTTCAGCTTCAACCTGATCAGGAGTGGTGTGATCAGTTGTACAATCACTACTTAATGTCATTTTGAATTCTACGTGTTTGTGCACATCATCATTGGTTCTTGCATCAACCGACTCACTACTTGAATGAAGCATGGAGTTCTCATCAAATGCAACATTCTTGCTAACAATAATTCTATACTCAAAAGGGGCCATATTCTGTACCCCTTTACACATGCACCATATCTCATAAACACTCTTTTCTTTACCCTTGGTTCTAGCTTTGCTTAACTAACATGATAGGCAGTAAAACCAAATACTCGTAAAATATAATAATCAACTTGATTACCAAACCATACCTCCATGGATATTTTGTAGTTAATAGCAGACACAGAACTCCGATTCACCAAGTAACAAGTTGTATTCAAAGCTTCAGCTCATAATTCTCTAGAAAACATGCACCTTGCTCTCTCTAGAAGCATAATGTTCACTCATTCTACGATTCCATTCTATTGTGACATATCTCTGATAGTGTGGTGTCTCACAACACCCTCCCCCTTGTAGATATCATTGGACTATGGTGAACAAAACGCCAGCCTATTATCTGTACATAGACACTTCACCTTCTTAGAATTCTGATTCTCCACCAAGATCTTCCACTTCCTCAAGGTCTAAATGCCTTACTCATGTACTCCATGTAAACTCAAACCATCCTGGAGTAATCATCAATAACAGATAGAAAATGCATGGCACCTCCCAACGATGGGATCCGAAAAAGGCCCCAACAATCATCATGGATGTACTCAAGTTTCTCCTTGATCATATGAATACATTTACTGAGTTGCATTCAGTGTTACTTCCCGAACACACAATGCTTTCAGAATTTCAGCTTAGATGCCTAGGGATCATCAAGGAGACCCTTCTGATTGAGTATATTCATGCCAATCTGACTTATGTGCCCCATCCACATTTGTCACAATTTTGAATATGATTTCATGGCATAGGATGCCACTGCAACAAATTCAAGTAACTGTTATGACATATATGATTTTCTATGTGTTGCCCTTAATGACAACCACTCCTGCTTTGTCAACTTGCATGTGACACTCGAATCAAAATAATCCGAACCTGATCTGATTAAGCTCTATTTGGTCTGATAAAACTATCGATAAATATAAATGATCTAAATTGATCAATAGATCGTAAATCAAATTTTGTATGGGATCAATCGATCAGAAATCAATTACATCGTAAAGAGTGCCACAAGAAAAGGCAGACGCAAAATCCAAACAGTAAAACCGAGACCATCACAAAACTCGTCTCAACGAAATAAGATCAACGAAATCGAACGTTCGTCAATCGGAAGCCATTTGATAATTTAAAATCACAAATTTTGATTAAAAAAATGAAGATCATATTTCGCTGATTTCTGTATCGATCTTGGATCATAAAAGTACGAAATTTATATCATTTGATCATCATTCATAAACAATTAAAATGAGATATTGTACCTCTGTATTGGAGATTCGAGGTGCAATATGCAGAAAATTAGATCAATATTTAGTCCAAGTCTCATGACCTTGTAAAAGAGATTTGAAATACAAATCTTAGAAACTTAATACTCTTCTCTTATGAATCTAGCAAATGATATCCTAAGATTATTATGACTAAAAATCCCCAATCGATTGATCTTGAGTAGAATCTACTATATTTCTAATGATAAGTTGTGACAAAATACCTAGATCTCAAAACTTAACCACAAAAAAGATTGAGAAAGGATTGAATAATCAAGCAAGTGAAAATAATGGTGAATCAATGATGGCAATTAATTGTGTCGGTCATGGTAACCCTTACACCTGATTGTGCGAGGGTGTGGTGACCCTCAGCTGGATAGGAGATAGTAAGCCCAGTTAGGGCAACGGTCGCCTAGAGCGCAGGTCTAGGATCCCAGTACTTTTTTATGGTTTTTACGTGAGCTCACAGTGTTTTTATGCTTCGTTGGGATCCAAGTTTTGACTAGTTCCGCTGAGCCTATTTCAGTAGGGTGCCTTGGCTGGAGGACCCTTGGTTTTTGTTTTTAGCGCTCTTTTTTCCCGTACCAGTCGAGCCGGTTTTCTGAAGTGACTTAGTCCGAAAAGACTCTCCCACTCATTTCAGGGGCGTAGTTTGGGAGTGTGCCTATCCCTCTCATGGACCGCACTTCCACTAGGAAGGTGAGATGGAAGAGTCTCTTAGAAGGCCTCTCACCGCTTGAGTTTTGGTTATTATTCTGCCAATAGGCCTTGGCGAGGAAAAGGTAGTGGTTAGCTGGAGTTGAGCTTGGTTATTGTTGAGAGTTGGCTACAATTGAGTTTAGTTACAGTTGAGTTGACACTGTTCTCGAGGCTGTTTACTATGCCGCTGGTAGGTCTAACAAAGAAAGATTGTGAGACAGAAATCATCAATTATCGATATTAATCAGAATTTAGAACTAATACTACAGATGTTAGAGAAGCTAGTTGACGTATTGGGAACCTAGTTATGATGCATTATACTCCACCACATGCCTATGAGGTACCACAACCCTAGGGCATCCTTCACGCCTTAGAGTCATAGTATGAGGTCACACCCAGACCAAGACTACAAACTATCCACTGAGCTTGAGAAATTATATAAAGATAAAGATCATATCAGAAACTCATCATCTACAATCATAAGACCCATCAACATGAGTTTTGAGTAATAAAAAGATAATAACCTGCATATGGATCATATATTAATATATGAAATGGTATATATGGAAAGTTATGGGGTAATGGGTGATCAGGGAATTCACATACAGAATAATTTGAAAATTAATTTCCACGTAACTAGCTTGTTAGATTTAACTATCATCACACATCTACTTGCTTTCATTTTAAAATCATTGAAATACCTATTTTATTTTTAATAAATTTTGATTGTACAAACATTTCTTGGTATTTCTCTTATTCTTATCATGTTTGGTAGGCAAGGCACCTGTATAGCAGTAGATTGACAGCTGGATGTTGAGCTTCCACAGTTTCTGTTACGGTACATATGTTATAGTTTTTGTACAGATCAATGTAAATGCTTTTCCTTTCTCTTCTTCTACTTTTTGGGATGCATGTTCAAAATATCTTTTCCTTTTTGTTACATAAATTATATGAAAATTAATGCAATGTGAATTGGTGACATACTATTGTTTCCGTGGTTGATTAGTTACATTGTGAATGTCTTTTCGAATCGTGAAAAATTTTCCCTGATTTTTAGTAACCTAATAAGACTGGTATCATATCTAATATTGTGAATGATGTGTAAAGGGTAGCATGGATCCACGAGTGTCTCATTGCATTAACTCCACTTGTTGTCCTTAGACGGTGACGATCATGGAAGGTCGTATCGATATCGATATCGTTTTGGTCCGCCCGGAAATGGATATATCGGGATATATCAACGATATATCGACGATATCGGTGGAAATGTCGAAAATAACGCAAAAAAGCCAATTTTTGGCATTTTTTCAGAAATTAAGGTCATCCAAGATATTAAAACAACAAATAACGTACAAATACACACTTATATCACACATATCGGTCCATTTATAGACCATATATCGCACATATCGGTATCGCACATATCGGTCATATCGAACATATCGATATTAATATTGATCCTTGACTTCTAAATATTGGAAATGGATTTCGTTCAAGTTCTTATAACATGAAATACTACAAATATACACCTGGAAAATACATATAGATCATTTATGAGGACTATGATCCTTATAATGCACATATCGGTCATATCGAACATATTGCTGATATTGTTAGTTGTTGACATACTATATATATTGAAATGGAGTTCATCCAAGTACCATGATCACTAAATAATTTAGAAATGTACTCTTACTCTTAGATAACACATATCCATCATCTATGAACCTTATATCGCATATATCGATACTGTTATATTGTTAGTTGTTAACCTATATATATATATATATATATATATATTGAAAATGGAGTTTATCCAAGTTCTTAGATCACTAAATAACTTACAAATATACGCTTAGATCACACATATCGATCATCTATAAAGCTTATATTGCATATATCGATCATTTCGAACATATCGATATTAATGTTGATTCGTGACTTGTAGATTTTTTTGAAGAATTGACTTATAGATATTGCAAATGGATTTCATTCAAGTTTTACAACATGAAATAACTTGTAAATATACACCAAGTTGGAGAACCATTGTATGCACCCTCCTGTCGCACCATACCCTACCAGTACGGGGGTCTCGCTGCCCGGTCAACAAGCCTGGGGAGCTAAGGGGGGCCCAGGTTGTCCCCCCCTTGCGGGGGTGCGGGGGCAGCACCCCCGACCCGGAACAAAGTATATAAATCATAGATTGTTTTAATACTAGGTGTAGCTAGATAGGTAGTGGAATCAAGTTTGCATGAATAATAACATTCATATATAGGGATATCGACGAAATATCGGCGATATCGGTCGATATCTTGTATTTTTTGTACTGAATCCATTCATTTTTGACCGATATGGGTCGATACGGCGATATATCGCCGATATATCGACGATATATCGCCGACATCCCTGTAAAAGGATATACAGTCCGATTTCGATACCCCCAACCTCTCGATACCGATATATCGGCGATATATCGCCCATATATCGTCGATACGGCCTTCTAGTGACGATCAATTTTCACTATATGGAGAAAGACATGTGTCTTGTTTGGGTATGATATAGCAAGAGGGGGTGCATACGAGGCTTGGTCAGATTGTTAGGGTTCAAGGCATATCAACATTATTGTTACTAACAAGGGAAAAATCATTCCTCGCATTGAATTAACACCTTAATAAGACACCATTAGCTTTAAAAATGGGATATAAAATAAGACTGAGAGGACTAAAACTCTCTTTCATCATTCTCCATAATCATGCAAATCCTTTGTATGTTACACTGGATAATATGTTCAAAAGAGGGTTTCATCACTGAAATAAAAGTTTATGATGCCTATCTGCAACAAAAAGGCATCAAAAAATGCCATGAACTATCAAAAGGCAAAATAAAACATCAAGAACTCACTCTTTTATTGCATCCAGCAGCAAAGCCAACAGCTGAGCTAAGCAACCCATCAATTCCACTTGCCCCTCTGTTAGCAGCTATTCGTATACCCTGGTATGGAAATCTATTCATTGATGATAAACATGGAATATTCATGGCAGATTGCGCAGAGATCCCATACATATCCATGTCACGTATGACCATGCTATTCCCTATAAATAAGACTGTGTCATCCTGGAGCACGGATGCAATTACTTGGGTAACATGTGGCTCTGTTAAAGAGTTCTCCAGATGTATTTGACTTGATAGCTCTGATGCAACCTGATAGAGCATAGGCTTTTATTAACATATGAATGCACATTAGTAAAATGAGCACAAATGTTGATTTTATCTTATAAGATAAATGTCCAGCTTTGACATAAGAAGTTTAAGAATGAAAATATCGTATTTATAAATGAAATCCTCTAAGAGATCTGACAAAATTTAGCAAAATCTATTGAGGTCCTTCCACAGTTTATGTATGCAAATATAAATTTCATCATTAAAGCGAAGCTATAGCATGGCCAAATGTAATGTAATGCAAGCCAGCCCCTCATACTTTCTGGTGCAGCACATTTTGTAAATGGGTCCGATCAACAAAACACAATCAGAAATCGATCAAGAAAAGAAAAACAAGCACAAACACAATAACATGATATATAGTGGTTAAGCAATGTGCCTACTCCACTGCTCACATCAGGCCTTCACTGTATTCTTTCATGAAAATATAGTATAGGAGTACAATGAGTGGCGACCTTCTAGGGCATCTTAAACCACAAAGTTAAGCTTACAGGCTTACATGAAATTACCAATATGCACATTGTACAACAAAAGTAGGATTGGTGAAGTTGATCCCACATTTATAATACCAATCAGTGTTTATTGGAGGAAATCCAACAACATAGTGATCTGATATGTTTTAAAAATACAACAAGAGAATCCATTATCCTCAACATTGACCGACCCGTACACAAACACAAAATGGAACTACATGCATCAAATCAGGATCCTGTGTAGATGTTGAGGTGTCGAACCTAGTCTGCAACACTGGTGCATTCTTCTACAACTGTGCATGAGTGGCAAGATGCCACCTCCCAGGATAAAATGGAACTCCATGCATCAAATCGATATCATCATGGAGATGTTGGATCTAGTCATTAGTGCACCCTATTAAGTCTTGCAAGTTGGTAGCCACGTTCGTCTTCTTAGTTGCTGTGACCCAACATGCTAAACAAATAACATAGCTCATTCTCCATGTCCAACCCCTTTCATTTCTCTCATTTCTCTCTACCTCCGTCTCTATCCATTCTTAAATGTGTGTTTTGTATGTGTCGCTTCTTTTAAAAGTCTCTCATTTCAATGCACCTCTATGTTTTTTTTGGAAATAACTAGAACAATTTTCTGTGGAAAAGTCAAATAATCAATTCTTCGGGACAAAAGACATAAAGATTAACCACTATCAACATTAAAACTTGCCACTCGTAAGTAGTCTAATAGTTCACACTTCACTATCGCACCCCTGCTCAGGACATTTCTGGCCGAAATTGGATAAAACTATGACGTTGAACCTATATAAATCAAATCATTAGAGCCAACGGTCATTGAGAGCAATTCCTCCATCGCTAACAGGCTTGCAGACTTTCGGATACAAAGTAAAACCCATGTGAGGTGATTCTCCTAACAGTGAATCAATGTATTGACGTAGCTCATTACCAATGACAACGCTTTTAAAGGTTATGAATTAAATACCATCATTTCCATTGCTTGCAAGAAGTTTCTCCACTTAGTTGTCTTCATTGGGAATTGACATTTGATAAAAACCTCAGTGAAAGCGGTAATTGTACTTTGAATCCTGTGACTAACGACATGAGAAGGGTCATGCCGACATGGATGTTCCTCAACCAGGATATATTTTTGCGGGCATTGCTCCAGTAACTGAGAAACACGCCTGCTTGTTATTCTGCTCCCGAGCTGTAGCAACAAGTGAACCAAACCGATTAGCTTCTAATGAAAATTTATAGCCAGTTTAGATATTTTTCTTAGACTGCAGAATTGGTTGAATAATCCAGAAAAAACTGTCTTTGGATATGAGTCAACGTGTTTTAACAATTATCAATAGGCATGCATGCAAATGCAAATGGCAGGTATCATCTAGGTACCTGAAGAACTACGTCGGGCTGCGGCCAGCTCTTTGCCAAATCTGAGAGAAGAGCATGATCAAGGTGGTCTATGAAAAGAATTTCATGACGAATTGGATTGGACATTTTTCGGATGCGCAAACCAGACAAGATATCAGGCACCACTGGCCAAGAAAGATGTTTTGCTAAGAGTAATGCAGCCCAAATTTCATCTTCTGATTCTACAGATCCAATTAATAAAATCCCTCGTTCTGCATTTTGAATTATTTCTAGAATCTCTCCAATTTCTCCAGAGAGCTCCCTACAGAAATGAAACTTCTGCAAATTGATATACTTTGTAAATGGTTTATAATTTGACATCCAATGATCCAGTCCATTCAAGCAGGTTGAAGTCCACTCTCGAGGACTATTATCCAGTGGCTCTCGAAAAGGACAGTTGATGTGAGCAGGACCTCGTGGTGTTCCATTTGCATGGTAGATGGCAGAATCAAGAGTTGTAAGAACAAATCTCGCAGGAACTTCGTCTGAAGGAGGAGGGAGGTTGAAGAAGAATCTCACAAATTTTCCAAAATGATCAACCTAAAATCCAATAAATACATAAAGGTCAATAAGTAATAAAATAATGGTCCATAATGGCACCAATGAAAGTAAAACATTCAACAGATGACAGTTGCAAACTTTTCAATTAATTAGCTACCTTTAAAAATGCATTACAATATCTAGATATCCAAGGTAAAGATGTAGTAAAAGCCACATTTTCAAACCAATATGTGCTTGTTGTATGGTTGGACATTAATTATATATACTGTTTCTTTATTGTTCTTTATGTTCTATCTATCTTATGGATATGAATGTTGGCCTGTGAACCATAGACATGTGCAGAGAATGAATGCAGCGGAAATGAAAATGCTAAGGTGGATGTGTAGACACACACGTAAAGATCGGATTCGGAATGATGCAATCAGAAAGAAAGTCGGTGTAGCTCCGATCGAGGATAAGATGCGAGAAAACCACTTAAGATGGTTTGGACATTTGCAAAGAAGATAGCTGAGGCACCTGTTAGGAGATGCGAGTGTCGGGATGTTGAGCCAGCTAAGAGAGGGCGAGGACGACCCAAGAAGTGTTGGAAAAAGACCATACGAAGGGATCTTAGTTTTGTGGATATAAGCCCGGGATTGACCCAAGATAGATCTGAATGGAGGCGAAGAATCCATGTAGCCGACCCTACTTAATTGTGGGAAAATGATTTGTTGTTGTATGTTCTATCTGTCTTATGTAATTTACCCATAGATCTTTCCTCTGTATAAGAGAGCTTAGGGTTACCACGAACAAACATCTTTATTTTTTTTCCCAACATGGTATCAGAGTGGTGGTCCTAGACTGGGGGCTCTCGTGCCTAAGAAACCCTAGCCCTACCTACCAACCCACCGCCACCGCTGCCCCTCTCCCTTAGGGCACTGTCGCCGCCGTCATTCTCTCCTAGGGTGCCGCCGCCACTACCACCTTTCTCCCCTAGGGCGTCTCCATCACCCGTCTCATCTAGGGTGTCGTCGTCGCCCTTTTCCTCTAAGCGAACCGTCGATGTCGTCGACTTCCCTGCTCTCCCCTCAGGTGCCACCGTCGCCACCTCTTTTCTTGTGCGCGGCACCACTGAGGGTTTTTTCTCTCGCACACGGCCTTCCACAGCCTTTGTCTTCACCCGTCTAGTAGTCCGCTTTGTGATAATGGATTTGGTTGCATTCTAAGTCTACACATGTAACCAAGTCTTCGTATCCCTGTGTATATGTACTTATTTTTGGTATAAAACCCTAGTTTTTTCTTCAAACAGGTAGTATGCCAGAAAGCAAAGTAGATGTTCCCACCACATGCGCCTTTAGAGGACCAGAGTTGATCGTTAAGATGGACAGGACAAACTATGAACTGTGGTCCATGTAATTCATGAGTCTTATGAAGTCTACAGGTAAGAAACACATTCTTACCGAAGAAGAACCAGTTGAGAAAACCGAGGTTCATGCCTCGTGGGAGGTAGATGATGCGTATGCACAAATATGGTTAATAGGAACATTAACTGTGGAGATCGCCAACGATGCACTACATCAACCCACAATCAAGACTATGTGGGATGTACTTGCTGCTACATATTCACCGGCAAGGAATGAGACGAAGATTCTGTAGCTACAACATGATATCTTCACTATCAAGAAGAACAGATGGCCTTTTATTCTCTCTACACTTCCCTGTGCAGAATGTTTGAAAAGCTCCATAGCTTTATGCCGCTTACATCCACTCCAAAGCAACAGAAGACATGTCGAAATGCCACGATAGTTGGTGTTTTTAGCGGCACTCGATTCATAGTATGAGGCTGCTCACTCACAAATATTGGCCGATGGAGACTACTATTCCTCCCATAGAGGAAGCTTTCCGCAGGCTTAGCAAGATTTCAGTCCCATTACCAGCCACTTCTCAGTCATCTTCTGTGATGGAAGCCTCTCGTGGTAGAGGGGGTTCTCAATTTCGTGGTTGTAGACCTCAAGGAAGAGGTCGCATTCGTTAGCCATGCACATATTGTCATCGTCCAGGTCACGCAGAGGATACATGCTACTCCAAGCATGGCTTTCTTGCATCAGCTCGCATGGCAGAGCAAGTTGACTCATCTACCGTTGCTCCTACAGATCAAAGATATGATGACTTAGTTTCTCGTTTGAGGGACATCATGCCTTCAGGAGGTTCCACTGCTTCCTCATCTGCTCCAAACATTGTTTCCTTAGCCAGAAGTCCGATGCCAATACTCCATATAGCATTTTTTTCCTTTACATCTTGACTTGGGCCTGATATTACAGAATGGATTATGGACTCTAGGGCTACACATCATTTGCGGGGAGATAGAGATCAGCTTACAGAATACAAACATATTCCTCCAGGGAGGATAATAGTCATTGTTGATGGGACTCACTCCCAGATCACTGGACAAGGGGAGTGTAGCTTGACACTCTCGATGTGTCTAAAGAATACGTTATATGCACCTGATTTTACTATGAATTTATTGTCCATTAGTCATATTACAAAAGACTTGCATTATAGAGCTATTTTTGATGCATCATCTCTTATTTTTCAGGGCATTCTTACGAGAAAAGTGATTAGTCGTGGTCGTGAGCAGGGAGGTCTCTATTGCCTTGTCTGAACTCTATATGTTGACCTATCCTCCCATTCAACAGGACTTAGTTCCCCTTTCATGTGGCACATACACTTCGATCATCTTCCCCTTCAAAAGTTGTGTCAAAGCTTGACTATGAGTTGATGAAGGAGAGCGATCTTATAAAAGCTTGGCTTCATAGGTCAGCCAGGACTATCCAAGAAGTCTTCGCAGGTTGGTCGAAGTCATAGTTGGCTGACTTTTTGATCCCGAACCTCGGATTACATAAACTCCAACTACCCATCCAACTCACGTGGACCAGAAAAGGAAGCATAGGAGACTCACAGAAGTAAGATCACTCAGTCAGTTGTCGTTTTACTGACGTATGGAAAGACTCAAGTTGGCTAGAAGGTAACAAGGCTTTATAACATATTTCTAAAATTACGAGTGTAGCATATTGATTGGACAAACCGAGAAAAAAAGGGAAGGATCCTCTTTGTCGTAAAAGAGATCAATGAGATTCAGGAGATTCATCCTAATGAAATTGGCCTTTGTACTAAGGAGGATGAGAAGGCTAAGGAGTCCCGACATCGATTGCAGTAGCTTGAGGTACCAGGTTCCCATGGCTAAGTAGGGAGAAGAGGACATGCAAGAGCCGTCACCGCTTGGACTGCGCACGGAGGAGGTGACTACGATGTTGGGTCGACGCCTGGATCTGGATTTGAGGAGGCAAGATCGGGCATGTTGTATACAAAGGTGGTTGCAGTTGCATGGACTGCGACTTGTACAACTGCTACTATTGCTGGGGGATCGGCAGGAAGATCCTGGAAGATGGCGTTGGTGGTGGAAGCAATGCCGCATCATGAGGTGGAAAAATTAGGGTTTTAAGAAAACTGTAGAAATGAATCTTCTTCAACTTGATTCCGAACATGAATATAAAATAATAATCTTCAACCAAATTTTCAAGAACAAATTTCATAAATCGGATCTCGAACAATTGATGGAAAAATAACCCTTGAGAATCAAACCCGCACCGATACCATGTTAGAAAAATACGAATGCGGAAGTGTATCAGAAATAAAGATAAAGAAATATCAACATCGGGATTTTAACGTGGAACCCACCATGGGAGAATTCCTCACAGGGATGATGTATGCATTGCACTTTCTCACTGGATACATGGGGTCTAGGGCTTCATATATAGCCCTCACAGACCCTCCAAGTCCCACCAATGATAGATGTGGGACCAAACTCCTAGATGTGGTAAAGGGATCTTGGAAGGATCAATTTACCCATCTTACATATGAATGATATTATGGGAAAAGAATGAGTTGCACTATGAGATGCCATAGGGTTCTCTTATATAGAAGATGAACCTATTGGGCAAATTACAGAAAGAAGAAAAAAAATTGGGAAATAAGAAAACAATAATAAAGATAACTAATATCTCAACATTCCCCCTCAAGCTGAAGCGTAGATATCAATCAGACTCAGCTTGGAACAACATCTCTGATAAGGTCCTCTCGCTAGGGCCTTTATAAGTACATCTGTTGTATGGGCTCACGATCTAACATGTGTAGTGGCAATAATACCCTTGTGTATCATGGCATGAGTGTTGTAACAATCCACCTCTATGTGCTTCGTCCTCTCATGAAATGTTGGGTTGTTGGCAATGAAAAGAGCAGGATGTATATCACATTGGAGGTGTATAAAAAGATGCACCTCTATAGTTAGATCAGTAAGAACAGATCTGACCCACATCATCTCTGTCCTAGCATGTGACATGGCCCTGTATTCCAAATCAACACTTGATCTGGTAAAAACAACCCACTTCTTACTCTTCCATGAAACAAGAGAATTCCCTATAAACACAACAAGGCTTGATGTAGATTTTGTATCTTTTGGACACCCCACATAATCTGCATTTACACATGCTGTAACTGAGAGAGATGTGCCTCTACTGAAAAGAAGTCCAGTACCATATGA
Source organism: Ottelia alismoides (assembly GCA_037367405.1). Taxonomy (NCBI): domain Eukaryota; kingdom Viridiplantae; phylum Streptophyta; class Magnoliopsida; order Alismatales; family Hydrocharitaceae; genus Ottelia; species Ottelia alismoides. The sequence goes on from JAZKJV010000340.1 coordinate 1,062,918, forward strand.
AGTCTTCAGGTATCTCTATATCATATGGACTGCATCCATATGTGCTTGTCTGGGTTGCTCCATAAACTTACTTACTTTGCTCACGTCAAATGATATGCTGGGCCTGGTAATAGTCACATATAGTAGTTTGCCAACAAGCTCTCTCTACCTCCTCTTGTCAACCTCCTCAGCATCATCATCATAGAGCTTCATGCTCGGGACAAGAGTAGTGGCAGGTCCGCAATCTATCATGCTTGTCTCTGAAAGAAAATCTATAATGTACTTCCTCTGGGTCATCACAAGATCCGGTTGGTTCCTGGCAAACTCCAGTCCAAGGAAGTAACATAAATGTCCAAGGTCCTTGGTCAAAAACTGCTGACCTAAGAAGTCCTTGGCACCTTGAATGCCCTGCTCGTCATCCCTCGTAACAATAATGTCATCAACGTAAACAAGAATGACTATAGTACCTCTCTGAATTTTCCGCATGAACAAGGAGTGATCGGCAGTCGATCTCACAAACCCATGCTGCTCTATCAAGTCTGAAAGCTTCTACAACCATGCTCTTGGACTTTGCTTAAGGCCATAGGTAGCTTTGTGTAGCATGCAAACCTTCTTACACTCCTCCTCGGCAACAAACCTAGGTGGCTCTGCATGTAGACCTCCTCTTGTAGATCACCATAGAGGAAGGCATTCTTAACATCAAGTTGATAAAGGGGTCAATCTCGTGACATAGCATAGAAAGTAGTATATTCAAAGTAGAAAATCTGGCAAGTGAAGAGAAAGTATCCTGATTGTGGAAAGTCGTGAACTGAAAAGTTGTATTGCTCGTAGCCCTAGAGCTTTCTTATATAGGAGAAAAGCTCTAGGGAGAAATTACATAAAGAAGACTAGAGAAATGAAAAAATATAAATAAAGATAACGAGATATAATTATCTCAACACTCCCTCTCAAGCTGGAGCATATATGTATCTATCATGATCAGCTTGGAATAACACCGGAAAAAAGGACCCCTCACAAGAGCCTTGGTAAACATGTCTGCAATCCGATTGCCTGATGCAACATGGGAAGTGGAAATAAACCCCTTTTGGATCAAATCACGAGTATAATGACAATCCACTTCGATGTGCTTCGTTCTCTCATGGAAGTCTGAAGTGTTGCTTGATTATCACAATTGAGGTGCATTGGAAGAGGCACCTCAATAGCTATGTCAGTCAGGACGGACATGACCCACATCATTTTCGTGCTCCCTTGGGTCATAGCCCTATATTCTGACTCAGCACTGGATCGAGTAACAACTTGTTGTTTCTTACTCTTCCATGAAACCAGGGAGCTACCAACGAACACAGTGGAGCCAGAAGTGGACTTCCTATCTTTAGGACACCCAGCATAATCCGCATCTGCACATCTAGTAACTGATAGAGATGTATCTCTTCTGAAAAGAAGACCTGCACCTGGAGAAGATTTTAGATATCTCAAGATCATGCAGGCTACATCCATATGAACATGTCTGGGTTACTCCATAAACTGGCTGACTCTGCTCAAAACAAATGATATGTCATGCATGGTAATAGTAATGTATAGCAACTCCCCTACAAGCTCTCATATCGTCTCTTATCCACCACCTCAGATACATCATCATAGAGTCTAACATTAAAATCCATCAGTGTAGTGGCAGGTCTGCATCTTGTCATGCCTGTCTCAGCTAGAATGTCAATAACACACTTCCTTTGCATCATAATCATACCATGTTGATTGCGTACAAACATCAAGCCAACAAAGTAACGTAGCTTGCCAAGGTCCTTGGTCACAAACTGTCGTCCAAAGAAATCCTTAGCCGCCTGAATACCCTATTCATCGTTGTCAGTAACAACTATATCATCAACATAAACCAGGAAAACAACAATACCTCTCTGAGTTTTCTTGACAAAAAAAGAATGATCTGTAGTAGATCCGACAAAACCATTTTATTCAATCAATTCTGAGAGCTTTTGTAACCAAGCCATCGGACTCTGCTTAAGGCCATATATAGCCTTGTGAAGCCGACACACCATACTGGACTCCTCCTCAGCATCAAACCTTGGTGGCTGTTGCATGTAAACTTCCTCCTGCATATTTCCATACAAGAGTGCATTCTTTGTATCTAATTAGAAAAGCGACCAGTCACGTACCACAACAACTGCAATAAGAATCTGCAAAATGGAGCGACGCGCAACGGGAGAAAAAATATCCTGATAATCTATCCCATATGTTGGAGTATTCGTGTATGCGTCATATTGAGTTGTAGCAGGGTAAATGGATCATGGAGAAGATCCATTTACCCCATCCAATGTTTAGTCCCACATTGTCCAGTGGTGGGACTTGAAGGCTCTGGGAGGCTATATAAGGAGCCCCAGACCTCCTGTATCCATTTTTTTCGAAGTCCAAACAAAAGGGGGAGACACTCTTCGGTGTTCACCCCAATATATTAAAGAAAATGAAAAGAAAGCGAATATGCAAAGCAAGGGAAAAGAACTGTACAAGGAGGCAACACCGCCTTCACCAAGCCCTAAACAAAATGAAAAACAACGCCAAGTCCTAAACCGCGTCCCACTCCTCCACCAGTCTTGCGCTTTGAATAATCACGTTCTCCTTGTAGAATCTTTGATTTGAGAAGACAGCCTCATTACGCCCAAGCCAAATCGCCCAAAGTCTCTCCACTGGCAGCAAAAGATCTTTTCTCGCCCTGTTCCTGTTACGAACCAAGGAGTCACAGAAGGCCTCCGTGCCATCTGTATTCACCCAAACCAAGATAGAATCCTCCCACACCCCTCTTACCGTGGGGCATTCAAAGAATAAGTGCTCTAAAGATTCCACCGTTGAAATGCAGAGGCCACAGAGATTGGATACACTGGCCATAAACTTCGTGCAACGATCCCTCGTCAATAATCTTCTCCTGTGAAAGAGCCATAAGAAGAATCCAAGGCGCTCCGGAAGCCTTAACCCCCAAAAGAACCAGCGCATCATAGGCCTTGCGCGTGGAGAAGTTGCCGTCCCTCCAATCCCAGTGGTCCCGCCCATCAGAAGGCCTACCAGCAGCATCGAGGACGTCGAGAAGAGAAAGAAAGTCCTCAAGCCTTTGGTCCGAGAAGCTCGCCACAAAACTCGGACACCAACACCTATCCGCCCAACAAGAGGCAACAGAGGCATCCTTGTTAGCCGCCAACACAAACAACCGCGGGAAACGAACACACAGAGGATCCCCTCCCAACCACTTGTCATTCCAGAAGCTAAACGAGTCCCCATTTCCCAGCACCGGCTTAAATAGCGATCTATGCCTTGCAAAAACCTCCCGCACCCCACGCCAAAACTGGGTATCAGCACCAACGACCCCCTCCTCCCTCACACTTCCCACCCCATGGATCTCCCGCAGCACAACCGTAAAGAAGGTCCCATCCTTGCCCCAGAACCTGTTCGCCCACTTGAGGAAGAAGGCATCATTAACAAGCTCCAAACGCCTCACGCCCAACCCCCCCTCCTGCTTCCCCCTGGAGACCTCATCCCACGCCACAAGGTGAATGTCACCTCACATCTCCCCACTTCTTCCCCACAGAAACCTACGCATACACCCCTCAATACACTTGCGGATCCCAACCGACATACGACGATTCGACAAGAAGAAAATTGGGATAGAGGAAAGCACCGCTCTGAGAAGAACAAGCCGGTCCCCCTTCGACAGAAGCGCCGCACGCCACCCAGCAAGGCGCGCCTCCACCCTTTCGACGATCGGTCGCCAATCCCGAAGCCTGGCCCTCCCAAGCACCAGCGGAAGACCAAGGTAATCAATAGGAAGCTCGCCCGGAGGAGTACCCAGAATCCTGCCGCACTCGGTCGCCAGCATCTCCGACATCCCAAAGGGTATAACCTTGGATTTGCCCCCATTCACAGTCAAGCCTGACATCTCACTAAACAGATCAAGGGTCATCGCCATGGCAGAGACCTCAGAAATACCTCCCTCAATGAAGTAAATGGTGTCATCAGCAAATTGAATCAAGGGCACAGAAAGGTTCCCCTTAGAGAAGCCCTTCGAAAGTCCGCTATCAATGACACAGACGACCATACGAGCCAAGATGTCGGCCGCCACGACAAAGAGGAGAGGGGCCAGGGGGCACCCCTGGCGCAGTCCCCTCCTCGGCTGGAAGGAGCCCCCCTCCAAACGACCGTTAATCAAGTCCGAGAAAGACACAGTGGTGATGCATCGCCGCATCCAAGAAATCCAAAGCTCAGGGAAACCACGTCTTCTCAGGACCGCCCACAGCAAGCTCCACTCAAGGCTGTCATATGCTTTGGCAAAATCGATCTTCCAAAGCACCCCATGTTTCCCAGAGCTCTTCCAATCCGTCACCAACTCAGTAGCCATCGCAACGCAATCAGAGATTTGTCTTCCACGAATAAAAGCAGCCTGAAACGGAGACACAATCGAAAGAAGGACCAGAGCGAGCCTCCGAGCCAATACCTTGGCCACAATAGGATAGATGGTGTTAGAAATCGAAATTGGCCGAAAATCCCTAATATTCTCAGCTGCGGGGAACTTAGGGATAAGAAGCAAGATGGCCCTATTAATCCGGTCGAACCCTTCATTCCCATTGCAGAACTCAGTCACGACCTCAAAGACATCCACGCCCACAATCTCCCAGAAGTCGCGATAGAAAGCCACAGAAAAGCCATCAGGGCCCGAGGAGCCATCGACATTTAACTCCCACACGGTCGCTTTGGTTTCTTCCATGGATATCGGCCTAGTCAACACCTCACAATCCGTCACAGAGACGGTTGGAGCCCTAATCCCCTGCCAGCGCCAAGTCCTCGGGGATCGCCTCGCCATGAAGCTCTTGAAGTACTCAGCAATTGCTTTCCCCATATCTCTGTCCTCCACAAATGACGTCCCATTAATGGAAATAGACCGAAGCGCATTCTTACGCTTCCTTCCGATAGCCACACGGTGAAAGAAGGTTGTGTTAGCGTCTCCTTCTTTGATCCATTTCATCCTCGAACGTTGCCTCCATTCCGAAGCCCTCTTCTTGTCCTCCTCCGCAACACGCCTATGCGCAAGAGCACGCTCACAAAGCTCGTCAGCCAATAGCTCACGGTTATTCTCCAACAGGTCGAGTCGCGCAATAATAGCCTCAGCATCAGCCCTGACCGCAACCCGCTCCAGCCTTGACTCCCTCTTGAAAAGAGCCAGTCTCTTCCGCAAGGAGATAAGCTTCTGGTTCAACCTGGAGGCCGCAGATCCCAAGCAAAGGAACTGGGTCCAGTGCCCCGACACAATATCTCTAAAGCTGGCCTCAAGAGTCCAGCACCTCTCATATCTGAATATGCCCCTCATCGAAGGGATCTCGCCCGAAGCATATGCCCCGTTGAGGTCTTCTCCCATGGTTTCATCCCGCTCCTCACAGAGTAGGGTTCCACGTTAATCCCGTTGTTCTCCTATGTTCTTTATCTTTTTCCATGTTTCGCTTCCGCTTCCTATTTCTTAACATGGTATCAGAGCGGGTCGGTTCTCGAGGATTTTATGTTCTTTAGTTTTTCGAGATTCGATTGTAATTCTTGAAGATCATTTATATTCATGGTTCAAGTTCTGCAATTTTTATGGGTTTTGAAAACCCTAATCTCTCAAGGTTTTTCGTGCACCATCGTGCACAAAAACGACGTTCTGCTACAGGCGGCATGCGATGCTCCTAGCGCCTATCCTATGGCAACCCTAGTCGCCTGACGAAGCCCCTGGCCTGTCAGAATCAAATCTGCATCTCGTATGTGGAGCCGGCGATTGACACCAGGCCCCAGGCGCGATTCGTCCAGCCGGCGATTTCCAATAGCAGGCGGCGCACGCTCTTCTGTCCAGCAAGTGGCGGTGGCGCCACCTCTTCTCGTATGCCGCTCCACATCCCAGAAGCTCGCCAGCCGCGGTGATGCAGCCCTCCCCCGCAGTCATGTTGCGAAGCGTCCCCAGGCAAGCCTCCTCGCTCTCGCGCCTCCAAGTCCCCTCACGCAGGGGCACTGTCCTCTCGCGTGCGTTCTCCCAATCACAGCCCAACACCGCACCTTGCGAGATGTTCCCGTCTTCCTGTGCGCCTGCAAGCGCGGGGCTTCAAGTTCTCTCAGGCGCGCGTGCACCAAGTTGTTCCTCGGTGCCCCATTGTGCAATGCCACCCGCCGCATTTCCTCCACGATCTGATCTCTGCGGTGACATCTCTCTCCCCAGACTCCAGGAGCGACGGCGCTCTCGGCTTGACAGAGGGCGTGTTTACCTCCAGGCGTGCGAAGAGCCCAGTGGCGGCGGCTCTTCAACTCCTTTCAAAGAGATGGTTCCCAATGTGGGAACCCTAGCCCAAGTGGGCAGTTTTTTAAAAAAAAGAAAAAAAGAGAGAAAGGAGATGAGCCTCATTTTGGCCCGATCTGGCCGTGTATATAAAAAAAAGAGGGGGTTGCAATTTTTCGAAAAAAACAAAAACAAAAAAGGCGCGTACAAGAAAAAAAACCGTACGTAAAATTTTTCAAAAAAAAGGGCAAGCCGTAAAAAAAAGGTTGAAACGGCTTTAAAAAAATGTTTTCAAAAAAATTAGAATGGCTTAGATGAAGAAAAGCCACAAGTTTTTTGGATGTTCATGTTTTATTTACCCCCTATTTATCTTGTCTTCTCCCAACTTGGTCGACGTCCATGTTTTCCGACAAGTATGGGAGAAAGGGGGAGTATATATGTAGAGTCAGGCTAGTTTGTCAGATGATTCAGATCCAGATTCTTCAGTCCAGGTTACATGGCCAGCCAGATGTTCCAGACTCTACAATTCAGATTATTTCAGACTCGACATATTATTTCAAATTCGACAGATTGATCAGAATATATATAACTATTACTGAGCAGACTCAGTCTACTCGGCTATAAATTTCTTTTTAAGATTATGTACAACACAGCATGGTTTTTCCCCTCGTAATCTCTTTTTTTAGTCCAGATGGCATTCAATTCCTCTCCAAATGTCAACTTTAAAACCCCTTCTCTCTCTATATATATCCTATCCCCATTTGTGCCCCCAACGCTCCTTAACCACACATCCGAAGGGTTCTTTCATTCTCCTTCTCCTGCTGGTCAAGAAATCCTTCAAGCTCAAGTTCATCCTCCTCTTCCTGGAAGAGATGATGTCCTAATGCTATAGCTATATTCTGCATGTTGTTGTGCCATAATTTCGTCCAGTTATAGGACTTTAAGGTACAGTCCTACTCCTCTCTCTTTGCTGCCATACATGTATAATTCCCTTTTCTCTTGCTACTCTCCTTGTATTTATCAAGGCTTGAAGATGGGATGGTACCTCATACATTGAAGATGGTACATGGGTTTAATATTGGTATTAGAATTCCTAACAGAAATTGAACTTACTGTAATTATGCAATATGGTTCATTTCCTTTTTTTAAAAAAGTATGCAAGGTAGGGGGAAGCACTCGGTAGTGCCCGCCCCATCAAAATATATTTAAGTAACTAAAGGAGAAACTTCCAACAGACAAAAGGTTACACCACCCCAACACACATAACAAAAAAGAGCATTACACCATTCAATCATCTAACAATCTCCTTGCAAAGTTCCCGACGTTTTCTTTGTAAAATCTTTGGCCCGAGAAAAGTAAGTCATTTCTTCCACGCCAGACCGCCCAAAGAATAGCCATGGGGAAGATCCGCTCCCTTCTTCTTCTCACCCTATTCTCATAAATGGAATTCCAAAAAGTCTGAAACTCATCGGAGCGGCACCAAATAATATCCGCCTCCTGCCAGATTTGTGATACCATGGGGCATGTAAAAAAGAGGTGTTCCACAGATTCAATTGCATTGTCACAAATTAAGCATTTGTCCGCAATGACGCGTAGGAGCTTGACGCACCGATCACGTATCATCAACCTCTTGCGCCTGAGGAGCCACAGGAATATCCCAACACGCTCAGGAAGATTAAGGGCCCAAATAAAAGCCCAATCCATGTTCAGCACCTCCGAGGTCGCCGGCGGTGGTCTGGAGATGGCACCATAGGCACCTTTAACCGAGAAACTCCCTTCCTTCCAGCACTAATGATCTCTACCCCCAATAGGGGTACCCACCTTCCCTACAGCGTCAAGCAGTGCCAAGAAATCCTCAAATCTCCGATCCGAGAAGTTAGCAGAGAACGAAGGCTACCACGACCCCTCCATCCAGTAATCCGCCACCGAACAAAGCTTATCGTCCGCCAAGGCAAATAACCGCATGAAATCAAAAGTGAGAAAGATGGAGAAGCGAGTGAAGAGAGTGAAGGCGCTCTGGCGAGTGAAGGGCAACGGGGTTGCGCGTGGGTCGGCGGTGATTGGGAGCTCCGGGGGGATTTTGAAGCGGGCCGGTGGCGCTCTTTCGTTGCCGGGTGGAAGTGGAGGTGGGGAGACACGGGTTGTTGGGTCGGGAGCGGTGCGGGTGGCTGGGTTTGAGGGTCGGGAAGATGGTTGGGTGATGGTATCGCACAAGAAGATGGGGAAGCGATGCTTTCGCTGCGGCGTGCATGGTCATTTGGCGGCATCCTGTCCTCAACCTCAACGATGTTATGCATGCGGAGGTGTGGGCCATCGCATGCTCTCATGCAATCTTGTTTCTTCTTCTCGTGGATTCTCTACGGGTTATATGCCACTGCATGGGCCTGGAATGCACGATCGTCGTCATGTGTTCTCCGTTGCCGGTGGATCGTGATCCTTTGCGCAGGTGGTGCGTGACGGTGATGTCAAGGGGTTGGATGTCGCAGTGGAAGGAAGGTCGCCTTCGTTGTTGGATCGGAGTGGTGGGAAGGTAGTTGGGGAGCCTTCGCTTCGCGCGCCGTTGCTTGGGCTCGAGGTGCCTGGGGTGGTGGAGTTTGGGGCGAAGGAGTCTGGGATGGCGGAGCCTGGGGTGGAGGAGCCTGGGGTGGAGGAGCCCACGATGGAGGAGCATGGCCTGGTGGAGCCTGGAGTGGCATGTGGTGGGGACCGATGCTGGTGGAGGTGGAGCGTCTTCGCGGTGATGGGGGACCCTTCGCTGTGGCAGGGGTCCGTCAGCGGCCCGGTTTGGCCTGGGAGCAGATTCGTGCCAACACTCTTGCACAACTGGGGCCTTCCTTCGGCGGGGACTTCGTCGTGCTTGACTCCGGTCGCTGCTGTGTTCGCGGCCTGTCCCGGGCCCAACGGGAAAGGCTCTTCTCTGATGTCGGTGATGGCAGCGTTCTTTGGCGGCGGTTGCGGGTTGCTGACGGTGCTTCCTTTGCTACGGAGGTTTGTGTGGTCGAAGCTCGGGGAGTTCCCTTCCTCTCTCGAACTGTTCCGGTTCTCTCGCGGGTCGGCGGCGCGTGGGGGACTGTGCTTGTTGTTCTTGAGGATGGGCTCTCGCCTGGAGCGGACTGGGAATGTACTAAAATCCTTTTGGAATGTTCTTCCTCATTACTCGCCACTGCGGTGGACAAGATTCTATTCGAGACTTTGAATATCGGACGTTGGTCGTTCAAGGTGGAGTTCTACTTTCTCGTGCCGATGCCGGCGCCGGCGGCCGCTTCGTCACTCCCGGTGGACTTCGCTGCCGGTTCATCCCTGGGCGTGGGGGTGGACGCTTCGGCTACTCCTGGCCACGTGGCATCGGCTGGAGGGGTTTACGAGGGGTCGCATGCTGTGCGTACCCCCTCGGGGCGGTCACTCTTCGATTCTCGGATGACGTGTTCAGAACCGTTCAGGCATGATTTGTTCTCCTCGAGGCCCTTCGAGGTCGATTCGCCTTCCCTGCCAGCGCCTCCTCCGACGGTTGTCTGTAAGCATATCTCCTTTTCAGGCCACGTGTGCAATCATGCTACGTTCTCCAATATCGGATCCGTGAGATTCGGGTCATGGCCTCGGTTCCGTGACATTCGGGTTGTTGAGGATCCATTTATTCCTCCGGATTCCATTATTGATTTGCCTCAGGGGTCCGTTGTTGAGGATCCGGTTTTTCTGACGGGTATCCATGGGGGGCCCGACGCATCGACGGTGGTCCATTCGCGGATTCTTTTCGAGGACTTCGATTCCTCTGCTATGTTGGCTCCGACTCCACCTCCTCTGCCTACTTGGACGCCTCCGGTTGTTTCCTTGCTTGCTGTTGCTGATGACGCCCCCTAGACGCGGCCTTGCATATTGTGGTCACCTCGGGGGCTGAGGGTGCTACCTCCGTGGGGGGGGCTTCTTCCTCTCGATTTGGCAAGTACTACAGGCGGCGAATGCTCCCTCAACTTGGCACCCCCTTGGTTTCTTCCTGTGCGACGCTGCGCGATGCGGTGGCGGAGGCGGCTGGACTGTCGCCTATTGGGGGACGTTCCCTTGGTTCTTAATGAAGGTACTCTCTTGGAACGTTCGGGGACTCGGGGATCCCCTCAAGCATCGGGCCTTGGGCTCGCGCCTCTCCGAATGGAATTGCGATGTTGCTTTTATTCTCGAATCTAAGCTTTCTGGTGTCGATGCGTCCGTTTGGCGATCTTTCGGTGCCCTTGCGGTCGATGACTTTCGTTCTTTGGATGTTGTCGGTACTTCGGGTGGCATTATTATTGCTTGGCGTTCGGGGATTTTCAATTTTGATTCCATGCGAGTGGGGAGACATTCATTGACCGTGGTTTTGTCTCGCATTGACTCCAATGTTTCTTTTGCTCTTACGGCTATCTACGCTCCTACTTGTCATCTGCGGCGCAGGGATCTTTGGGAGGATTTGAGGGAGATGGCCCCTGATTATGCGAAATTGCCTTGGCTTTTGAGAGGCGACTTCAATGTTACTGCTCTGTCCACGGATAGGTCGCGTGGTCGCGGGGGGCGGGACCCCGGTTCGGAGGAATTTCTTGCGCTCATTTCGGATTTGACTTTGGAGGGCCTTGTGCCCAGTGATATTTCTTAAACATGGCGAAATAACTCATCCCGTTCGAGAATTGATCGGTTCCTCGCGAATGGTAAATCCTTGGATCTCTTTCCACTATGCTGGGGGGCCTCACGGCCGCGTTCTTTTTCGGATCACAACCCTATTATTTGGGACTCTGGGAAGAGATTCACCCCCGGGGTCTCTTTCGTTACGAAAGGAGCTGGCTTCTGGAGTCAGGGTTCAAAGATAAGGTGCACGATCATTGGTCCCAGAATTCTTATACAGATGGATCTGTTGCTTGGATCAAAAGCTTACCTTGTTGCGCCGCATGCTGGCCTCTTTCAAGAAGGAGACACGCCTTAACCGTGTGGCCGCCAGAACTGCGGCGGAAAATATTATTATGCGGCTGGACCGTCTCGAGAATGACCGCGAATTGTCCTCGGTGGAACTCCAGGAGCCTGCCACGGCACTTGATGTTGTTAAGGCGGAGGACAAAAAGCAAATTACTGAATGGCGTCAGCGTTCGCGCTTGAAGTGGATTAAGGAGGGGGATGCGAATACCGCATTCTTTCACAGAGTGGCTAGTGGTCGTCGGAGAATCAATTCCATCCGCTCTATTATGGTGAATGGCTCCCGCATTACCGGTGACAAGGAGATTGGCGATGCTTTTGTTGACCATTTCAAGCTTGCATTCGGCTCCGGCCCTCCTCGCCGCTGGCGGTGGCTGGGGCGGGGTGCCCCTTCCATTTCTGACTCGGAAGCCTCAGCCTTGGTGAGGCCTTTCTCTTTGGCGGAGCTTAAAGATGCGGTCTGGGATCTTAATGACAACGCCGCGCCGGGACCGGATGGTTTCCCCGTGGCTTTCTACCGCGATTTTTGGGATGTGGTGGCCGGCGATGTGTTGGCGGTTGCTCATGAATTTACGGCTGGTAACCGTGGGTTTAACAAAATTAATAAGGCTCTTATCATGTTGATTCCTAAGGTTCACCCGGCCAAGGAAGGAAATATTGATATCGATATCGTTTCGATACAATGTCGATACCGATATATCGCCGATATATCGGCGATATATTGACGCATATCGCCAAAACCCGGTATCCATTAGGCATTTTCTCCTGTCGATACCCGATATCGTCCATATCGGCGATATATCGGTGACCTGTCGATACCGATATATCGCCGATATATCGACGATATATCGCGATATGGCGATCCCTGCACCCGGCCACTCGCATTGAGGACTTTCGCCCGATCTCTATGTCCAACAGGATATATCTTATCATCGCTAAGGCTTTAGCTAGGCGGCTTGCTCCCCTTTTAGCGTCGCTGGTATCCTCTACGCAGGCGGCCTTCATACGTGGACGTCATATTTCGGATTGCTATGCGGTGGCCTCGGAGATCGTTCGGGCGTGGCGGAGATCTAATGCTAAAGGAATTCTATGGAAGATTGACTTTACCAAGGCGTATGATTGCCTTGATTGGAGATTTCTGTGGTCTGTCCTGCGTCGGCGGGGCTTTCCGGTGTTGTGGATTTCATGGATGCGGCGGTGTATCTCCACGGCCTCTCTATCTGTTATGCTGAACGGTAGCCCTGTCGGGGATTTTTTCCAGCCGCGTCGGGGCGTACGACAGGGGTGCCCTCTCGCCCCTCTTCTTTTTGTGTTGGCGGCGGATGTCCTGCCTCGGATGATTGATGGGGTGGCTGCGGCTGGTTTGACACGGGGTTGCTTTTTTGGGGATCTCCATGTCCATTCTATTCAGTTCGCTGACGATACTTTATGCTTTGTTGAGGGGGGCCCCGACGAGGTGGCTGGGATGGCCGCGACTGTGCAATTATTCTCCGAGGCCTCCGGTCTGGCGGTCAATGCGTCGAAGTCTAAAGTGGTTTCTTTTGGTTTGCCGGAGGCGGAGGCTCTGGAATGTGCTCTTTTGCTGGGATCCAATCCGTCATCTCTACTGTTTGAATATCTTGGTCTCCCTCTTACTGTTGGCCGCTCTCGTCTGCACGATTGGAAGCCTCTTGTGGAGAAGTTGGAGGCCCGCCTTGCGGAATGGTGTGCAGTTCTGCTATCCAGGGGCGGGCGGTTGATTCTACTTAAAGCGGTTCTCTCCTCTATTCCCATCTATTTTTTATCGGTCTGTGGTTTGTCCAAAGGGATTCGTCTGAGGTTGGAGAGATGTATGCGTCGGTTCCTGTGGGGACAAAATGGTGGTGATAAAAGGGGGGTTCACCAGGTTTGGTGGGAGGATATCACCCGTCTTAAGCGTCTGGGGGGATTGGGGGTCCGATGGCTGGAGGCGGTTAACAACTCTCTTCTGCTTAAATGGGTTGCGCGTGTGTGGGGTAAAGAGGAAAGCCTTATGATTAATGTTCTGCGGGCTTTGCTCGGTCCGGACTTCACGGCCGGCTTTAGGGGCAATTCTGTTTGCTCCATCTCTCCTTTCTGGCGCGGTGTGACGACGGTTTTTGGGCAAAATCGTCCTCTCTTTGCGCCTGTGCTGGGCAATGGGAACTCATTCAGGTTCTGGACCGATGACTGGGCCGGTAGGGGTGCTTTCAATTTAATGTTCCCGCGTCTCTTCGCTTTGGTCGAGAACAAGGAGGCCTCTGTCGCCTCTTGTTGGGAAGACGGCTGCTGGTGCCCTAGGATCGCTGCGAGCCTTTCGGACCTTCGGCTGGATGATTTTCTTTCTTTAATGGCTCTCCTTATTGATGCCCCTCGGCCGTCTGGTGGGCGTAATCACTGGGCCTGGAAGGACGGGTCTTTCTCCACGCGTAAGGCGTATTTGGCTCTCTCTCCGTCCATGAATGCCGATGACGTTATCTTGACGCGCGACTGTCGATTCATTTGATCCCTCAAACTTCCTGAGCGCATTGGTATGTTCTTATGGCTCCTTCGTCGTGGCCGCCTTTTGACTCGCGATCGATGTGTTGTTTTCTTGCCGAATATTAGTCCGATGTGCGATCTTTGTGATGCGGAACGGGAAAGTATCAACCATCTGTTCTTCGAATGCCCTCTTGTTCGCTCGATTTGGGATGCTGTTCCTTGGCTTAATGCGGTCTCCTTTCCAGCCATGTGTGCGAGCTTGGTTAATTCACGAGGTCGGGACAGGAAGCTTCTTCTGGACCCACTTGCAAGGCTTTGGAGTACTTGGCTGGGGAGGAATGAGGCAATTTTTTCGTCTCAACGGTTCTACAGGGAGAATATCATTATACGTGCATTGCGGCTTCTAGAGGATTGGTCTCAGGGGTAGTCATATGTGATTTTTTTGGGGGTTTCCACTGTATGCGGCCTTCTTCTCGGGTTGGTCGGTTTATATACATTTTTTCTACTCTCTGTAATTTCTCTTTTCGTTTTATTTTATAATACTTTGGGGGGAACACCGCCGAGTGTTTCCCCCTCTTCTAAGCTTTCAAAAAAAGGCAAATAACCGCAGAAACCGAGAGCAAAGCGCTCCCGCCCCCGACCAATCATCCTCCCAAAAAGCAAAGGAGTCCCCACTTCCAACGACCGGCCTGAAGAGAATTAGAATTTTCACAAATGTCTTCACCACGCCCCTCCAGAAAGGCGTCATTGCCGCAAGGTTAAACAGCTGCGAATGGGGCGCGCCCTTCACCCCGTAAATGCTTCGAACCACCAAGCAGACAAGATCATCACCCGGCCCCCACACCCTACTAGCCCATTTAAGCAAAAGCGCCTCATTCATCTGCTCAAGAGATCTCACCCCCAGTCCCTCCCAATCCTTTCTTCGCAAGACATCCTCCCAACCCACTAGATGGACCCCTCCGCGCCCATTAGTAGTGTTGCCCCACAAAAAAGCGTGCATCTTCCTTTCCATCCTCGCGCGAATCCCCTTCGGTAACTTGCGACTTGACAGAAAATAAATTGGAATGGACAACAAAACCGCCTTGAGCAAGACCAACCTATCCCCCCCTCGATAGAATAGAGGCCTTCCACCCCATCAATCTCAACTCCACCTTCTCCACCACCCTCAACCAATCACGAAGCCTTGCTCTCCCCATACCCAGAGGTATGCCGAGATAGTCCATTGGGAGCGAAGCGCGCGTAAAAGCCAAACATACCGCCAACCCATCAGCAACAAGTTCTACCAGGTCGAAAGGGACAAAACTAGATGTACTGTCATTTTTGCTTAATCCAGATAGCTCCGAAAAGATTTCAAACGTCGTAGCCATGGCAATGGCCTCCTCGACGCCACCCTCAATTAGGAAAAGAGTGTCGTTTGCGTATTGGATGATCGGTACACGTACCTCACCCCTCGAATATCCACTAGAAAGACCATGGCTGATCACGCCCGTTGCCATGTCAGCCAGAACATCAGCAGCAATGATGAATAGCATTGGTGCAGGGGGCACCCCTGCCGCACCCCCTTACGAGGTGGAATCCAACCCCCCTCCGGCCTACCGTTGATCAAAACCAAAAAAGACGTCGTGGTGATACAGCGCCTCATCCAAGAAATCCACAGCTCAGGGACGCGCAATCTCCTCAAAACCGACCACAGAAATCTCCAATCAAGGCTATCATATGCCTTGGCAAAATCCACCTTCCACAGGATACCACTCGCGCCCCTCCTCCGCCAATCAGCAATGATCTCGGAAGCAATCGTTGTGCTATCAGAGATCTGACGGCCCGGAAGGAACGCGTATTGCACCGGAGAAACCAAGCTCCCGAGGACGCCAACCATCCTCGCCGCCAAAACGTTGGCCACGATTAAATAGAGGGCGTTACAGACAGCAATGGGGCGATAGTCCTCGATGGAAGCCGGCGCCGTACACTTGGGGAGCAGAACAATGAGCGCCCAGTTGATACGGTCAAAGCCCCTATTCTCTTGGCAAAACTCCAGCACCACATCGAGCACCTCCTGACCAACAAGGTCCCAAAAATCTCTGTAGAAGGAGATCGAGAAGCCATCGGGGCCAGGCGCAGCGCCAGTGTTGAGGTCCCAAACAGCATCCTTCACCTCCTCCAAGGTGACGTCACGAATAAGAGCATCGCCAGCAGGCGCCTCCACCATCTTAGAATTCCGACCCAACCACCTCCATCGCCGTGGGATCGTAGCAGCAGAAACGACCCTAAAGTGATTTGCAATAGTTGAGCCCATGTTTTTATTCCCTTCCAACCTTACCCCATCAACAATGATAGAATGCAATGCATTGGACCTGCGCCTTCCACTAGTAATACGGTGGAAAAACGAAGTATTCGCTTCCCCCTCCTTCAGCCAGGTGCTCCTCGACCGCTGCCTCCACTCGGTGACACGCTTCTTGTCCTCCATGGTAACCGTCTTATGAGCTCTCACCCGCGAATCCAATTCAGAAGATGTGAGAGGCCTCTCGTCCTCAAGCGCGTCCAGCACCCTAATCACCTCCTCGGTATCCTTTCTAGCCACGCACCTAGCAGCCCTCGTATCCCTCTTGAACGACGCAAGCCTGATTCGCAAAGAATCGAGCTCTTGAACAAACTTGTACGCAGTGGAACCCGAAGGCATTGACTCAGCCCAGTGCGATGCCACAACTTCCCTGAAGCCGTCCTCCAACAGCCAGCATTTCTCGTATCTAAAAAGCCCCCTATGATCCGGGGCAACCCCAGAGCACCACAACAGTGGGGTATGGTCGAAGCAAGATCTTGGTTTGGCCCCCACCAATACCATAGGAAAAGCCTCCAACAACTCATTTCAAACGAAGAAACGATCAAGACGCAATCGCGTTTTAGAATTCCTCCAAGTAAAGGCCACGTCCTCGGCGTCCATCACCTCAAGGCCGAGCAAATCAAAGGTGCCAGCGAAGTCAGCGGATGTAGCATCCGGTTTCCAATCAAACCTGAAGTCGTCCGATTTTGGGTCTAATGAACCCAAAAACGTTGTCGGTCAATACTAAACAACCTAAAACGACCAATTGATCATGAATCAAAAGTCGTTCGGGCGAAATCAACCGAAAATCGGTCACATCGTATTGCGCGCCGTGAAAAGCCGCGACGCAAATTCGGAAACCGTGAAACGAACCGAGACCGTCATTAGATCCGATTCGACGATACAAAACCAACGGAATTGACCGTTCGTCAATCGGAGGTCGTTTGATATTTTTTTAGTTTGCAAAATTTAACCCCAAACCGAAACTGTATCTCGGAATTTCGGGTATTCAAAACCTGATCGAAAGTATATGAATATTATACTCATATTGATCGTAATTCCGAGACGATCAAATCGAGATATTGCGCGTCAAAATCCGAGGCCCGAGGCGCGTATACGGTCGACTTTTATATATGCCAAATAAAAGAAAATTTTGGTAAAAAAAAATTTAAACTAAAAATTTTTATCTGCTACAGTAAGACTGTAGCAGCAGCCAGCAAACAGACTGCTGGATTCCAGCAGTTAAAAAAAATTTGGAGAATATGACATCAGCATGCTGACATCAGCATGCTGACATCAGCATGCTGACATCAGCATGCTGATGTCACAAGTGATGTGATGAAGAGGAAGCTTCCTCCCCACCTTCCTCTCCTATTTCCTTCTCTCTTCTCCTATATATATACTTCTTCTATTTCAGCCGATAGAACCTTTATTCCCTCTTCTTTCCCACCTCATTTTCTCTCTTTTACCCAAAAGCCTTTCCAGTTCCAGCCGAAGAGAGCATCTCCAGCCCACTGTTATGGCAGTTCCAGTAGCCAAAGCTGCAGGAGCCCCTCTTCCTCCTCTTGGAAGACATCCAATTGCAGTTCTCTTATACATGCAGGCTGTTAATCAGATTTATTTTGGGATTTAAGGTACCATCCTATGTCCCTATCCTACTTGCTGCCAATGCATGCAAAATTAGATACTATGGTACAATTTCCCCATCCCTCCTTTGCTGTCATTCATGTGTATTCGCATTCTTTGTTTATCAAAGATCAAGCTATATGATCTCCAATGGTGTAGATTCAAGTGTACAAACCCTAATCCAATCTTTTGCTGCCATGCATGAAAAAAAAATGAATTTTTGGTATAATCCCTTCTATGTTTCTCCTCTGCTCAAGTTATATAAAAAAATAATAATTTTTCTTATTACAAAGATGGTTATAATTCTCCCGATTTCTTCTCTGCTCTTGTGCACATCTATAATATTTTTTAAATGGAGACACATACAGGGATCTTTCACAAGAAATGCTTATGTTTGTTCCAAAAATCTAATTTAATCTAAGAGAGGGAGGCGTATATATCTAAGTCCTTTTGGCTCTTTACACTCTCCAGGGAATAGAGATTTAATGAAAATCGGACCAGTAAATGAAATGATCAAAATATAAAATGTGATTAAACTATGTTTGTGAAAATCCACTCTGAAAAATGATCAATATGATACGTTTCATTTCTTTTTGCATACTGTTCTTTATATAAAATAGAAAGAGACTTTTGATAGATGGTTCCTGATTTCAATGGAATTAAGTTAAAAGCAGTACAAATAAAAAAATAATTTTTAGATCTAATTAGTTCAGCTGCTCAATTATATGGAAACCAGTGATACAGTTTTGGTTGTTGTTATATATATACATGTTTTAATGCATACATATATAGTTTGTCTATCATATAGTCATTGATAAGTATACCCAAGGAAGTGTCTGATTATAGATAGTTTTATATTTTTCTATTGGAAACATTAAAAGTAGAAATTAAATATATATATACTTCCAAAATGTCATAAGTTATAGGGCAAATATATTAGATTTTGGATTGATTAATATGAAGATGAGTAATATTAGGGTTCTGATTAATTAAGTTAGTCCCCAGTCTAACTGTGAGTTGGAATTCATACTCTGAAAGATATACTTTATGTATATGTAAAAATTTAATGGAAGGTACAATACATTAGCAGACAGAATTTAAGAAAGACTATTATAAGATGATGTTAGGGTAAGTTGTTAAAAATATATTTATAGTTAATCTTAAAGTATACCAAATATCTAATTTCAATACCTTCGATCACTAGATCAGGATCGATATCTATTATTAAAATATCACCTAAAGGTCGCATCTACCACATGACAAACAAATGCCTTAATTCTAAGAGACTCTACAATATATATTAGGAGGCTTAGTAAGAGGTGTTACATCGTATGCATTAGAAGTATACTCATATGAGAATTATGAATTTTATGAAAAAATAGCAAACCCTTCATCTTGGTTATTAAATTGAGACAAACCTCAGTTAAGATTAGTCCATTTCATCATTTGAAAGGGAAATAAAATATATACAAAGTATTATAGAAAATAACCAAGTAAACATGTTCATTCTTTTATCATAAAGGTCAATCAAAGACAGTTGATTTGATAAGAATCTAAAATTCATTAGTGCCGGTCATGGCGACTTTTACACCTGACTGTGCGAGGGCGCGGTGACCCTCAACTGGGCGGAGGAAAGGAAGCCCAGTTAGGGCAGCGGCCGCTAAATGCGCGGGTCTAGGATCCCAGTCTTTTTACGATTTTTACGCGAGCTCGCAGTGTTTTTACGCCTCGTTGGGATCCTGACTTTAGACCAGTTCCGTTGACCCTGTCTTTAGGACACCCAGGCGGGGGATCCTTGGTTTTCAGTTTTTACGTACGAGCTCGTCCGCCCGTACTAGTCGGGCTGTTTTTCTAGAGCGACTTTTCTAGGGAGTCTCTCTCACCCGTCTCAGTGGCGTAGTTGGGGAGTAGACCTATCCCTCTATTGGACCGCGCTTCCAATTAGAGGGCGAGACGGAAGAGCCATTTGCAGGCTTCTTCACCGCTTGAGTTACTTCGCCAAACAGACTTGGCGATTCTATATCCAGATCATCAATATCTACATCTATAATATCTGGAGCTATATCTGAAACATTGAAGTTGAGAAGTTATGATCAAAAGACCATTCTCTCTACCCAAGAATTTAAATAAATTAATAGATCTTTACAATCTCAACTTTTCCATTTTTCACTCACCAACATGATCTCTGAAGAAAATGATATATGCATTTACGCTCATACACTCATGATTACGCAACTGCTATATAAATATGACATATGGGAAATGCCGGGTTCTGGGG
This sequence comes from Ottelia alismoides, assembly GCA_037367405.1. NCBI lineage: Eukaryota > Viridiplantae > Streptophyta > Magnoliopsida > Alismatales > Hydrocharitaceae > Ottelia > Ottelia alismoides. The sequence goes on from JAZKJV010000340.1 coordinate 1,082,823, forward strand.
GAAAACATTAGAAACGCATTACAAACAAACCTCTTTTTACTTACGCAAGTAGATGTAAATTTTACTTATACCACCTTTCTACTTGCCTGCTTTTGTACATATTAAATGTCAAGTTATTTTTATAAATTTTAAGGAGGTACCAGCAATGGCTGACGCCTCTTCTTTCCTATTGTGTGTGTGGCAGGCAAACAGCCTGCAGTTCAGTAGCCGCTCAGTAGCTATACATGGTTCCAGGAGATAGAGTTTATACCCGACGGTATGAATTACTTTGTCTCAGTTTTGTTCAGATAATGATGTAAATGTCATCTCTTTTGTATCACACTTTGGGATATATATTGTAAATGGAAGATCATTGTACATGTTGAAAACTGATATGAATATTAATGAAAAGAATTTTGGTGCCATATTGTCTCTTTTACTTGTGGTCATGTGTTGAGAATGAATGTCATAATCGCGCGAAAAATTTTCCCTGATTTTCTACGACTTCTGCGATCAATGTGAATGAAATATTGCGAAATGCGCGTAAACGGGTATCCGGATCCTGAGGGGTTCACAGTTTGGTATCAGAGCAGTGGTACCCCGATATGCACATTCGCAGTATTTCAATTCCGATCGCATTAAGTTCTCGAATAGCGACAGTCTTCCGACTTGTCGTGAGTTCGAGAAGGGAAATATGACATTCATATTCAATAACCACAGACGTCACCAAGTTCATTAATTTTCATATTATATCCCAAAAAGAGAAAAGCATTTGCGATAAGTATCTGTTTATGGCATTTTATGACTAATTATGGTCCTCATGCAGAGCCATGGCATCTCGACCAGGTCAGGATACTTCTGATCAGCTGGCACGCATACTGAGCGCACTTACTGATCTTCAGCAGCAGCAGGCTGCTATGAGAGGCCAGCAGGAGCAGATATTGGCCCAGCAGACCGAGATTGCTGACAGGCAGACGGATATTGAGATGCGGTTTGAGGATCTATCAGATTTCACGTACCGTCCATCACAGGATGGGATACGGCAAGATCCGCACCAGTCTGTTGAGGTGGAGCAGCCTCACCCTGATGATGCACTAGAGGACATACCAGAGCATGGAGCTCAGGAGGATGCAGACTTGGACAGGGAGCAGGACCCTGTTGACCTTGCTGGCGAGGATGCACACGAGTATTCAGCCATTCACAGGCACCAGTCGGTCTTCACTTCTTATCAGCGGGCCAACATACCCTTGTTCGAGGGCACAGGTTCACCAGATGATGCTGAGCAGTGGCTGAAGAGAGTGATGAAGGTGCTCAGGGCAATTCATGCGCCACGAGACACGTGGCTATCTTTCATAGAGTATTCACTGACAGACTTCGCCGAGCGATGGTGGGAGGCCGTAGTGTCCGAGTTAGGCCGAGAGCCTACTTGGAACGATTTCGAGACGAAGTTCAGAGCCCACTTCTTTTCTGCAAAGTGGAAGGAGTCCCAGCGCCGACTGTTTGCCGAGCTTCGTCAGGGACAGATGACCGCCAGAGATTATTTCATCAGATATACAAAGTTGTCACGACATACCCGAGCAGCTGGCGCATTTCCAGAGGAGAATCTGGAAAAGTTCATTGGCGGCATGCGAGAGGTGCAGGAGAAGCTGGCTGGACTGCATATCACTTCTATCTCCGAGGCTACCGATGTTGCGGAGAAGTTCGAGGACATCAGGGGAAGACGTTTCGGGAGCTCATCTGGAGCAGTACCTAGACCGCAACGATGTTTTGGACCGATACGTCGACCGTTTCAGCAGCAGAGGTCAGACAGACGGTTTCGACCTACAGGTTCGACATTCTCTGGCAGTGCTCGCTCTTCTCCATCGACTACTCTAGGAGGAGCACTTGCAGGACGTGGCACAGAGTCCGCACGACCATCTGGGTCGCAGCGAGCAGATAGACCACCAGCCGGACCAGCTCGGAGCACAGGCACAGCTACTACACCTACCAGGCCAGTCAGGTGCTATCGATGTCACGAGTGGGGACATTACCGAGCATAGTGTCCACGGGCTTCTGGCGAGCCTCAGCCACAGCCTTCCCAGTCACAGCCTCAGATACAGCGTCCAGGGAGTTTCCGTGGCAGGAACTCCAACTTTAGGCGGCAGCAGCAGAGACAGACGCAGAGTGTGGCAGGTTCTAGTGCTGCATCAGCCAGGCAGGGACAGTTACATGCCGTTACTGAGGAGCAGGCACGTTCAGCGGCTACTGTGGTGAAAGGTATGGTCTCAGTCTTGGGCCGACCTTTCCATGTGTTATTTGATTCCGGCGCAACACACTCTTTCCTTGCTTCGAGGTTGCTTGTTTCTTTAGATAGAGTTGCAGAGACGCTATCGTCTCCATATCACATCCGAGGGCCAGGTGGCCAGTTATTTGTCATATCTTTGATAGTCAGGCACTTGCCCGTACTGATTGGCGGTCATGAGATGATCGCAGATTGCCTACTTCTGCAGCTTGATGAGTTCGATTTGATTTTGGGCATGGACTGGCTATCTACTCATCATGCACTAGTTGATTGCTTTAGGAAGACGGTTGTCTTCAGGATTCCTGATATACCAGAGTTCACCTTTGAGGGTACTATACATGACTCCACCATGGAGTACATTTCAGTGTTGCGAGCCCAGCGACTTGTTGACCAGGGTTGCGATACATATCTTGCATTTATTCGGGAGGTATCTGACCATGAGCCGATGATACAGGATATCCGAGTAGTCTCAGAATACCCTGACGTGTTTCCTGATGAACTACCAGGATTACCTCCTGAGAGAGAGAGATCGAGTTCGAGATCACATTATTGCCAGATACACAACCGATCTCCATGGCACCTTATCGTATGGCACCAGCCGAATTGAGGGAGCTGAAGATGCAGTTGCAGGAGTTGCTTGATTTGGGATTCGTGAGGCCGAGCACTTCACCTTGGGGTGCTCCAGTTCTATTTGTCAAGAATAGGATGGATCCATGAGACTATGCATCGATTACAGGCAGCTGAACAAGAGAACGGTGAAGAACCGTTATCCTTTGCCACGCATCGATGATTTGTTTGACCAGCTCCAGGGATCTTCGGTTTTCTCGAAGATCGATCTTCGTTCAGGCTACCATCAGCTGAGGATTCGCGAGTCGGATATTCCGAAGACAGCCTTCAGGACTCGCTATGGACACTACGAGTTTGTGGTGATGCCGTTTGGGCTCACCAATGCACCTGCGGCTTTCATGGATATGATGAACCGTATCTTCCGTCCATACTTGGACAAGTTTGTAGTGGTGTTCATCGATGATGTGCTCATCTATTCACGGAATGAATGGGATCATGCGAATGATCTACGGATTGTCTTAGATACATTGCGGGAACACAAGCTATACGCCAAGTTGAGCAAGTGAGAGTTCTGGTTATCCCAGGTTTCATTTTTGGGGCACATCATTTCTGGAGCAGGTATTGCGGTTGATCCTGCGAAGATAGATGCAGTTATGTCTTGGGAGCAGCCCAAGACAGTCACTCAGATTCGGAGTTTCCTCGGATTAGCAGGCTATTACCGACGCTTTGTCAGCGGATTTTCACGCATTGTTCGCCCTCTGACACGACTGACGCAGAAGGGAGTTCCATTTATTTGGGACGATTCATGTGAACAGGCCTTCCAGACACTGAAGGAGAAATTGACTACAGCGCCTATTCTTGCTCTTCCTTCAGGCACTCAGGATTATGCAGTCTACACAGATGCATCTGGAGAAGGTCTAGGAGCAGTGTTGATGCAGAGAGGACAGGTGATTGCTTATGCATCACGGCAGTTGAGACCGCACGAGCGGAACTACCCCACACATGACCTGGAGTTGGCGGCAGTTGTCTTCGCCTTGAAGATCTGGCGCCACTATCTATATGGGGTGAACTTCGAGATTTTCACAGATCATAAGAGCCTAAAGTACATCTTTGATCAGAAGGAGTTGAACATGAGACAGCGCAGATGGCTCGAGCTGCTGAAGGATTATGATTGCACGATCTCTTACCATCCCGGTGAGGGAAACGTGGTGGCTGATGCACTCAGCAGGAGAGCGCATACTGATGGTACGGCAAACTGGTTATACACGTGGGATACGCTTGCAGCTTTGAGCGATTGGCATCCTCAGGAGAGCGCATCCATTTCTACCGCCGTGCCTCCACGATACAGCAGTCTTTGGGATCGTATTGAGGAGGGCCAGAAGACAGATCCTTGGATCCGAGATAGATACATGCACGCCGTCAAGGACGAATTTGACGACTTTGTTGTGATGGAGTCTATTTTATGGAAGGCAGGACGGGTCGTTGTACCCAATGACGAGCAGCTTCGCAGAGACATTTTGGACGAGGCACACAGTTCACGGTTATCTATCCATCCAGGCAGTACGAAGATGTACCGTGATCTGCGTCGACATTTCTGGTGGGATGGAATGAAGCGCGATGTGGCGCTACATGTTAGCAGATGCATGACCTGTCAGATGGTCAAGGCTGAACACAGGAGACCGCCAGGATTACTGCAGTCTCTCCCTATTCCCGAGTGGAAATGGGAGAGCATTTCTATGGATTTTGTAACAGGTCTACCGAAGACACCAGGTGGCCATGATTCCATATGGGTCGTAGTTGATAGGTTGACCAAGTCAGCCCATTTTATACCTGTCAACACGACTTACACTCCATCCAGATTGGCCAAGCTGTATGTACAGAACATCATCAGACTGCATGGTATACCACGTGAGGTGGTGTCTGACAGGGATTCGAGATTTACATCTCATTATTGGCATCAGTTCATGTCAGCACTACAGACAGAGCTGAAGATGAGTTCTGCATACCATCCACAGACTGACGGGCAGAGTGAGCGCACCATTCAGACGCTTGAGGATCTATTTCGCGCATGCACTTTGGAGTGGAAAGGGTCCTGGAAGGACCATTTGCCTTTAGTGGAATTCACGTACAACAACAGTTATCACTCCAGTATTGGCATAGCACCATTCGAGGCCCTATACGGGCGGAGATGCCTCACACCTCTCAGTTGGCGTGAGGTAGGTGATCATGCTTTGTATTCCGTGGATCTCTTGGAGGAGACTGCGAGAGCTGTTGATCTTGTGAGACGGAGACTTCTGACGGCACAAAGTCGCCAGAAGAGTTATGCAGACCGTCGGAGGAGAGACTTAGAGTTTCAGGTAATCGAATTATATTCTCCTCATCCACTCAATTATGATATATATGAGTTCAACTTAATCTCATATTAATGATATTCCTATCAATTATAGGTTGGAGATTGGGTATTTTTGCGAGTATCTCCCATGAAGGGAGTACAGAGATTTGGTGTTCGTGGAAAGTTGGCGCCGCGATATGTGGGACCGTTCGAGATTCTTGCTCGTGTGGGGAAAGTGGCATACCGAGTAGCCCTTCCTCCACGTCTGTCAGCTATTCATGATGTTTTCCACATATCCAATCTAAGGAAATATGTCCACGACCCTCGGCACGTCATCAGTTACGAAAATCTTGACGTAGAGCCAGATCTGACTTATGAGGAGAAGCCAGTCCAGATACTTGATCGTGCTGTGAAGAAGCTTCGCAGCAAGGAGATTTCGTTGGTTAAGGTGTTGTGGCACCGACACGGCGTCAAGGAAGCGACATGGGAGACTGAAGCCGACATGCGGGCACGATATCCGCAGCTATTCTGATGTAATCATCAAAACAAGCTTTTGTAATTAGATACATTATAAATATATGGCTTGTTTTCCCTTTGAGGTTTTTATGGGTTCAAAACCCTTTGAGGTTTTTATGGACATATGAAATTCAAACAAGTCACCGAATAGCCTTAACTCGAGTCTCGAGGACGAGACTCCCTTTGAGGTTTTTATATTTGTAGCATCCGGTTTCCAATCAAACCTGAAGTCGTCCGATTTTGGGTCTAATGAACCCAAAAACGTTGTCGGTCAATACTAAACAACCTAAAACGACCAATTGATCATGAATCAAAAGTCGTTCGGGCGAAATCAACCGAAAATCGGTCACATCGTATTGCGCGCCGTGAAAAGCCGCGACGCAAATTCGGAAACCGTGAAACGAACCGAGACCGTCATTAGATCCGATTCGACGATACAAAACCAACGGAATTGACCGTTCGTCAATCGGAGGTCGTTTGATATTTTTTTAGTTTGCAAAATTTAACCCCAAACCGAAACTGTATCTCGGAATTTCGGGTATTCAAAACCTGATCGAAAGTATATGAATATTATACTCATATTGATCGTAATTCCGAGACGATCAAATCGAGATATTGCGCGTCAAAATCCGAGGCCCGAGGCGCGTATACGGTCGACTTTTATATATGCCAAATAAAAGAAAATTTTGGTAAAAAAAAATTTAAACTAAAAATTTTTATCTGCTACAGTAAGACTGTAGCAGCAGCCAGCAAACAGACTGCTGGATTCCAGCAGTTAAAAAAAAATTTGGAGAATATGACATCAGCATGCTGACATCAGCATGCTGACATCAGCATGCTGACATCAGCATGCTGATGTCACAAGTGATGTGATGAAGAGGAAGCTTCCTCCCCACCTTCCTCTCCTATTTCCTTCTCTCTTCTCCTATATATATACTTCTTCTATTTCAGCCGATAGAACCTTTATTCCCTCTTCTTTCCCACCTCATTTTCTCTCTTTTACCCAAAAGCCTTTCCAGTTCCAGCCGAAGAGAGCATCTCCAGCCCACTGTTATGGCAGTTCCAGTAGCCAAAGCTGCAGGAGCCCCTCTTCCTCCTCTTGGAAGACATCCAATTGCAGTTCTCTTATACATGCAGGCTGTTAATCAGATTTATTTTGGGATTTAAGGTACCATCCTATGTCCCTATCCTACTTGCTGCCAATGCATGCAAAATTAGATACTATGGTACAATTTCCCCATCCCTCCTTTGCTGTCATTCATGTGTATTCGCATTCTTTGTTTATCAAAGATCAAGCTATATGATCTCCAATGGTGTAGATTCAAGTGTACAAACCCTAATCCAATCTTTTGCTGCCATGCATGAAAAAAAAATGAATTTTTGGTATAATCCCTTCTATGTTTCTCCTCTGCTCAAGTTATATAAAAAAATAATAATTTTTCTTATTACAAAGATGGTTATAATTCTCCCGATTTCTTCTCTGCTCTTGTGCACATCTATAATATTTTTTAAATGGAGACACATACAGGGATCTTTCACAAGAAATGCTTATGTTTGTTCCAAAAATCTAATTTAATCTAAGAGAGGGAGGCGTATATATCTAAGTCCTTTTGGCTCTTTACACTCTCCAGGGAATAGAGATTTAATGAAAATCGGACCAGTAAATGAAATGATCAAAATATAAAATGTGATTAAACTATGTTTGTGAAAATCCACTCTGAAAAATGATCAATATGATACGTTTCATTTCTTTTTGCATACTGTTCTTTATATAAAATAGAAAGAGACTTTTGATAGATGGTTCCTGATTTCAATGGAATTAAGTTAAAAGCAGTACAAATAAAAAAATAATTTTTAGATCTAATTAGTTCAGCTGCTCAATTATATGGAAACCAGTGATACAGTTTTGGTTGTTGTTATATATATACATGTTTTAATGCATACATATATAGTTTGTCTATCATATAGTCATTGATAAGTATACCCAAGGAAGTGTCTGATTATAGATAGTTTTATATTTTTCTATTGGAAACATTAAAAGTAGAAATTAAATATATATATACTTCCAAAATGTCATAAGTTATAGGGCAAATATATTAGATTTTGGATTGATTAATATGAAGATGAGTAATATTAGGGTTCTGATTAATTAAGTTAGTCCCCAGTCTAACTGTGAGTTGGAATTCATACTCTGAAAGATATACTTTATGTATATGTAAAAATTTAATGGAAGGTACAATACATTAGCAGACAGAATTTAAGAAAGACTATTATAAGATGATGTTAGGGTAAGTTGTTAAAAATATATTTATAGTTAATCTTAAAGTATACCAAATATCTAATTTCAATACCTTCGATCACTAGATCAGGATCGATATCTATTATTAAAATATCACCTAAAGGTCGCATCTACCACATGACAAACAAATGCCTTAATTCTAAGAGACTCTACAATATATATTAGGAGGCTTAGTAAGAGGTGTTACATCGTATGCATTAGAAGTATACTCATATGAGAATTATGAATTTTATGAAAAAATAGCAAACCCTTCATCTTGGTTATTAAATTGAGACAAACCTCAGTTAAGATTAGTCCATTTCATCATTTGAAAGGGAAATAAAATATATACAAAGTATTATAGAAAATAACCAAGGTAAACATGTTCATTCTTTTATCATAAAGGTCAATCAAAGACAGTTGATTTGATAAGAATCTAAAATTCATTAGTGCCGGTCATGGCGACTTTTACACCTGACTGTGCGAGGGCGCGGTGACCCTCAACTGGGCGGAGGAAAGGAAGCCCAGTTAGGGCAGCGGCCGCTAAATGCGCGGGTCTAGGATCCCAGTCTTTTTACGATTTTTACGCGAGCTCGCAGTGTTTTTACGCCTCGTTGGATCCTGACTTTAGACCAGTTCCGTTGACCCTGTCTTTAGGACACCCAGGCGGGGGATCCTTGGTTTTCAGTTTTTACGTACGAGCTCGTCCGCCCGTACTAGTCGGGCTGTTTTTCTAGAGCGACTTTTCTAGGGAGTCTCTCTCACCCGTCTCAGTGGCGTAGTTGGGGAGTAGACCTATCCCTCTATTGGACCGCGCTTCCAATTAGAGGGCGAGACGGAAGAGCCATTTGCAGGCTTCTTCACCGCTTGAGTTACTTCGCCAAACAGACTTGGCGATTCTATATCCAGATCATCAATATCTACATCTATAATATCTGGAGCTATATCTGAAACATTGAAGTTGAGAAGTTATGATCAAAAGACCATTCTCTCTACCCAAGAATTTAAATAAATTAATAGATCTTTACAATCTCAACTTTTCCATTTTTCACTCACCAACATGATCTCTGAAGAAATGATATATGCATTTACGCTCATACACTCATGATTAAGCAACTGCTATATAAATATGACATATGGGAAATGCCGGGTTCTGGGGGAAAACATTAGAAACGCATTACAAACAAACCTCTTTTTACTTACGCAAGTAGATGTAAATTTTACTTATACCACCTTTCTACTTGCCTGCTTTTGTACATATTAAATGTCAAGTTATTTTTATAAATTTTAAGGAGGTACCAGCAATGGCTGACGCCTCTTCTTTCCTATTGTGTGTGGTGGCAGGCAAACAGCCTGCAGTTCAGTAGCCGCTCAGTAGCTATACATGGTTCCAGGAGATAGAGTTTATACCCGACGGTATGAATTACTTTGTCTCAGTTTTGTTCAGATAATGATGTAAATGTCATCTCTTTTTGTATCACACTTTGGGATATATATTGTAAATGGAAGATCATTGTACATGTTGAAAACTGATATGAATATAATGAAAAGAATTTTGGTGCCATATTGTCTCTTTTACTTGTGGTCATGTGTTGAGAATGAATGTCATAATCGCGCGAAAAATTTTCCCTGATTTTTCTACGACTTCTGCGATCAATGTGAATGAAATATTGCGAAATGCGCGTAAACGGGTATCCGGATCCTGAGGGGTTCACAGCGGAGCCCAAGTCCTAGCCCCCTCTCCCTCCAGGCATGTCCGTAGATAACAACGTTACGTTGAAATCGTCGCCCACCACCCACGGGGTCCTCCCGACCGCCCTCCCAGCCTCCAAAAGATCTTCCCACATCTCCCCCCTTCGCCCGCTATCACATGGCCCACACACACGACACCGCCAGCTGCTCAAATGAGGACGTACCTTTTAGTATCACCGTCAGCACATGCCGACCTCGAATCTCCGAGGAACATGACCACACAGCCGAGCCGCCACGCCACCAGCAACCCTCCCGAAGTCCCCGAAGCCTCAATAGTTCTGAACTGGTCAATACCACCAGTTCCACAAGCCCTCCAAACCCCTTCCGCCAAGGACTGCAATTTCGTTTCCTGTAGCATGATGATATCGCATTCCCATTCAGTTACTCTAGATCCCATAATTTTCCGCTTATCCGGATCCCCAAGGCCACGTATATTCCAGGAAAGGATCTTCATTTAGGAACGACGTCTGACCCCTGCATGTGAGTGACTCCGACAGCCGCTGCCACCGTAATCTTGAAAGGGGAGCACGGGTTAGATTCTGGTCTTGAGACCCTCGCTTCGCTCCTTCTGTATCTCTTCCCCGCTCCTTCTGTCGTTGTTTCCGCCTTCGCGCCACGAACAGAGAGATTCTCGTCCTCCCCCTCTCCGCCAACCTCCGAGGTGGAAGATGCCATGGAGGAGGACACAAGCGGCCGGGTTCCGCCTTCGTCGAGGATAACGGCGGAGGCAGAACGGGCATCCGCTGGGGTGCACCCTCCAGAACTTCCTGCAAGCTCCAAGGCGGTAGCAATTGTGTTGGAGCATCCGAGATGGTAGGGATGGTGACAACTTTCATAGTGCCCGAACGCCCGAAGTCGACACCCGGATCCGAGAATAACCAGGAGGTAGATCGACCACCCGTTTGGTGTTCCGAATCCGATAAAGGACCCGAGAAACAGAACGCAGCCCGCGAAAAAGCCACCAACGGAGACGGATCAACAATCCCTTCGTCCACATCACACTGTAGATGGAACAATTCAGACGATAGACATACCGGTTGAGAGCACTTCTCGAAGCGCCGTGTATCATCGAACCTGTGTGCACTTCCTTCGAGGGGTTGCCTCGGGAATCCAACCGCCAGCGACGAACCCCGATGCGCCCCTTGCTCTTTCGCCTACCGCCGCCCCCGACGCCACTGCCAGCCACGAAACCTTCGGAGGGGGCAGAGGATCGTCGATGGAAAGCTCGATCGCGAAGGAATATCTCCCCACGATCAACTCCGCAAACTCACTTCGCCCACCTATCTTGTCAAGGAAAGGCTTTGTGCATTCGAACAGAATCTTCGTCTCCTCCACCGCAGAGCCTGGCTGAAGGCCATCGTCGAGGACTTCCCGAACATAGCCCCAGCGACTCAATGACCTCCGCAAACAACCAGCCGAACGGGAAAGGAAGGGGACTCCCCAAACCGTAGCCAAGCAAACCTCCACCTCCCTGCTACATTCATCCGCGAAGCGCAACCTTCTCCATATCATGTTCCCGACGTCCCCATTGCGAACTGGCATGTCCACCTGAGCTTCCGATAGGCCTCGAACACAGCATCGTCTACTATCCAACAGCACCAAGTCCCCGCGAATTGCGGCCCGAGGAACCCACGTAATGCGCCGAGACACCTTCCATGTCGATAACTTCTCTAACCGCGAGGCCGATAGCCGCATGCATCTTTGTAGCATGCAACTTTGAATCATGCATGTTACGATTTCCTTTGTAAGCACATCTCCCTCCTCCTGAATCACCGTTAACAGGGCTATCACCCCCAGTGTTATACTTCGCGCCCGCTGAGCTGGCCTCCCGACCACTTCTGCATAAGTAGGCCCCCTTGATGTACAACTGCAGAACTCCCTACCGAGCATCCTCCTTGGTAGGTCGCCTGCCTCCCGACAGGATTCGTTACATTGGCCGACGAGGCCGCCATGCAAGAGGCCTGCCGATGGCCCACCTTACCGCACGAGAAACATCGCGGTGGTAACCGACAGAATGACGCGCCATGGCCGCTCTCCCCGCAGTGGAAGCACCGGCGACCCTGCTTCCTGTGAGAGACGACCGTCCATTCTCCACCACCTCTGATGCTGCACTCCCCTTTCGTTGCACCCCATCTCGCTGCACCCCTCTCGCTGCACTCCCTCTTCGCTCCATCCCTTCAAGGAGGATGCTGCACTCCTGGTTCATTTCCTTTTTATTTCCAGGATGTTGAGCTTTTCTTTTGTAGTATATGAGAACCAAAATGCATGCAAGATTGGCCAAGGTCATGGGACAATTTTGTCATATCAAGAATTAAGAAAATTTAAATAGGAGAAACTCCTTAGATAATGCTCAAACTATTGGTTTGACCTCGTTTCCAATTTCTTTGGTAAGAAGGTAGTGGGAATTTCAAGCCTGAGAAGTATAAAGATGAACATGCTTCACCAGTGATTGATGACAATATAGAATTACGGTAGAACACATAATGTAAGCATTATTTAAATTCCAACAATTCTGATTAAAAAGAAAAAAAAACCACCAATCAGTTTGTATGTTAGATCACAAGATATCTACCGAAGTACTGGGAAAATACCTTTAGGTTCACCTAGGCTTTCTTGTATCAAAATGGCAGAAGTGAATAGGACTAATGATACGAATAGGCTGATTAAAATATGATACATATCTGTTATGGTTCGCATGAGCAATTATATTTCTGCTTAGAAATATTGGGACTACTGTATGTACTATCAGACACTGTACATGTTGTAAAATAAATGAAAGTTAATGAAATGAAATCTTGGTGTTATTTGTCTCTATTAGCTTCGTGGTTGTGAATGTCATATGTAGTTTCAGTGCGAAAAATTTTCCTGCTTTTCAGTAACTTATGCGATCTCTAGCGAATGAAATGCCGCGAAAATGTCGTAAACGGGTACCCGGATCCTCGGGGGTTCACAGAGATTCACTTGTCTCATGGAAAAGTAAGAAGCAAATTGTTGTTGCTAGATTTGCTGCTGAGTCTGAATATAGAGCTATGACACAAGCATGTACAGAAGCAATGTGGGTTCGAGCAGTCCTGACAGATCTACATATAGATATGCCTCTTCCCATGTCGCTAAAATGCGACTTCAGGCTGCCTTTATTCATCGCTCATAATTCGGACAATTCCCCGAGAGGACAAAGCATATTGAGGTTGATTGTCATTATATGCGTGACATGATCTAGAAAGGCTTCATTTCAATATCTTATGTCACCTCAGGGGACCAGACGTAGACATTTTCACCAAGGCCTTACTTAGAGGGTCCTTCCAAAAGTGTTCATCTAAGCTTGAGCATGATAGATATCTATGCTACATATTGAGGGGAAGTGTAGAGATATATTTATGTTTATGTATCCTTTTATCTATTTTCTTTTCCCTATGTCTATTTTATGTAATTTGCCTATAGATCTCTCCCTATATAAGAGAGCCTAGGGCTCAACGAATAAACAAGTCTTTCTCTTTTCCCAACAGAATAAAGACAAAATGCATCAAAACTAATGTTGGATTTCATATATATGCTCATATATTCACGTTGAAGTAGAATTTTTCTAATGAAAATCCAAGATGACCTGGTTAATTGATTGATTGGCCCCTGCATCATGCAACTCAGGGGGGGCGATCGGCTGTAAGTAACAAGACTGGAACGAAATCTTGACTAGCCTCCACTACCTGCAAACTATATCATGATAAGTATTTTGAATGCTATGGGAGAACTATTAAAATCAAACCATTGCCAAGAATTTGTATATGTCAAGCTTAACTCTACGAAAAAAATAAAAAAAAAGAACTTTCTAGTTAAATAACACCAAAAGATATAAAGAAGCCTCGAACTGAGAAGTCACTTGCAATTAATAACTCAGAAGTTGATACAAACAACAAAAAAATATATCACATCTGCGTAAGGCAGGCTTTATTACAAGAGGACTACACATTTTTAAATCTAAGCCCACATTAACATAGATTATATCAGCTCTGAAGCAAATAATCCACGTAACCGAACCCACTGCAATCGGAAGAAAGCTGAGGTGGTGTGGTTGTTCTAAATATGGTAAGATGTACCATTTAATGGCATAAAGTGAGAAATATATATCCTAAAATAAACATATAAGACTTACCGCAGGAAGAAGGTTTGAACAGCAGTCCCCAGAAGATGTTATGACTACCGCAGGGTTACAGGAACCTTTTGCATAGCCAATAGCATGAATGCAAGTGACCTCTCATCAAAACACGAAGTACAAGTTGTTTGGGGATGACTTGCAGCAGCTATAGCAAGTGGAGATGATCGTGATCCAGGTGCTATACAAAAATACTAAAGAAGATATTTAGAAACGAAACAATCTAAGAATAATATTCAAATAAATATCCGAGCTTACCACTAATCCATGCCTGACACACTCTTCAACTATAAGAGATGCCCAGACAGAATTTATGTTTGGATACTGGTTCATGGAGAAATTTGATCTGCCAGAATGAGTCGTCTGGATGTGAAAAAAGACAGAGATTACATGTACATATAATCTTCTAAACTCTCAGGAAAACATAAGAAATGGAGTTCGGGTCTTCCATGATCTAAAGCACTTGCTACCTAACTTTGAACAAATAAAATATAGCTGTCTCTATGTAGCTTGGATTTCCTACTTGTAGGAAATTGCTTGGGCAATGCAGTAATTGTGATTTTATCATATATCTAAGAAAGAGATAATTGCAGAATTAATTGTTTACCGTGCTAGAAGTCAAAGCTACCATCTTCGAAAGCCTGAAATAAAGATGGAAATTGCTCCGATGCTGTTCATGCAAAGAAAAAAGATAGATTAAACTGCAGTGCAGGGTGCACTCCTTCCATTATAGTGGAAAATGGAATGATGGTACTCAAAGTGCATTTTCTATCATTCACCATTAAAAAATGAACTTTAGACCATCAGAGACTTACAAGGACAGGATCATGACTTTGCGAAATTCTAGCACCATCTTGATTTTCTGCGCTCAGGAATGCCTGGAGAAAACAGTTACCGATGGCAAACATAAATTATGTATAGAGAGATTTCCTGAAGGTGAAAAAATACAAAAATATTCAGTGTGCCTCGGGTTCCAAAATGGGAATCCCCAGATCCAGTGTTCACGAAAGCGGTCTGTGCGGCCGCATATGCGGCCGCATAAGCGTATGCGGTGCCCTCAGCGCACCGCTTTCCTGAAGCCCTGCATTATGCGCCCTGTGCGCTTATGCGGGCCGCATATGCGGGCTGTGCGGCCGCATATGCGGTCTGTGCGGCCGCATATACATATTTTTTATTTTTTTGTTTTTTTAAATTTGTGTTGGCATTTTTATTGTGTTATTTATGCCATGTTTTTTCTTGCTTTAGCATGTATGCCAACCAAGCATTCCACTATCATTTAAATCCATCATCAAAGTAGTTGTACTGCGAGATTTGAGTAAGCACACAAGTAAAAAAAGAATAATATACTAATAATTTAGGCAAACTAATTTAGTCAACTAATAGTTATTATGAATGCAATATATTATATGTAAAGTTTGGTACTTTTAATGGAGGATCAGTTATAAATATAAAGACAGAGATAAATGGCATTCTATTCAACAACAGAGGCATTTTGTGCGTTAACTTTTTATTTTGTTGATTGTTGTCAATTATTTTGTGTGTTAATTGTTCTATTGAAGTATTGATATTTGATTGATAGAGATTGTTTTGAACTCTATATGAAAGTTATTTTTCTTAGATCTTCTATTGGACCACAATTATTAGTAAATTTAGTTCTATTGTAGTCACTTTTGTATATATTTATTTATTTTTAAATAAAAAATTAGGAAACCGCGTAGAACCGCATATACCCCGCATATGCCCCCGCATACCGCTTAAGCGCTATTCAGTGACCTGTCCGAACGCATACGCATACCGCTTCCTGAACCTTGCCCAGATCTCATTTCATTGACTAGGCAACAAGTAACAGCAATTCATAATCCTATGGAAACATGACTGTCGAAAAGCACGTGCCATTTCTTTCAGGTAAACACTAGTTCCATTACATCAGGATCTATAATGATCATAGGGAAGAACCTTTCACAGTTGAACAGAAAAGGTATATCCAGGGGCAGAGCCAAGAATTTTCTATTAGAGGGGACATAAAAAGAGAATTGTTATATGATTATCTATAGGCTAATTTTGTTATCACGATAAATGGGTATTTGTGCAATATTTAACAATTAAAGATAATTATGTAAATTGTAGATTAAAAAAATCGTATACAATAATAAATATTTACATAAAAATCCATGTAATATAATAATATATGAGTTTATGTCAGTATCAAAGTTGAGGTCAATTGCATTAAAAGACGGCTTTTTTTTATTTCAGATACATGATACCCCCGTTCATAAAAATCATTCAAATAAAAACTTTATAATGTATTTTTTATTTTATAATTATGATGTAATGTTTAGTAAATTATAAGTGTTTTACAATTACTCCATGATAATTAATAAATTATATTCTATGTGGAAAGAGGGTAAGACGTTGCGTTT
The DNA here is from genome assembly GCA_037367405.1 of Ottelia alismoides. NCBI lineage: Eukaryota > Viridiplantae > Streptophyta > Magnoliopsida > Alismatales > Hydrocharitaceae > Ottelia > Ottelia alismoides. The sequence goes on from JAZKJV010000340.1 coordinate 1,099,098, forward strand.
ATGATTATGAATCGATTCAGTTGGCAAATTTATGATTATACCATTCCTTTGCTTGTAAATATAATAGTTTTGTTCAAAATTATAACATTAGTAAAATATGTTGTAAGAGGTGGAACAAAGGTTGAGAATGGTGAAAGCAATAAATATTATTTTTATGGATTTTATCCTATTCACTTCTAGTCCTAATATTTAATGGTTTCCTCGTGAAATTTAAATGAGAGTAATTTGTAAATAATAAAATACCTCCTAATATTTTAATATAAATATTAACCTTCATCACAATTACCATAAATTGAAGAAGGATATATAAATGATATTAAATTTTTGAGGATGTCAACTGAAAATTATATGAATCCTACGATAGTCACCAATTTCATGTTATATTGATAAAGAACATTTTGTGAACCACAGTAATTTGAAAATCGTGTGCTTTGTTTATGTGTAGATTATAATAAAACCATTTAACAACTCAAAGATGCATCAATCAACACTAAACCCTTGTATGTGTCTTGCGTAAATGGTGTAGATGGAGAAGGAACTACGGGATCTAGACAACTTGATTCGTGGGAGGTGTTTCGACGAAGGTCTCGTTTTCGTTTGGAGGTGTTGAAGGGAACCCTATCACATCGAGTTGTTGAGATTTGTCATTATTGTAAATCATGATGTTGACTTCGTATATAATTTTAACTTCCGAAGATTTATGTAGTACAACAAAATTGACCTAAGCTAACAAATAATTTGAATATTTGTTATCATATCTTCTGATCTTAAATATATATCATTGAGTATTATTCATTATAGAATTAATTTCTTCTTCAATTAGCAATGTATGTCATATTCGTTGCTAAAGATTCATATAATAACGACTTATCCATTGACTTATTCGTTTAAATTCTTATAAATTAATGTTAAATTTAACAATGATTAGAAGAAAAAATCAATGGATGATATTTTAATATGATTCATTGCAAGGAATATAGAAACGAATTGGATATTTGTCGCAATCTTAAAGAATGATGTAATGGATAATATTCGTTATTATATATTTAACTATAGATAATATTCCAACGAAATAAAAAATATTCATTCCCTTAGGTCAAATTTTGTTGCAGTGAGGGTGAAAGTTGTATCATTAAGGATTAAGACGTAATTTAAAAAATGGATAATGTAAAGAGGCAAGGGATCTTTACTACTGTTAATATGAGAAACAATACAAAAAAATTTTGGCAACATGATTGGGGGTCGAAATTACAAATAAAATGGAATTGGGATACAGGATTGGGAGCATGGCCCTAAATACTGATTTCGATCACCATTTCGATCAGGATTAGTGCTATGGACCCCATATTGCTGAAAATTTGACCATTTAGATCAAATTTTGTTGACCTATCAAAATCAGAATTCGACCGAAATTCGATCGAATTTAAAGCTATAATTGGAGAAGCACATACATAGTATTTTATATTTTGGGAGGAGGGCCATGAGTCAAATTCCTAAGTAGTACCTGGAAATTTACTTAAATACCCAGTATCTATGAAATCTTTTTTTTAATTTTTACTCAGAAACTACATAGATGTCGCATCTTTAATATGCGATATGTCCCATACTCACTGGAATCGTCAGGGTTTTTCTCCTATAGCGCATTTTAGACATGCGTTATATGAGAAATTCCCTGGAACAGTTCCAGGGTTTTTCTCATATAGCGCATGTTCGACATGCGTTATATGAGAAAAACCCTGGAACGATTCCAGGGACTTTCTCATATAACGCATGTCTAAAATGCGCTATAGGAGAAAAATCCTGGAACAATTCCAGGGATTTTCTCATATGTCGCATGTTCGACATGCGTTATATGAGAAAAACCCTGAAACGATTCCAGGGATTTTCTCATATAACGCATGTCGAACATGCGACATATGAGAAAAACCCTGGAAAATGACAGGCCAGGTCTGGAAGAATGAGGTTTTGAAGTTGTTCGTTTGGCCCTTAGTCATCTTACGACAAGAGACCAAATAAGAGCAAAGTTGAACCTCCTCTCATGCCAGACTGAGACTGTGCATGTATTCAATATTATATGCTTGTTTCATGTCGATGGACACGCATTCAAATATGTATGGACAATCACCAATGCGGGCTATGGACACAGAGACATTCACAAAGGAAAAATATTGTGATCCAGAAAGACATTCCAAACATTTTATATATATAGACTTGTCCACGGATATACACTACATTTTTGTATCACATTAACAAACTACAAGGTTTACACGTCAACGCTTTTTCCTCCGCTGGTACGTTATCGTTGAATCAGGAGGATGGAAGGGCAACAGACGGTTCGCCTCGTCTATCATGTGGATTTGTACGGCAAAGCGGTTTCCAGAGGATCAGGATGGTCGTTGTATTCAATATCAATTTCGGTTCCATGAATAGCAGCCTTCATTGCATGCAAGAGATAAGGCATTTCAGCATATGACTTCTTCCAGTCACCAAATACAATTCCGATGGCCTTCCTCCGAGCATCCCAAGCCCTTTTCTTTTCTTTGTAAATAGTTGTACATCTCGTAGATGTGAGCTTTACAACTTGAAACACGAACATTAGGGTCATCCCTAACAAGAGTTAGCAACGATCTGGACATGAATTTGTAGTCTAACTGAGGGTGATCCTGATTAACTGTTGGGTTTATACAAGTGTGTGCCCCAATAACCTTGGAGATCACCCACAGTCCATCAAATTTTCTAAAATGTCCTCGTAAATACCAAACACAGACATTGGGACTTCACTCACAAATACATCTTCAACAATAATGTCAGTAGGCATCGATTTCCCAATGGTCCGAGCATACACAAGAACTGCCTACACATCATCATCATCGACAATAGATGAAAATGATGGCTCTTCCCCTGGGCCTCGAGGGATACGATGTAATAATCAGATTTGTTGACTATCGGCATCCAGGTTGAACTTACGGTAAACCAAGTTCAACATCTCATCGAACGTCATATTAGGCATTAGAACAAACCCCCTTACGTTGGTCGTCGATCCGCCCATGAGTGTACCCCTCAAATGAAACATACAATACAACGGCTCCGTTCTGACCTAATACGTGATACAACGTACAAGTAAAACATAATACATTCGTGAAATGAAGAATAATATGCATATGATACAAACAATCATCTCAAGAAAAAAATTTACTGAGTCTAAGTGTTCGCAACAACGGCTTAGCCCTAGTGGGAGGCGGTGGCGACTAGGACGGGTGTCAACCCAATGAAACTACGGAAAAGGAGTGTTCCGCGGGGCTAGGAGTGAGCAAAATGGACGTTTTTGAGAGAGGAGGAGATCAAAAGGGGCAGGTGGCGTAGTGGCGGGTCGCGGGCGGCAGGGGCACATCAGCTGGAACAAACGCGTGGGAAATGGCAAGGCCGATACGCGCGGTCCTTATTTAGCCCCTATATCGCATATTCAATATGCGTTATCTACATCGCATATTAAAGATGCGACATCTATGTAGTTTATGAGTAAAAAAACTTCAGGGGTGTCGCATGTTCAACATGTGACACCTCTGTAGTTTTTAAGTAAAAAAAAAGATTTCGTAGAACCTGGGTATTTAAGTAAATCCCAGGTACTATTTAGGAATTTGACTCGAGGGGTCATGACCCTAACTCACCCCCTCTCCCTCCGCCCATGGGTATATCATCGTAAGTTTTAGCTAGACCTTGATATTCATGATTGAACTTATATCCTTTGGATTCTACACAATATCCAACGATCTTGCATTTAATGACTTAAATTTCATCTTATCTCTACCTGTTAAATTCATCTTATCTCTACCTGACTCGAAAGCACGAATGTGCAGCATATCCCCAATTTTCGGAATGACTAAAATTCAGATTTTCCATCATCCCATAGTGGGCAGGGTGTTGATTCCAACAACTTAGTGAGATTGGTTCCATTTGTAATTGGTCATCAACATTACTTGTGAAGATATAAATGTGTGAGGCAAATTCCTATGTAGCACATCGGGATTACAAAAACTCGGTGAATCATTGCAACCAGCAAGATATAAATGTGTGAGGCAAATTCCTATATATGGGTCCCCCAAGGTGGGAACCAGCAATGAGGTCCGATAATTGGTAATTGGGTCCTCGAATCGACCTGACTTCCACTGTTTAGACACAGATCCCTTGCAACAACATCCTTAAGGGTATGTTTGGTTATTGGGGTGGGCTGGATTGGGGTAACCTCCTGTGAATAGTAGTTATCTGGATGGTTATGAAAGTTGGAGATGGTTTGGAATAAGGAATGTGATGTGATGTCACCTTGATTTGTGATGGAATTCCAACCCACAAATGCAGTGGGATACACTGGATTACCTCGAGGTAACCAATCAGACCTTAAGGAATCGGCCAGTGGTCCTTTCGCTGAGATGGAAGATTGCCCCATATCTTTCACCTTTCTCTCCAGCAAAACTTAGGGCTTGAACTACACCTCGAATTTCTTGCTTATAACAACAACCCTGGACTTTCCCTCTCCATTTTCGAAGACAATTGCAACGTTTGTTGTTGCAACATTGACATCTTTGCTAGGCACCCTGGGATGATCTTCAGAGAAAGTGGGAAGAAGCTTCTTCCAATCTGAAAGGTTGGAGAGGGTGGAACCACAACTATGAGGTCAGAGAGGGTGGAACCGCATCTGTGATTTTTTACACCTTAGCCACAACAAAAAAGGGCTATCCAGGACTAAACCATCTAGGTGAATCATTGTGACCTCCTCAACCGATCGAAGAGCCTCCGCCACTATGGATAACACCCTGCACCTCACGGGGAGACCATTGATCGAGATAAAGTAGCTTTCGGGAACCAAATTACCACCATCCATCAGCCTCGGCCTCCGCCATCGAACTCTAACATGATCGACCTGTTGCCCATCCTCTAAAAAGTGTGATGCCTCCTTAGTTGACAAACCCCTGACACATGATGGCTTTGTCTAAGAACGCGATATCTTCATCGTAGCTACCATCGCTCGCGGCCGTCACTTTTTCCACCAACTAGAGAAGCTCCTCTTTCTGGCCTTCTACAATAAGGATACCATTGATGCACTTCGAATTCTCGCACACTTGACTCTCCCACCAAAGGTCTCACTTCGTAGTTCACACTCTCGACTACAGTGTCTCGACGACCTGCAATGGAAGCAAAGAGGATGTTTCTCCTTGCGTACTTTGTTCATGTGTCCCCTCACCCTACAATGAGATGCCCCTAAGCCACGTTTCGGAGGTCTGGCTCTATCTACCATTTCTACTACTGCACTTACACCTACCGATTCCGTCCGCGTTCTTTAGACTTTCAAACGGATATATACTACTGAGATTTCTTTAAATGCCAGCGTGAAGAGTGAAGGCAGGTTGAAGTAGCATGCCATGATGCTTAGACTACAGGGTTGCATCCCGAGCAACTAACTATGCAGGTTGATTTGATGACTAGTTATATCTAGTTATATATAGTAGTACTTTTCTCATAGTTTCTACCTGATCTCTTTTTTTATGCCAAAAGAAGGGGAAACAAGCATCGGTGTCCTCCCCCTGATGCATTAATTAAGAGATTAAAAATACTTACAACAACCAAGACTCGAGGAGAGAACTTGCAAGAAAAATTACATTTTCGCAATAGAAGCGTTGTGAGGAAAAGAGCAGCCTATTTCTGCCTAACCAAATAGCCATATTGTTGCTACCGGACGCAATAAGTCCTCTCTCGCATGTGCCTTAGCAGTGAACAAGGAATCTCAAAAATAGTCCAGATTCTGGAGTTCAACAAGCCCGAGTTAACGTTTGCTCAAATAGGAGATATCATTTCGCAATGGAAGATGTGGTATATTATTTCAATGTGAGTTGAGCATGACAGATAGCTAGTAGAGATAACATGGGAAGAGTTAAGAGCAGTAATCGCGCATCATAATACATCTCCTCCGTAATAGCCACATAAAAAATGCCAAACAGACAAAGTTCCTATATGAATCTGCAGTCTCGAATCAAAGTTTTTGATCTTTGGGTGGAGGCCTTGAGATAGCACGGTAAGCTCTTCGTACAGAGAAGGTATTTTCCTTCCACGTCCAATGATCTCTACCCGTTAACGGCCTCCCAAAGTGTCTCAGTGTGTCAAGAAAAATCAAATATTCTTCAAGTCGTTGGTCCGAGAAGTCAGAGATGAACACATGCATCCAATTCCCATCGTTCCAGCAATCAGACACGACAGCCACCCGATTATTGGCCAGCACAAATAGACACGGAAACCTCGAAGAGAAAGGTCCCTCGCTCGTCCAACTGTCCTTCCAAAACAAAAAAGGAAGATCCATCACCGAGAATTGGTTTGAAAAGTTCCTGAAAGAGGGGAAGAAGAGAGGTGATACCCTTTCAGAAAGCAGAAGAGTGCACGTGACGTTGAGGCATGTTGGTCGGTCCCTGATGGAGTAGATTCTACGAATCAACTTGCAGTAAATGTTGTCATCTTTGCCCCCAAAGACGAGATATCCACTTCAAAAGGAGCGCCTTGTTCAACGTCTCAATACTTTTGACACCCAGGCCCCCGTCCGCTTTCGATAAAGTAACAATATCCTAATCCACAAGATGAATCCCAGGACACTCTCGTCCCGATTTTTCCCAAAAATCCGTACATAATCCTTTCGATTAAGGTCCTGATGCCCACCAACTTAAGACAAGAGGACACAAGAAAGTAGCAAAGACCACTTTTACCAGTACAAAACACCAGTATATAGACAGAATGGCCACCGACCATCCAGATAACCTCTTTCCCATCCTTTCCACAATTGGTAGCCAATCAACGGTCTTGAGTCTACTAGATGTCAGAGGCAGTCCGAGGTAACATATCGGTAAAGATCCATTGGACGTACCCAATACAGGAGTGCACTCCCCAATGTCCCCCTTCGAGAGGCCAAATGGGACAAAGGTGGATTTTCTGTGATTTATTACAAGTCCTAACTGTTGGGAGAAAAATGAAAAGTGATTTATTCCTTGAGCCCTAAACTCTCTTATATAGGGAGAGACCTATGGGGAAAATACATAGAATAGACAGAAGAACTGAAAATATGTAAAGTGACAAGGAAACATAAAACATCTCGACACTCCCCCTCAATGTGGAGCATAGATATCTATCATGCTCAGCTTGGACGAACACTTCTGGAAGGGCCCTCTAAGTAGAGCTTTGGTGAAGATATCTGCAGTTTAGTCCCCCGAACTAACATGTGATGTACGAATGAAGCCCTTCTGAATCATGTCGCGTATGTAATGGCAATCTACCTCAATATGCTTATCCTCTCATGAAATGCGGGATTATTCGCCATAAATAGTGCAACCAGATTGTCACATTCCAGTGACGTTGGAAAAGGAACATCTATATGTAAATCTGTTAGGACTATTCTAGCCCACATCATTTCTGTATGTTTGTGCAATTGCTCGATACTCAGATTCAACACTAGATCTAGCAACAACAGTTTGCTTCTTATTCTTCCATGAGCAAGAGACTCTCCAATAAATATAGCAAACCTCGATGTGAATTTCCTGTCCTTGGGACATCATGCATAATTTGCATCTGTGCATGCTACAACGGTCATAGAATTACTCTTCTTAAATAGTAGTCCAGCACCTGGTGATGATTTGAGGTATCTCAGTATCATTTGTATAGCATCCATATGAACTTGGCGAGGTTGCTCCATGAATTGGCTCACCTAACTGACTGCAAATGAAATATCGGGTCTAGTAATGGTAACATACACTACAGTAGCTTCCCGACCAACTCTATATCTTCTCTTGTCCACTTCATCAGTATCTTCATCATAGAGCTTCATGCCTGGATCCATGGGTGTAGTCATTGGTCGACATCCAAGCATCCCTGTATCACTCAACAGATCGATGACATACTTTCTCTGAGTCATCACAAGCCCCTTTTATTTCTGGAAAATTCCAATCCCAGAAAGTATCGTAGAGCTCCTAGATCTTTGGTAACAAATTCATGACCCAAACATTCTTTTGCCCTCTTTATTCCTTGTATATCATCTCCTGTAATGAGTATATCATCAACATACACCATAATAGCAGTAATACCTATGGATGTCTTCTGTGTAAAGAGAGAATAATCTGCATTCGACCATTTGAACCCTTGGTTTACAAACAGTTCTGAGAGCTTTTGGAACCACGGCCTAGGACTCTATTTAAGGCCATAGATTGTCTTATGAAGTCTGCATACCTGTGAACACTCCCCCTCAACAGAAAACCCCGGTGGCTATTGCATGTAGACTTCCTCTTGAAGGCCGCCGTACAGAAAAAGCATTCTTGACATCCAACTGAAAGAGAGGCCAATCATGCATCACATCAAGTGATAAGAGAATACGTAAAGTAGAATGACGAGCAGCCGGGGAGAACGTATCATGGTAATCCACCCCATATGTTTGTGTAAATCCGCGGACAACTAAGCGAGCTTTGTACCTATAAATGGTACCATCGTCATTGTGCTTTACTGTGAACACCCACATACAACTGATGATAGACGCCCAATCAGGAGCGGGGCAAAGACTCCAGGTACCTCTCGACCGAAGAGCATCCATCTTTTCCACCATGACTAACTGCCACCGACCATTCTGTAAGGCCTCCTGATAGGTCCGTGGAATGGCCATGGTAGATATTGCAACAGCAAGTTTCCGAAAATCGTTTGTCAAGCGATCAAATGAAACCATGGAGGCAATGGGATATGTAGCGCAACTACGTTTCTGCTTCCGAAGCACAATGGGTACATCCAGATTATTAACATCCACCCCTGCATCTTCTACAGATTCTTGTTCAGGTAGATCACCAGACCCATCGTTAGGAATTAAGTATTCAAAACATACCTCACCTTGGCTAGATGACGAGCGGTGACCATGAGCAGAAGGAGGCTGACGGGTATAGTGGTGTGGCAATGGAGGAATCGAGATCATAGTAGGTGGTTGCAGTGGTGGTGGTGGTGGAGGTGGAGTGGAGAAGGAGACAACGGTGACGGTGATGAGAGGACTGGTGGTGGTGGCATGTATATGTCATCATCTGAGTCTGAGGAAGCCAACCGGTCACCTGTAGGAAAAAAATACATCGACTAAAAAAATGTGACATCAATACTAGCATAATATTTTCTGCGCAGTGAGTCATAACACATGTACCCTTTCTGTGTTATGGAGTATCCCACAAATACACACTTGACAGCCATAGGAGAGAGCTTGTCAACACCTAGAGACAACTGGCTGACAAATGCCACTGAGCCAAACATGCGAGGAGTGAGTGAGAATAATTCCTTTTCAGGAAAAGCAAGAGAGAAAGGAATTTTCTCACCCAAAACAAATGAGGGCATGTGATTAATGATATAACATGTTGTAAGGATAGCATCACCCCAAAAAAATGTAGGGCACGACTATGAATAAGAAGAGTTCTGGTAACATCAAGTAAATAACGATGCTTCCTTTCGACGGCATCATTTTGTTGGGAAGTATAGGCACACGATCTCTGATGGATAATACCTTGAGTTGAAAAATAATTGGACAGATAATGAGTACAAAAATTCCAAGGCATTATCGATTCTTACAAATTTCACAGAAGATGAGAACACATTTTTCACTTCAGTCAGAAAGTTTTTAATAACACCGCCAGCTTCAGATTCATTCCATAATAAAAAGATCCATGACAGACAACAACAATCATCCACTGCAACAAGATAGAACATGTGTCTCTGATGATCTGGAACACGACTGGGACCCCAAATATCTATGTCTCAAAAATGATCTGGTCCAGGCAGCATTTATTAAGGGTAGACAGATTGCTGATTGCATTGTTGTTGCCTCTGAATTGGTCGCTGAGTGGAAAAAAGAAAATAAGAAGGGGGTGCTCTCGAAGATCTATTTTGCTAAGGCATACGATTGCCTGGATTGGCGATTTCTTTGGTCGGTTTTGCGTAGGCACGGCTTCCCTGATGTGTGGATTTCGTGGATGCGCAGATGCGTCACCACTACTTCTCTCTCTGTGATGATCAATGGGAGGCTGTTTGGTGGTTCTTTCCAACCTGGAAGGGGGGTGCGCCAGGGATGTCCCTTGCGCCCCTCCTTTTCGTGTTGGCCGCGGATGTTCTTGCGCGCATGATGGACCGTGTTATTGACGCTGGGCTATCCAACGACTTCCGTAAGGAGGATGTCTGTGTGCCCTTGATCCAATTTGCAGACGATATTATATGCTTTATTGAGGGTGATAGCGCGGAGGTCTCCGGTATGGCAACTACTCTTGCCCTTTTCAGTGAAATGTCGGGATTGTCGATTAATGCTTCCAAATCCAAGGTGGTTCCCTTTGGGCTTTCGCCTGAAGAGGCGGAAGAGTGCGGTCAGCTGCTTGGTTCTTCTCCTGGTGAGCTTCCTATTGGCTATCTTGGCTTACCTTTGTCAGTGGGTCGGGCCAGAGTCAGGGATTGGCGGTTGATTTCTGAGCGTGTGGAAACGCGCCTCGCTGGTTGGCGGGCGGCTATGCTCTCTAGGGGGGGCGTCTTATTCTTCTCAAGTCGGTGTTATCCTCTATCCCTTTATATTTTCTCTCTGTTCGTAGAATGCCGGTGGGGGGTTCGATTGCGGATCGAGCGTTGTATGCGTCGTTTCCTGTGGGGAAGGAAGGGGGGGAGGGGCCTGAATCTTGTTGCCTGGGATGACATTACTATGCCAAAGCGTTTTGGTGGCCCTAGAGTGCGGAGATTAGATGTGGTGAATGATGCTCTGCTTCTCAAGTGGGTGAGTCGAATTTGGGGGACGGATGATAATTTCTTTATCTATGTTCTCAAGAAGTTATTGGGTGACGATTGGTTGGGGGTGCTGCGGGGGGCTCCGAACTTCCATCCCTCCACGTTTTGGCGTAGTCTGATGGACGCCTTTGCAAGGTATGTTGCGCTTTTCATCCCGGTGTTGGGGAAGGGAGACTCATTCAAGTTTTGGCAGGATGATTGGTCGGGCGGTGGTCCTTTTCAGGTGTGTTTTCCGCGATTGTTCGCATTAGCGTCAAATAAGAATTCGACCGTGGCTGATTGTTGGTTGGATGGGTGCTGGTGTCCACGCTTCTCAGCGAACTTCTCTGAGCAGCGAGTGGACGATTTTGTGTCGCTGTTGGTAGCCCTTCGTGATGCTGCTACGCCGAATGTGCAAGTGGATCATTGGCGTTGGAAGGACGACCCTTTTTCCACTGGGAAGGCTTACCGGGCGCTGGTCATTCCTCCTTCTCCTGACTCTTCTCTTCTTGTGCGTTGACTGTGGTTTCTTTTGGGGCTTGCGCTTGCCGGAGCGCATCGGCATATTCCTTTGGTTACTGCGTAGACAGAGGCTGATGACTCGTGATCGTTGTGCTGCAATCTTTGATAACTTCAGTGCCTCTTGTCCCCTTTGTAATGCTGATGACGAATCTAGCGACCACCTTTTCTTCGGCTGCCAGATGGTGTCGGGGATCTGGGACGACTTGCCTTGGGCGAGAGACAACCTCTCTGCTCTATGTGAGCTTCTTTGGACCAACAGGAAAAGGGATATGCGGGATCTCTTGGCTCCCGTTGCGCGACTGTGGTGTATCTGGCTTGGCAGGAACGAAGCTATATTCTCCGGGCAGCGGTTCTATAAGGAAAACATTCATATTTTGTGCGCTCGCTGTATTGGTGACTGGTGTAGTATGTAGGGTGTTGGGCCATTTGCTTGCGGGAGGGGGCCTTCTTTAGCCCAGGTTTATGTGTTGTTTTTGCTTCTGGCTTCTGTTTTCTGTTTCTCTCTCCTTCCTCGACTTTGTAAGTATCCTTTTTTTAATACTTTGCTGGGGCGTACACCAACGAGTGTCTCCCCCTCTTTTGAGCCTCAAAAAAAATGGAGTTACTACTTCGACCTTGATGATTAGGAAAGGATGACCTATGATGTTTTCCCAACTGACAAGACTCACACTGAAAGGATGAGTGAGGAGATATCTGTGGTAGGACACGACATAGTTTCTGTAGCGGGAGATTACTAAAGCACAGATGTCACGTGAAGGTAGAAACATGATTAACAGAAAATGCAGAAATGCTAGCATATGGAGTCTAGGTTAAGCGATAAAGACCACCTTGCTCACGGCCACCGCCAATCACCTGGCCCGTAAGGATGTCCTTAAATACAAGTGAAGATGGGTCAAAAATAGCTCAACAATTTAAATCTTTTGTAATATGACTGATAGATAAAATTCAGGTGTATGCAACACATTCTGTAAGTGCATAGGCGGTGTCAAACTAATCTCTACTTGTCTTGTAATTGGGAATGAGTCCCATCTGCTATAACTACCGTGCGTCTAGTAGGAACAAGTCTATATGTTGTAAGTTTATTCATGTCACCACACAAGTGATGTGTGGCACCGGAATCCATGACCCATTCAACTACATTGGATCCACAACTGCTAGTGAGCGCATACTACCTGAAGTACTGGAGGAAGCAGGTGCATCCACATCAGAGTGACTTGCAGGGGCTGAGGAGGACATGACAGGACCAGTTGGAGGTATAATGCCTCTCAGTCGTGCAACAAGATCGTCAAACCGTTGATCCATAGACGAGGCAACTGGAGGCTTAATCTACTCAGCCACGCGAGCAGAGGCTGGAAAACCATGCTTGGAGTAGCATGTATCTTCGGTATGTCCAGAGCGATGGAAGAATGTGCAGGGTTGACGAACACGGCCTCCTCTGTCACATAGTCCTCGTCACGAAACTGAGAAGAGCCTCATCTACCTCGAGAAGTAGCCACCGCTGAGGAAGTCTGACTGGCAGTGGAAGATGGAACAGTAATCCGACTGAGTCTTCGAAAGGCTTCTTCCATTGGAGGAATAATAGAGTCTGCCAAGGTCTGAGAACAAGTCGCCTCATACTCCGGATCAAGTGCTGCCAGGAACACACCGACCATGGTGGCATTCCGATAGGTCTTCTGCTTCTCAAGGGTAGATGTCAAAGGCATGAAGCTATACAGTTTCTCAAACATCCCTCGTAGCGATGTATATAGTGAATGAAGAGGATGCCCATTTTGCTTGATGGTAAAGATATCATGCCGAAGATGTGGAATCTTCGTCTTGTTCTTTGCCTGTGAATAATGGCGACAAGAATGTCCCACATCGCCTTGGATGTGGGTTGATGAAGTGTATCATTGGCAATCTCTAATGCCAAAGAACCTGAGAGCCAAACCTTGGCATACACATCACTTGCCTCCTATTAGGCATGAACTCTAGTCTTCTCGGCCGATTTTTCTTCGGTAAACAGTGTTGCAATAGTCGGCCGACTTTCACGAATAGTCGGTCCGACTATGAGGTGCGGTGGGGTACCCGACTGAACAAACCTCCAGTCGGGCAATAGTCGGCCCGCCGCCCGACCGAATAGTCGGCCGACTATTCGGCCGAGTGGCCTGACTATGAGGCCGACTGGAGTTTGACTCTTCATATTTTTATTTTTTAATTTTCAATTTTCAATATTTATGGGTTACATTTTACCATGGTATCGCCACAAATGTCAAATTCTATATGTCTATTATATTGATTGGTACTTTTATCTTGGATTCATGTTAAATAATGACCATATATGTATAAAAATATAAGAATATATGTATTATAAATATTTTTTATATTAAAAAATACAAAACCGAATAATTCCGAATAGTCGCCCGAATACCGATTATTCTCTATTCAGTGACCCCTCCGACTGAATACCGAATACCGTCTTCTGCAACATTGTCAGTAAGAATGTGTTTCTTACCTGTAGACTTTATCATGCTCATGAACTGCATAGCCCACAGTTCAAAGTTAGACCCATCCATCTTTACTATAGATGCAGGACCTCTAAAGGTGCCTGTGGAGAGAACTTCGACCTTACTTTCTGTCATGATGGCACGAGAAGACTAGATATAAAGACAAAACACGTTCTTGTCTATACTGACAAAAGGAGATATGATTGCATGTGTAGACTCATGCAATCAATCTCATGATAAGCGAAAAGATCCCGACTTCTAGATGCTCATATGATGACAGGGTCCGCACGAGAGGGCTGCGGGGCTAGCAGGGGCCGAGTTGAGACCGTGAAGGTCCACGCACGGGAGAGCTGCAGTGCGGGCAGTGGCCTAGGCGGGACCGTGTAGTTCCACGCTAAGCCGGTGACATGACTGGCGGAGCCTAGGGGCACCCTAGCAGTACCTAGGCGGAACCGCGTTGGGTTGGGTGTCGCTCTAGGGTTGAGCTAGGCCAGAGGCCGTGTTGGGCTGGGGGCGGCAGGGGCCGCGCTAGGCTGTGCTTGAGGCACGCTAGGCTGGCAGGGCAGAGACCATATTAGGCTGGGGAGAAGAGAAGGTGGGGGACGGATAGGGTTAGGGTTCGGAGGTCTGGTCTAGGATCGCCGCTCTGATACCATGTTGAGAGAAAAATGAAAAGTGATTTATTCCTTGAGCCTTAGGCTCTCTTATATAGGGAGAGACCTATGGGCAAATTACATAGAATAGACAGAAGAAGTAAAAATATGTGAAGTGACAAGGAAACATAAAATATCTCGACACTAACATTTCACTATAAATTTCAAAGGTTACGGCCATGCCTTTGGACTCCTCCTAACAACCCTCAATAAAAAATGTCATCCGTTTATGGTAACAAGGGAATCGAAATATCCAAGGTTCAGAAAGTCAATATGTGTTATTCGTTCGGTAAGGCAATCTGAAGCGAGTAAGCGGGCGGGCAGAAGTATATGCGAAAGTATATGCAGATTATGCGATTTATATTATTTTAGTATAAAAACAATTAAAAATATAATAACAAAGTCAAACATTAAATATTTATGTTTCAAAAAAAATATAACATGGAAGAAAATTGAAGTGAAGACTTTTTTGTACAATGTGATTTCAACCAACTAAATAAGGAAAGAATGGCAAATTAAAAGTGATGGTGAATAAATTGTTGCGGATTTTTTGTAATTTGTTGAGACCCAATAAAAATGGAAATAAAGGACTTGATGCACCCTTAAATGGAGAACGAACTAATTGTCCTGAATGCTCTTACGCTATAGCGCATCATTAGCGTTGGTCTGAATTTTCTAAAGAGGTCAAACATAGGCACTAAAGTGGAGGACAGAGATATGGGTTCACCATAAATAACAGAAACAATAAATAAAATAAACTTAGTTGAACTCAAATCTATATAGTTGAAATCAGATCAATACTCGCATCAGAAAGTACTTGAATCATATATTAAACCATAGTCCATCCTGGGTTCATAAAGTACTTAAATCGTAATAAATCATTAGATAATATCCATAGATTTTTACCATGTAGCATTGTCTTCCTGTAAAAAAAACCTACTTGTTAGTGGAGGAGCGTACCCAATGCAGAGGCGGAGGAGCCTTTGTTAGCAGAGGAGCACACTAGAGGTGAAGAAGTACCAGTTGGCAGAGCACACTGGAGGCAGAGGAGCACATGTTGGCGGCGCACACTGGAGGCAGAGGTGGAGAAGTACATGTTAGGGCTTGGCTTCGTAGCATAGAGGATGGGCTAGGGCTTCTGATGGGAGGGTGGATATGGTTGGGGTTATTGGGTGGGTAAATTAGGGTTATCGCGTCAGGTATGGTTGGATTAGAGGTTACAGAACCTCAGCAAGCCCTATTACATATACGGATGCATATGCAGTTTACTCGGGCCGAGTATGCGCCCAGACCGCATAACCAACACATGTCTTATGCCGTGCGCTACAGGGTTCGCGGTTGCACATGCGACCCCATATGGGGCCGCCTGAGCCAACTTTCTGAACACTCAAAATATCACCATTAGAGTAGCCCGAAGTGAGCCAATTGCCAACGACCTGGTTCACCATGCACGAGATGACGTCCGCCACGATGACAAATAACAGGGGCACAAGGCGGCATCCCTAATGGACCCCCCTCTAGGTTTGAAAAAAACCTCCCTTCGAGCGGCCATTGACTATGACCGAGTAAGAGGCAGTTGACGAGCGGTAAACAAACTAGTGTTAAGTAGCAAAATAAATCAATGGTCGTTGTGACCCCAATCAATAGGCTAGGCTCAATTGAGAAAACTAAACCACTCAAAAGATCAGGCAATCAAAGAAATGTAAGGGGTTCGCTATTTTTATCTACCTGGTATATCCACTAGGGTCGAATACAAGGAGCACAATTGAAAAACTAAGTAGTCAAGTTTCAAAGATAAAATATTTTTAGTGGTTTTTTTTATTTTCAATTTTTTTATTTTCAAATAAAGGCAAGCAAATACAAACACTTAAAACACGCAACACTCTTTTTGGATTTTTTTTTAAACAGATCAAAAATAATCAGAAATTTAAACTAAAAATATTTTTGGGTTTTCTGATTTTTAAAGTTTTTTTGGTAAATTTTCTAGATTTTTCAAATGTTTTGTGATTTTATAAAAATCAAATAATGCTCAAAACTCAAAACAGTGCACCGCCGGGACCAAATTGCAAGTTAAAAATATGTAAAGTGCTCCAAGGTCTTGGACAACAATTTTATGATAAAATAGATATAAAATTTTAAAAACAGGAAAAAAATGGAATGTTTGTATTTTTCTCTGATTTTATATGTTTTTATAAGTTTTTAGTTGTTTTGCAATTTTTAGGGATTTATAATGAATTTTCCAACAAAATTAAAACTGATAGTAAAGTACACCAAAAGGCATACACAGGAATTTTTATCGGATTTTTAAAGAATTTTTCGAATTTTTAAGATTTTTGTAAGGCAAACATGGATTATTTAAGGGGTTTTAGAATTTTCAAAAATAGAAAATGCAATCAAATCAATCCAAGAAAATCACAATAAAAACTATACATGAGCAGGAGCTAATAGTAATTTTAGACATTTTTTAGAATTAATTTAATATTTATTAAGTCCAATAAAAAGCATGCAATTAATCACATGGACCAAATCGCAAATACTTTAAGTTTCTGGACCAATGGAAAACACAATATAAAACTGGGGATCGATTCTGCAAAAAGCCCAATCAATTCATGCACACGCTCAATATACAACGCATAGGGGTATAAATGCAATTTCTAAAAAAACATACATTAGTTCATTAACAGTAGAAAATTTCAAGGTGGAACATGCAAATACCCAAAAACCACGTGAGCGTACATGTGCTTCAGACTTGGAGGGATGTAAGTGCAAATACCACAAAGTACGAGGTCCAAACCGTAAATGTTCTTAACTACAGCTTTTATTTTCTAGACTAAAGCAAAATAGATAAACAGGTAGGGTAAAATATGAAATATACCCAAGGGACATGTGGCGCATGCGAAGGGCGGCTCTGATGTACCCTACTACGCATCTGACGGTTCAGAGACTAGACGTGGAACGTGCGTGTTAGATGGCGTCAGGTGCTCAAATCTGGCAGAAAGGGGGTCTGCAAGAACACTCCCTCAATGAACTTCAATCGAACATCGGAGGAGATCCGATGACCCGATGAAGACTTGGAGAGGTCCGGCAGACCAGTGGAAGTGATGCGCGTCCGTTGGTGAGCTCCAATGAAGGCGTCGACGGTTGGATGAACGTGGCAGTGATGGCCCTCCTGGACTGCTCTGCATGAGTAGATAAGGGGGTCCAAATGGGTCTCCTCGCCGTGTTTGTGCCTGCAAAGGGTAGAGGGGACTTGGGGCTATGCTCTGGTCCAAGTTATTACTTCAGAAGATAAGGGAAGCGGGGTGATAAGGAGTTCGATCTCCAACGAAGGCGGAGGAAGGAGATCTGGAGCCTAATCTCGACCTGATGAGGTTGCGCGGGAAAGTGTAGGGTGAGTCGAGGAAGTGATCGGAACGGATGGAAGTGGGTAACGGGGCTCCGACCAGTTGGTCGGAGCTAACAAATGGCGGCGGAGGCGAAATGGACAAGATGGATCAAAAGCGGAAATGCGAAGATAAAAAGCAATACCTGAAGGTTCAGATGAGTTCCTAAGCTTCAGGCGAAGATGGGCATCGAGGTCTTGGCCTCAACCGAGCTGCGGCTGGCTGGGAGGCTTCATGTGGAGGAGCTCCGGCCACGTCAAGAGCTACAAGGCTCGAGGCGCCTTCGGCTAATCCTAAGCAGCTCCTCCAGTAGGTGTCACTCTAAGTAAGGAAGCGAGGGGTCGGTGGTGGCGCGAGGGACGAGCTGAAGGTCTGGAGGCGAGGAAGAGATGATTTATAGGTTGCTCGAAGGTCCCAAAAGATCGGAGTGTATCGCAGAACCCTAGGCAGATCCGGTTGCGTCTAGGGATCCGTGAGGATCATAGAAGTCGAGCTGCAATCGGGTACACGAATCGAAGCGAGAAGTGGTTGGATTCGGGCGTGAAAATTCCGAGAAAATGCTCCGACGAGAGGGACGCAACCCGACCCGATCTAAAGAGACCGTTGACTGGAGTCAACAGTCCGATGTGAACCAATCAGATAATAGAATTTGCAAAAAATAAAGAAAATATAATTAAAAATAGTAAATGAATTTAAGTATAAAATTTAAAAAGTTTACTATTTTATAAACTATTTTTCAGTGATTTTTAATTATTTTTATGAAAAATAAAATAATGTATATACAGTATATAGTATTATATACATGCATTGTTTTTAAAAACATGCCTCAAGGCGCTGAGGCGTACACCTCAAGGTGTTTTTCAAGGAAAAACGCCTCGAGGCTATAGCCTCATGCAGCCTCAGTGAGGCGTGCGCCTCGAGGCTTATGAGGCGCACCTCAAGGCGTATGCCTCGAGGCACTGCCTCATTTGTGTGATGATTTTTTTTAGTTTTTTTCTATGATATTTTTCTTTTCTTTTTGATTATGGTCTTTTCATCTTTCGTAGACAAGTATTTTCAAGTCCTTAAGCTCACAATTCACTGAAATTCATTTTTTAGTTCATTAAAGTATTAAGTTTGTTTTTACTTTGTTATGCATGTTCTTTATAAATCAACGTGAACAAAGGTTTGGGTCTTGAGTCCTTAAATCTAATGCCTTTACTTTTTAGTATGCCTCTTATGTTACATCCAGTCCCTTTAGGTAAATTTTATTCAAGACTTTAAATTTTACGGAGAGTTACCCATTATTGGGCTTGCATATCCATATTTACTTCACTCCTTGCATATTTAGAGTCCCAAAAAAAGAGTTTTATAACAACTCGGATGTTTAAACCATGATGTTAGCCTTGAAATGTCATGGAGTTATGTATTTAATCATAACATTTAATTTCTAGAACTTGAAAATTGTAATTATGATTAATTATTAAGTTTTATTAAAAAATTTCTTTCACGAGTGAGGCTTACGCCTCGATACGCCCCGAGGCAATACTGGAAAAACACTTCGATAATATACCTATGTATTATGTACAAGTATTTTTATTTTATTAATTTTACAAAAAAATACTTTTATTTTATATTTTATTTATTTACAACATGACAGGAGTATGAAATAATTTTTATTTTATTTTTATAAATTAATTAAAGGGGTAAAATAAATAGTGAATGTAGTATGTACATGTGTATTTTGTACAAAGGTGTGATGATTTTCTTTTTATTTTATTTTATTTTTCTAATTTTATTTTATTTTTATATTATTCCTAGGACTATGTACAAGGGTGTAAAAGAATAAAATATTTTTATTTTGTCAAGAATAAATATTATATACAAGTGTAGGTGGTATGTAAAATGCATAGTGATCCCTTATCTCTCTCTAGTTCTTTTATTTGCGATCAGGTCAAGATTTGACCTTCTCTTGGGTTCGGGTCACTCTGTATTTATTCTAAATACATCATCCTTTTTCTTTTCTCTTTATTCTTTTATTTTACAAAAATTAGGTGTTAATTATGCAATATTAACAAGGGCATGCAATATGCTAAGTTATTGTATTTACATGTATTTACAGGTGTTTCTACTAAAAAGAAGAGCTAAAATAAAAGAATAAATGATGAGAATCGGAGATTCATCAGCAGTTATGATGCAGAGTTTCATCCAGGTGATCCATCTGTCCGGAAATCCTCGTTTGCACATAGTCGCCTAAAGGAATCGCCAATCCACTATATTATAAGCCCAAGTTCTCAACCCGAGAGGGAAGGCCTTTTTGATCCGAAGATAAATCCACCATACCATATGAGTCAGCTACAACTCCCATATGGGGGTCCGAAGGTGGCAACGGCTCGCAAGTAGGGAGATGAAACGACAATAACTTCCTCAGAAGGACAACGAGTGGCATACTCACCATGATTATCAAGGAGATTTCCTTCGTGAACAACTAAAAAAACTTCTGTGGCTGAACGATTGGGTTCCCCCAATAAGGAATGTAGTGAAGGCGCAATCTTGAGGCTCAGAGAACAAGGAGTCATGAGAAAGGGCCGCTGGCGGCGGAGCCTAAGGCTTCAATGCCTGGACCTTCAGACCGAAAGAGGCTCTTCCCACAACAAAAGATCAAGTGTCGAAAGGGACTAGAAACCTCCCTTCGAGCATCAAAAAAGAGGCCCCAAGGTCGGACCCTGGCGAGCAACTGTCCGATAGAATCCTTATGACCCAACCGAAGCAACTCAATATTGGTCCCAGAACAGCCGTTGAACGGGATAGAAAGGGGACGTCGGTGACCCACGCCACCCACCTACAACCATTCCTGATCTCTTCATCCGTAAATCGGGGAAGGCACCAAACGATATCAGCACCTTTCTCCTACAAATGCACTTGAGCTTCATATTTCGACAACCCTCTCGCACAACAACGGTTGGGGTCCAACGAGACCACATCTCCTGAAAACGAACCTCCTAATGCATCCTTGATCTGCTCCTGCACAAAGATGAATTCCTTGAACCCTGCATCCTTGTAACCGATTAGCAATGACCTTTTCTCCTCCTTGCACTCAGAGATTATCTCACAATGTGTTGCACCATCTTTAACCGCCAATGCATATGTGTGAGGTTTTTCACCCGATCTATCCCCAACGATCGATGCTCCATGGTGGCAGCATTGGTCTCGGCCCTTCTCCTTTGTCGACAGCTCATCCAACGGTGCCTCAATCCTCCATAGAGGAAACAATGTAGAGGAAGAGGACAGCCAGACGCCAAGTGGCCATGGTAACCGCAGCAGTAGCAGCACTTGCCTCGCTTATGGTGCGACACTACCGACCAACCCTCCTCTTCCCAACCCTCACCCTGTTTGGTTGCACCCAATGCACCTCCTATTTCATGAGTGGCGGGTCTCATCCAAGAATGGACCCCTTCCGAACCTCCCATCGTAGTTTCTCTTTCTTACTCCTCAGCCTCTCCCACTCCACTCCTCTCATCCCACCATCTAGAGCCTTGGGGGACTTACCTACCTGACCTCTATTGCTTGCCACTAAGAGTTCGATATTCGATTTCACGCTATCAAAACTTCCACCACCCTGACTTGAGGTTTAGCCACTTTGGCTAAAGGGTTGACGATTGCACAAGACACTCATACGATCATCCATCCTTACTGGAAAGGTTTGAAAAAATGAAAGGCGAAACGAGGCATTTTCCCTGAAGACGAGGAGAGGTATAGCCTCGATGCAGTCAAGGCGTAAGCCTCAGTCCCTCCCCCCTCTTGCGGGGGTTGTTAGGGCACAGGGGGCAACGCCCCCATTTAAAAAGTTTTTCTTATATGGGTATTCAAATTTGCACGCTTTTTCTTATATGTTTAAGGGTGTAATAGTAAGAGTTCACTGAAATAATTGGACATGTTAATGGTAAATATAAATATGAAAGAGGTCAAATTTAAGCATTCATCTTGCATAAATATATACTCAACAATTAGTCTTTTATAAACATATGAAAATGCAAATAGGACTAATTATGTTCTTTAAAAATGCTTGAAAAAATCCTAATGCTTCACCTAGTGCCTCGACCGCCTCAGGCATCTGAAGCGCACATCTCAGTCAAGGGGTCCAAGGCGGTCAGCTCAAGGCTTTTTCTCACCGCCTTGTTTCGCCTCGAATGCCTTCGTGCATCGAGGCGCGTTTTCTCAAACCACACTTACTTCCTCTATCAATCGGTGTTGTCTCCAGAGCTTTAGCAACATCCATCCTTCATCATCATAGCCAGCATCAACATCTCCAACCATCATTTCCACGCTGAGGTCTATAGGAATACATACCATATGTCACATTTTACTACTACTGATAGCTTATCTAGCTGTGACAAGATGTTTCTAGATGCCTTGAATATCGTTTTTGTCCCTAGATATTATCATAGTGCAATGCACTACCAGAACTAGCGGCATGCCATGGATGAGGATATGGATGCATTTACCTCATGAGGCACGTGAGATCTTGTGTCGTGCCCCTGAGGAGTTCAACTTGTGGCTTGCAGTCAGGTCTTCACGATTAAACAGTTGCCTGATGGGGCCATTGATAAATGGAAAGTCGGATTAATTGCAAAAGAATTCACACAAACCTATGGGGTTGATTACTTTGAGACATTCTCTCCAGTTGCTAGAATGGGGTTCATATATAACATTATTTCTGTTGATGCTAATAAAGCATGGCCAATTTTTCAACTTGATGTGAAGAACACCTACCTCCATTGTAATCTCGAAGAGGAGGTTCATATGATGTAGTCACCGGGTTACGCGGTCGAGGTGGGAGTATGTATGCTGACTACATAATGCCATCTATGGCTTGAAGCAGAGCCTTACGACATAGTTTAACAGTCATACTATTGAGATCAACATTCTTCGATTTCAGAGGACAACATTTGACTACTAGATCTTCGTCAGACAATGATCATCCTTGTTGTCTATGTTGATGATATGGTCGTCATTGGAGGTGACAAAATCAGCATTTCAGAGACCGAGACCTTCCCCCAAAATGTCTTTGTCACGAGGGATCTTGGTCAACTCTATTACTTTCTTGGCATTGAGGTGATACGCACTACAGAGGAGCTCCATCCCTCATAAAGGAAGTATTTCCTTGACATTCTAACTGAGGCTGGACTACTTGGATGCAAGCAATCAGGTATCCTTGTAGAAGTGAGAAAACATTCCACATCTACGGATCTTGCGTTTAAAGATACTACACGATATAAAAGCATAGTGGGTAAACTTCTCTATCTCATTGTTACAAGGTCAGATATATCATATGTTGTGAGCAGAGCCCGCCAACATATAGAGAGACCCCTTTATAGTCATGGACAATATGTTCTTTTGATCCTTCGATACTTGAAGGAATCTCTCGGACTTGGACTCTTATATAAGGTCAATGGTCTCACCGATGTCCCCACATATACATGTGATTATGCCAGCTCGCCTGAGGACCGTCGATCCACTACAGGCAACACCATGCTCGTTGGGGACAACCTAGTTACTTAGTGAAGCAAGAATAGTGGTCTCCAGATTATGTGCAGTACAGGGTAATGACCCAAGAAACCTATGAGATCACATGGCTTGTCTCCTTTTTACATGAACTTGGACTTTCAGTTGCTACTCTCGTACCATTATACTGTGACAAAAAGTCTGCTACGTACATCGCCGCCAATCATGTTTTCCATGAGCGGACCAAACATATTGAGTTTGAATCTCACTTCATTCGTGATACAATACGGGAGGAAAGATCACCACTCCACATATCTCCAATGAACTTCAACTTGCAAACATCGTCACGAAGGCACTACCAAAGAGGCGCCACTTGGGTTTAATTTCCAAGTTGTGCATGATCGACGGATATGCTCCAACTTGAAGAGGAGTTTTGAGTTATTGCGTTTTCTATTTAAGTCATGTAAACCTTGAGGGTCATTTATGTATTTTCCCCTTTTTTGCTCTCTAAGGTTTCTCTTTATATAAAAGACCCTAGACCCATGGAATAAAAATAATGATTCATTCTCT
This sequence comes from Ottelia alismoides, assembly GCA_037367405.1. Lineage (NCBI taxonomy): Eukaryota > Viridiplantae > Streptophyta > Magnoliopsida > Alismatales > Hydrocharitaceae > Ottelia > Ottelia alismoides. Next base: position 1,122,984 of record JAZKJV010000340.1, read on the forward strand.
TCTCCACAATTTGAAATGTAATATGTATTCGCAAAAATAATGTAATCCACTTTGGCCATTAATGTTTACTATATTGTTATGCTTAGTGTATGTCGAGGAAACGATTGATGATAAAATTTGGATGAATTCATGTTATTGTTTATGTGACGAAAACATGAGGCTTTTACCATACATAACATAGGATTTCTCACCATCTCAGGTTGCATGTTTTTTAAACATGGCATTTCGCTTATAACGCATTTTCCCATGTGATATGGTAGCGCATAAAGAGAATGCAATACATATAACACATTTACTTTAGGTAATATCTATAATGCTTATCGTACATGCAACATGTTGCAGTATTAAAAGAAAAAAATTTATAGTGACCTATATTGAGACTTTCTTTTGTTTGCACTAGTAAGGAATATGCCTCCCCAGAGGAAGTATGTTATAGAATTCCTTTCAGATACATGCATGGCAGATTGCAGACCTGCCACTACTCCTATAGATCCCAACATGAAGCTATATAATGATGATATGGAGGAAGTGGACAAAAGAAGATACATGGAGCTTGTTGGAAAGCTCGTCTACATGCTTATACAAGCCAGTCATCTCCTTTGTTGTAAGCAAAGTTAGCCAGTTTATAAAACAGTCAAGACAAATACACATGGATGTGGTTCACATGATTCTCAGGTGTTTGAAGTCCTCTCCAATTATTGGATTGTTCTTTAGCAAAGGGACATCCCTTGCTATCACAACATGTGCAAATGCAGACTATGTAGAATGCCCCAAGGATAGGAAATCTACCTCCGCCTTTGCAGTATTTATAGGGAGCTCTTTAGTGTCGAGGAAGAGCAAGAAGTCGACTATGGTTGCTAGATCTAGTGCTAAGTCAAAGTAGATATGGGTTAGATCCGTTCTGACTGACCTAGTTGTTGGCGCGCATCTTCCTATGTAGCTACAATGCGATAACCAAGCTGCTCTTTTCATTGCAACAACCTTGCCTTCCATGTGAAGACGAAGCATATTGAGGTTTATTGCCATTATACACATGACATGATTCAGAAAGTTTTATCTCTACTTCTCATGTCAACTCAGGGAAACATACAACAGATGTTTTCAGCAAGGCTCTGGCCAGAGGATCATTCCAGAGATGTTGTTCTAAGCTGAGCATGATTGACGTATGTGCTCTATCTTGAGGGGGAGCGTTAAGAGATATATTTGTTTTTTGGGATTTTATCACTTGTGCCCCTCCGAGATGTTGCAATATCAGTTATGCCCCTATCTTTTTCGTAATATCAGTTGTGCCCCTCAAAAGTTTCTCCGTCATCAGTTGTGCCCTTCCGTCAAGTTGACCGTCAATGAATTGACTTAACCATGGGTTTTTCAAACCTTGGTGCATTTAAGAGGGGTATTATTGTCCAGGACCTCTTCTTCCTCCTCCAACCTCCTCCTCCTCCCTCTCCGGCCTGAGCTCCGCCCCGAGCTCCCCTCCCCTCCCCGACGCCGCCCGGAGATTTCAGTTCCATCTTTAACAGTTGAAGAACACGAAAACACTGATGGAGAAGAAGTAGGTCATGTAGGATTGATCTCCGTTAGTGGAGAGATATCCGAAGAGGCATATGGACTCCTGTTCAATTCTGAAGGAGCTCTCGGAGGAAGCAGTCCATGGCTCGAGAAGGCCTCGGCAAAGGTTCGCATGACAGGAGAGGGAAGCGCCAATCCGATCTCCATTCCCCCTTTATCTTCGCCGCCGTTCTCCGCAAGAGACAAGGCCCCGTTCCGGTCAATGGAGACCACCTCCGACTTGGCGGGCCTCCCCCACCCGAAGTCCACCTTGTACACCCCAAGCCTCGGCGATCCCGCTACCGACAGGTACTCCAGCGGAGCAACCCCTGCCGAGTTGTCCATGGTCGATGCAAAGGATGCCGAGGCACTCCGGCCATCCAGCCCCTTCATCTCCTGCGAGATGGCCGCCGCAGCCGCCGCAAGCCCGTCGCCGGATACGAGACTGTTTCCCGGCACCTCCACGAAGCACCCCCCGATGCAGTTCCCAAAGTAGCGACGAGGGATTGGAGGGTCAAACCTCGGGCGGCAGTCCACGGGGAATACGAGCTTCTCCATCTCCATAGGAGGACGCTCCCGTGCCTTGGCCGTGACCCATTTCTGCAGCCCCTCCAGACGCGCGGCAATGAGACGAAACGTGGCACGCAGGATGTCGGGTCGAGATCTGGCGCCCGGCGGTTGGAAGTGGGTTGCCACTCCCTGTTCAATCGTCCTCATGAAGGACCTCTGCAACCCCATGGGGTCGGGAATGACGCTTCTGTCGTAGAGCGGGGGGTCCTCCCCAATAGCGGTATCGTCTCCGGACTTGCATATGGCGGCCCACGTCCTCATGAAGTGATTGGAGGAAGAACCGTCCATGAGGGCATGGATCATCGAGATGCCAACTGCGATCCCCTGCTCCGGAAATACGGTCACCTGCAGCGCCACCAAAGCTTGATCCGTCTCGGAAACAGGTAGGGGGCGGCGCCGGGGAGGGGAGGGGGCGGCGCCGGGGAGGGGAGGGGGCGGCGGGCTGGAAGGAGGTGCGGGGGGGAGGAGGTGCGGCGCCGGGGAGGGTAGGGGCTGCGGGGAGCTCGGGGCGGAGAGGGAGGAGGAGGAGGTCGGAGGAGGAGGAAGAAGATGGGAAGAGGAGGAAGAAGAAGAGGTTGGGGAAGAGGAGGAAGAAATGACCATATAACCTTTTAAAAAAAAATAATTCCGCTTATGTCCTCAAAGTTAACGTCCGTTTGCACTGTAGATGGACGGTCACTAACCCGAGGGGCACAAGTGATAAAATAGCAAGTTTTGAGGGGCACAACTGATATTACGAAAAAGATAGGGGCATAACTGATATTGCAACATCTCGGAGGGGCACAAGTGATAAAATCCCTTGTTTTTTCTTATCTTTTATGAATTTTTCTATTTATTTCATCTTTCAAAAACAAAGATGAAATCAAGTGCATCTTTCCGTCTTAAAGAAAATACCACATACCTAAATAAATTAACAATTCAATATTTTGATTTCTAATGTTGGACGCAACTTGGCGAGACCCCTCTGTTGTAGGAAATGAAAAACTTGTTTATTCCAGAGAACCCTAAGCTCTCTTATATAGAGAAAGCCTATGGGTAAATTATATAAGACGGAATAATAAAGTTAAACATGACACTTAAGTACATAAATACTAGAAATATCTCTACACTCCCCCTCAAGGTGGAGCATAGATGTCAATCATGCTCAGCTTGGAAGTACGTTTCTGAAACGGCCCTCTGAGCAACGGCTTGATGAAAATATCTGCAGTCTGTTCACCTGAACTCACATGAGAAGTAGAAATTAACCCTTTCTGAATCATGTCCTTGGTATAGTGGCAGTCTACCTCAATATGCTTTGTCCTTTCATGAAATGCAGGATTATTAGCAATAAATAATGCGGCTTGATTATTACACTGTAACTGCATGGGTAACGATACATCTATATGCAGATCTGTTAATACGGCTCGAACCCACATCATCTCCGTACTAGCCTGCGCTATGGCCCTGTACTCAGACTCAGCACTAGATCTAGCCACCACTGTCTGTTTCTTGCTCTTCCAAGAGACTAAGGAACTTCCAATGAATACCGCAAATCCTGAGGTAGATTTCCGATCTGTAGGACATCCTGCATAGTCCGCATCAGCATATGCAGAGATAGAAAGATTTGTTTCTTTCCTAAACAACAATCCTGCACCTGGAGACGACTTTAGATATCTCAGTATCATATATACAACATCCAAGTGTACTTGTCTGGGTTACTCCATGAATTGACTCACCCGACTCACTGCAAACGCAATGTCCGGTCTGGTGATGGTAATATAGAGAAGTTTCCCCACCATTTCTCTATATCTTCTTTTATCAACTTCCTCTGTGTCATCTCCATATAGCTCCATACTAGGGTCCATGGGAGTAGTAGAGGGTCGACACCCAACCATACCTGTCTCAACAAGCATGTCTGTAATATATTTCCTTTGGGTCATCACAAGACCCTGCGCATTCCTTGCAAACTCCAATCCCAGAAAGTACCGTAGAGTACCAAGATCCTTAGTCACAAACTGACTGCCTAGAAATGCTTTTGCCATCTCTATCCCCTGCATGTCATCTCCCATAACAAGTATATCATCAACATATACCATAATAACAATAGTACCTCTGGGAGTCTTCTGGACAAACAAAGAGTGGTCAGTATTCGATCTTATGAAGCCTTGCGTCTGGATGAGATCTGAAAGCTTCTGAAACCATGCCCGCAGACTTTGTTTAAGGTCATATATGGCCTTGTGAAGTCTACACACCATATGACTCTCCCCGTCAGCAGCAAAACCCAGAGGCTGCTGCATGTAGACTTCTTCCTGCATATCTCCATACAAAAAGGTATTTTTGACATCAAGCTGAAACAAGGGTCAATCACGTACCACTGCAACTGAGAGGAGAATACGTAGCGTTGAATGACATGCCACCGGAGAGAAGGTGTCCATATAGTCCACCCCATAGGTCTGAGTGAATCCACGAGCCACTAGTCTTGCTTTGTAGCGATCAAGGCTGCCATCCGCATTATACTTGACAGTAAAGACCCATTTACAACTGACCACAGAAGCGCCTGGAAGAGCAGCAACCAAGCTCCATGTACCACGAGATCGCAAGGTAGCTATTTCTTCTTCCATTTCTAACCTCCAGCAGCTATCTTTCAATGCATCCTGATAGTTCCGCGGTATCTCCACGGTAGATAGAGCAATGGCAAATCTCTGGAAATCACCAGTAAGGCGATGGAAGGAGACCTGGGAAGCAAGTGGGAAAGATGCACATGTTCTCTTGGACTTCCTTAGGGCAATAGGTACATCCAAATCATCAGCAGTGTCCACATGTACCTTAGTATCCTGCACTTGTGCATTGTCAGTCCCATCAGTACTCATATCACCTGGACATACCTGGGGCATTGTAGATGAATGACGGCCTCCATGAGTAGTATTTGGACGACGAGTGTAGAATTTTGGTAAAGGTTTGGTTGGGTAGGTGGTGGTGGTGGTGGTGACACTGGAGGAGTAGGTATGTGACCAGGCTGACGTATAGGAGGGGGTGGCACATAAATCTCATCAGCAGTATTGGAAGGCATCATCCTATCACCTGTAGGCGAGAAATACATTACATTTTCAAAGAAGGTGACATCAGCACTGACATAATATCTGGTATTCACAGGATCATAGCAACGGTAGCCCTTTTGAGTACAGGAGTGCCCCAGAAAGACACACTTGACAGCCCTATGTGAGAGCTTGTCAATCCCTGGAGCAAGTTGATGGACAAACGCAATTGAATCAAAAACACAAGGAGTTAAAGTGAACAATTCCTTGTCGAAAAAACAAAAGAAAGAGGAACTCTCTCCCCTAACACAGAAGATGGCATACGGTTGATTAGATAACCTGCCATAAGTACCGCATCACCCCAAAACGACAGAGGAGCACTACTATGAATGAGTAAAGTCCGAGTCACATCAAGTAGATGACGATGTTTCCTTTCAGCAACACCGTTCTGTTGAGACGTATATGCAAAGGTTGTTTGGTGAATAATGCCACGAGATGAGAAGAAATGAGAAAGAGCACGGTTGCAAAATTCTAATGCATTATCTGTACGTACAATCTTCACATTAGCAGAAAAGACATTCCGAATTTCATTGATAAGATTCTTGATTACATCCCCTGCTTCAGATTTATTTTTCAATAAAAAGACCCAAGACAATCTAGAGAAATCATCGACGACCACTAGGTAAAATATGTGTCCATGGTGATCAGGTACACGACTCGGACCCCAAATGTCAACATGCAATAACTCAAACGGGGAGCGACTGCTCCTATACTCACGACTAGGGAAAGTAGACATGTGATGCTTTCCCAACTGGCAAGCATCACACTGAAAGGAAGACTTGGGTGAAATCTGGGGCAAGATATGACGTAGCTTCTGAAGAGGGAGATGGCCAAAACGCAGATGCCGGGTAAAGGGAAAAGCAGATCCACCGGACTGAGATGAGACACCAGCATAGGATGAGGGAACCAACCGATAAAGTCCAACCTGCTCACGGCCACAGCCAATCACCTTGCCCGTAAGAATGTCCTGAAAGATAAAAGAGGATGGGTCAAATATAGCTCGACAATGCAAATCCTTCGTAAGCTGGCTAATGGAGAGCAAGTTCATAGAAAAATCCGGAGCATGCAAAACATTCAACAGACGAATGGAAGATGTCAAACTGATCTCTCCCTGCCCAATGATGGGGGGGGCAGAGAGGAGAGAGAGGGGAGGGCGGTGGAAGGATGGGGGGGCTAGGGTTTAGGGTGCCTCTGATACCATGTTGTAGGAAATGAAAAACTTGTTTATTCCAGAGAACCCTAGGCTCTCTTATATAGAGAAAGCCTATGGGTAAATTATATAAGACGGAACAATAAAGTTAAACATGACACTTAAGTACATAAATACTAGAAATATCTCGACACCCTAAAAATGTTTAGATTGGTGGTACCCATAGAAATGCTTCTAGTTACTAGTACAGCAGCTGCTATGAAATTGAATTTACTTCTTATATTAAGAAATAGCATTTCATAAGTAAACTAAACAATTCATTGTGCGTAATTAAACAATCGCCATATGATTAAGAATAGAAGAAAGGTAACTGTATTTCAATTTGTCGTTATCTCCATCTTTCGTAATTGTATATACAGAAGATGGCATTGATGACATCAATGATAAAAAAGAAATACCGTTTGAACTTGTTTTGCTGAAAACACATCCAAATGCCCATCGACGATATGAAGCCACACGTCATTGTAAAGTAAACTGTAATTGGAAAGTGCAGCACAGTCTACGACCTGTATCTGAAACTGTGTTATACAAATCCTCGAGACAAATAAGAACTTGTTCTTTTTCAACCTTTTTAAAAAATTATTTTTATAATATACATTGCATATATATTAAAAATCCTAAGGTCGACAAGAATATCTAGATGATATTTTTGTTCACAGAAATGACATCTCAATGGTTAACAAAGTAGATGATTCAACAAAAGCATACAAACAGCAAAGAGAAACATCATCCTTGGTTGGATACTAAACAAAATATTAACAAACATATCACTAAAGTCAGTATTCTTTCGCATTCCTTGTGTGATCGTATAGTTACATCTACAGGAACACATGACACTCTCATCAAACATAACTAGTCTTAGACTAATAATGATAAACTTCCCCAACATAACTCCTAACAAGATCATTTATGCATTTTTCCTGATGAAGTATATTTTCCATTTCAGTGCTCTCCTCAATAACCCTGCCTAAAGTTGGAATAGTCTTAGTTGTTGCCACACCCTTTAACAAAGTCAAAAATGAACAAGGTATTTTGCTGCGATTGTCTTTAATAAGGGGGGCTCTCTTTTTATCAGCAATAAATTCCATTTACAAGTTTACTTTGATTATAACCAAACAAATGATGTCAAGACCCAAATGCAGATACCATGTTATCCTAGCTTTCATTCAAATCTTGATTGGATGTTCACACCTAACATGTTTGATCACCCAAATGCAGTTACAAGCTGGCAAGAGATACAGTCTGCAAGGGCCACCATGCAGGTAAAGAAGTTGTTCTTACTATATAGGTGCGTAAGTGCACCTCAAATACGAAAAGAGTCTTGAAATCTTGATGTAATGGATGTTAAGAGTAAGGAAACTGGCCCGTGAAAACAAGTTCTGGATCAGTACTTGGACATCAGCAATTTAACTAGCAAGATCAAGGGAATTGGACACAATGACAAGGAAGATTTAGATATTATATTTACATGTGACACATGGCTGGGATCGATTGAATGATCTGAGCAGTGTTTACGATTTGGTGCTCTGACTCGTGCACTATGTCATTGTGGACCTTCATCGATGGATAGTGGATTTGGACGGTTCTGTGATGGTTCTCATGTGAGTTGTTGTTTAGCCTCACCTGCCGGAGTTGGCCAAATGAGAACATGCGTATATTGCATATGATGAATGATTAATAATAATGTTCCACCTGTCAGTGTTAGTCTCGGTGATATGAGAATTATCAGATAGATGAAACTAAGGTTGTCAACAACTCTACAAATGTTTGTTTGTATGTTTTAGCATATCCGTGAGTGTGGCATAGCTCTCGTGGTCCCCGTAAGTCCTACATGGAGTGCTAGTTCTAGTTCTGTGAATCTATGTGTTATGAGACTTTGTCGGTTGAGCGTAGTGTTATTATTATTATCGGTGAGTCCACGTCCCTAGTACAACACTCGTTGAAGACTTGTATTTCATCATAAGGATGCATCCGATGGGGTCATATTTGGTCGTGTTGTATTCATTCTCAGATATTCGCCATATGGCAATTAAGCTGGGGTTAATGGGTTGAAAAGGGAATCGGAGTTTTGGTTGCTTGAGTAGAGTTCTCCATCGCACAATATGTGACTTGAGGTTTTGTATAGATATTGAAACTCAACAATTCATGGTGATAGTTGCCTTGTAGTACTCTTACATATATTTATGTATATGAATTACCTTATAGGAATACATTGATAATCGTAGAAATAATGAGCTAATAATATGACTTATTGTAAGGTAAACACATGCATAATACAATTGGTGAATGTTATAAAGCATTGAACGATAAATCTGTGTGAATGGATTGCTTTAGTGACTAGTGAGTATAAATTAAAAAAAAAAGATGGATCGGTAAACAATAACGGATGAGAAAGAAAAAAAGAGGAGGAACATCTCTCTTGTACCCTTTTGAGTTTGACTTGGTGAAAGATGAATTATAACAAGAGACAATAGCCAGATCTTCTAGGATCATGTAACATTGTGAACTCTTACCAATGGACGTTTGAGCTTGGGTTGATTTGTAGTGACACGCATGCACTTGGAGATTTTGCATTGTTTCATGTCTGTTAGAGTCGCGTTTTGAGGTGAGTTAAGTTACATTTTTCAAGAGTTTTTCATCGTTGTGGGCAGTTTACTCTTATTACTTCTTTATACACTTTCCAGTCAATATCTTACATTGTTTAGTTGTTTAGCACCATACTGGGCAACATTGCTCATAACATACAAATTTTGCGTGGATACAACAAATGTTGGTGTTGTCGTGGTAGTGAGTGGCTTTGAAACTAGACTTGATTTCATGGTTGCTTTATTATTCAGAGTATGTGTTTTGTTGTAGAGTTGTACAATGTTGTACTTGAAGATTACTTTTATATGATTTTTATAAATGTCTAGTCATGTAATTAATTAAGTTGAGGACTCTATTTATAATTGTTTGTGTATAAATTGTTGGGAACCATGAAAAATATGTTGGCGGAGTATTTTATTTCAATTGTATCTTTTCTTGCTTTGCATTATGAATGTTAACCATGATGTAATAAATGTGCCTATTGCTGAATATCTGGATCTTAAGGGTTGGAACATCACATCGATGTTACAGGAATTTAGGACAGGCATCTTTGGTTTTGAGCAACTTAACAAGACAATCCTTTTCTTGCTGCTGAAGAAGGATTTTAGCACAAAGGTTGAAGATTTCAAGTTGCTAGCTCAATCTAATGCAGTGTACTTAATCATCGTAAAGGTCCTCGCTAATTGCCTTCGCGACAATCTGGACTCTATTATATCCCCTGGGCAGACAACTTTCATCCCAGGTAGATAGATGGTTGATGGACTGGTTCTTGCTTCAGAGATGGTGTTAGATTGGAAAAAGAAGAATAAGCGAGGCATGGTGTGGAAGGTTGACTTCTCCATGGCTTATGACTGTGTTGACTAGAGATTTTTGTAGGCCTCGTTGCAGTGGAGGGGCTTTCTAGATGTTTAAGTCGTGTAGATGAAGAGATGCATTATGACAACTTCGTTTGCAGTCCTAATTAATGGGTGTCTGGAGGATAGATACTTCCAACCATAGAAGGGGGTTCAACAGGATGCCCCTGACACCAATGATTTTCGTTATTGTGATGATGTCTTGGCGATGATGATACAGTTGGCGTCTGATGGTGAGCTATGTTCAGGTTTCAAATGTAATGATGTGTCCATCCCTTTAATCCAATATGTGGAAGATACGATTTTAATCATTGAAGGTAGGGTAGAACAAGCAAGAAGAGTGTCTCGTATTATGGATACCTTTGGAGAGATTTCGGGTCTTCATACTAGTAGAGAGAAGTCCTCGTTTGTGGCTTTTGGACTATCGCAGACCGAGATCAGGAGATCATGGCAGTACTTCGCAGCCCTTGTACCTCTCTTCCCATTATTTAGAACATCCACTTGTTGTGGGAGGGGGAAGGCTCTGGGCATCGGACTGGCACCCTTTGATGGAGTGATTGGAGAAGAAGTTGGCCGACTGAAAGGTTGCAGTCCTATCCAGAGGAGGGAGATTGATACTGCTCAAACATGCGCTCTTGGGGATTCTGATTTTATTTTGCTCCTCCAGATTGCTCCCCACAGGTGTAAGAAGAAGAATTGAATCTATTATAAGGCTCTTCTTCTAGGAGGATTCTAAGCAGGAAAAAGCAGGATACTTTTGATGGATTGGGCAATGGTGACACAATTTAAAAAGGATGGAGGTCTCGAGGTTCCTATGATTGAGAATGTGAACAAGACTTTTTTGGCTAAATGGATATGTAGATTTTAAGGTGAGAAGGAGGATTCCGTGAGCCGTGCGGTATGTAATATTTGTGGTATCAGGGGTACATTGACATGTAAACAAATTTAGTTTGCCCTCATCTCTTTCGCAAGGCATGAAAAACCTTCTTCCTCAGATAGCGAGCTTAATGAAACCTGTGGTGGGGAATGGGGAGCTTTTTCCACTTTTGGACGGATGATTGGATGGGTTTTGGATGACTTTCCGACCGCTATCCCAGTCTCTTTGCGTTGGTTGCCCACAGACTAACTACAGTGTCTCAAGCGTGCTTTACTGGTACATGGGATCCCTCTTTTGTGGCAGAATTTTCATAACAAAGAATATATGACTTCCTTCCCATGATGAGTGAGTAGGAGATCGACAGTACCCCACTTGGGAGTAACCATTGGGTATAGATGAATGGTCCATTCTATATAAGAAGGTATATAGAACTTACTCCAGCATAAGAGTGACTGGCAGATTTTTGACGTGATTTCCAGTTTATTTGGAGTAACAAGATTCCGCAGCCCATCAAGGTATTCTGACAGCTTGTTAGACATGGTCAACTATGTGACAAGGCACGTAGAGATATGATCCGTCGATCTGGCAAATCGTTGCGCCCAAGATGCGACGAAAATGTAGAAGATATAGACCACCTTTTCTTCGGTTACAGACAAACTAGAAAGATTAGGGACGGCATCGGAATCCCATAGCTCAAGATGAAAGGTTGCACGGCATTTTGGAGATCTATCAGGGAATTCTGTAACAGCACACACGAGGATTGCACGCTCCCTTCCGCCCACCTTTGGGCAATTTGGTTTGCTAAGAACGAACTAATTAATCGTGATCAGTCTTTTTACTAGGAGAATGTTCTTGAACACTAAAAGGCCATCCATTTGGCCTGGTCCCATGTAAGCTGAATTTTCATATTTAGTATACATTTCGTGGTGCCCTACCCCCCTCCCCACCCCCCACCCCCCCGGCTTCACCCATGTATTTTTCAAAACAGATTTATTCAAAAGAATTCACAACCAATCGGTTCTCCCCACCACAGGTTTCATTAAGCTTGCTATATCTATGGGCAACATCAAACACTCCTAGAAAATTGTCATTCTCTAAACCTTACAACGTTCCAAGCTTCTTAAATGGTGTTATATAGTATGTGAGAAAAGATTCAACGTCAATTTGGGATGGTAAGGCACCAAAGCTTTCACTTACATGGTGAAGAGTAAATTCAGCGGATTTTATGGCATCTGGAAATGTTTGACATAGAAAGTCATCCCATACAACAGTGGATGCTAATATAGACTTGTCCTTGAATTCGTTCAGTTCTATCTGCAAAAACATAATTGTAACAACTTCATAAGTTTATTTTGACATTTATAAGCAACAGTGAGGACAATATAAAAGTACACAGCAGTGCAAACGGTGCAATTTATGGGACCTTCATAGCAAGAGTGCAATTATTTATAACAAAGAGAAATTGAGGATGTGCAACACATACATCTATCTAATTGATTTATTTATTTAAGATGTTGCAGATATACCTGCGGTATAAATATGGAATATAAGCTGTCAATTCTGGCCCCCAAAGGTGACCTTGCGCTGAACTCAATACCTACGAACCCATAAGCCCTTATCATGGGTGAATCAACGGAAAGATATCTGCAGATGAGCAGTGGTAACGCCATGCATTTTCAGATAATCACTGCATACATGAAGTGATTTAGCAATACAACGTCACAATCCATTATCATGCAAACAGGGCAAACAATCTTCACACAACGTCTTAAATGCTTCTTTGAAGGTCTATCTGCATCTTGAGTGTAGTTACTTGCCAGATTTTAAGCGAAATATTGCATGTAACTAATGCTAGTCATCAACAAACCTCAAACAGATGTCCAGCGATGCATTAATATCTCCAGTTTAAGATAAAAGAATGGGTATATATTGCACAGTTTAGCCGTAACTTAACAGCCCAAATAAACATATTTATTGCAGAAAGTTATTTTTGAATCAACTAAAAGTATGATGTGGAGTATTATCAAGCATGAATTCTTCATGCAACACACTTTATCTTCTGCATTTCATTTTCGGAAAGAAAAGTTTGGCCTCAAAAATTCGTGTGGTTACAAGTTATATACGTCCTTCCATGTTTATATAAAATGTGACGATTTTAAACCAAAAAGAATATTTTAGTCCCTCAAAACTTTAAGCCATTACTCAATTATTTGTTCTCGGTAGTCATTTTCTTGTCTATTTGTCAGCTGGGAAGCAATAGATCTAAGTAACATCTGACCAATACATTAACGCACACTTTCTACATTTGATCTATAACAAGCTAATAAGAAGTTTGTATTTGAGTGGAGATTTATAAAGAGTTGGAAGAACATTAGGTCTCAGTCAAATACATTGGTCTTCCGTCCAACACTAATATGCATACGCTTCTGTAAAATTCATGCTTGCTAAAATTAACTGTTTTTAATTGGTGAAAAAATGGTTCATACAACATATGAGCTCACTAAATAACATTATCTAAGGAAATACTTATATTTATTTTCTCCTAATGAGATGTTCAATAACAAAATCACTGTTTGTGTTTTGTTTGCTACATTCTCATAATACTCCCATGATTTTCCCAAATTTCATAAAGCTAGTGTCTTTTTCCAAAGTGGTCTTCGTGGACCTACAGAAGTTCATATATGGCATTTTCACCAGTGTGTTACTGCAGAATAAACATGTGGCCAGCCCCTTCACCCTTGTGCACTCAAACACCGGCCGAAGTTAATGTTTCAAGGTGCACTCAAAACAGTTTTTAATTGGTGGAAATATATTGCATGTACAAACAAGCATGCTAGAAATATGATCTAATGAAATATTTCTATTAATTTATTCCTTTATGAGATGTTTGATAACAAAATAGAAGTTTGTATTTTGTCCGTCTACTTTCTCATAATTCTCCCGTGGTTTTTCCTATTTTCATCAGGTGCATGTCTTTCAAACTGGTTTTAGTGGACTGACAGAAGTCTGCAGATAGCATTATCATCATGTGTGATAGTGGTGATGTAAACATGTGACCAGCCTCTTCATCATTACGCACTCAAACACTGGTCAAAGTTAACGTTAAAGTGGGAGGAGAAGTCTATTGAAACAAATTACCCGTCAAAATTGAAAGGGCACTATTAAGTTTAACAACATTAAACAACAATCTAATTGAACATGAACCTCATAATTCTGTCGCCTTTTTCCGTCAAGGATGAGTCCTGAAGGTAAATAGAAGCTCCTACACCAGCTACTCCAGTCATCCCATATAAAGAAAACTCACTGGACTCTTGGCGTTCTACATAAACAAGAAATTGAGGAAAAGCCTCTGATTGGAATTGTGCATAGTACCAACTTGCGGCCTTTATGCTTGGTGGAATCTGTATCTGCAAAATTTGAACCATTTCAAACTAAAACGGCAAGGAGTATTTTGATAACAAAACTAAAGGGGGACAAAAAAATAACAGTCTGAACCCCCTAAACTTGTAATTGAAGGGAAAAATTTTTAATAAAATAATCATACTTTCACCCAGTCTTAATTCAAAAACAAGATCATTGAATTACCAAAACCATGGATAGAAATAGACCATATAAATAGTTTGCCCATGATTTGCCAGGCTAAAGTTTAATCTCACTGGAAGTAACAAATCAAAGCCACTTTAGACATCAAATATGCCCCCGGGCACTTATATGAACAATAAAAGAAGCAAGAAAATTTACATAAAATTTAGGGATATGTGCACCCATAACCCCGAGTAATTTCATATTTACTTACATAACCCTCAGGGTTATTATGGGTGTGATACGGAGTGACAATTCATGGTTTCTCATGTAATTCGTGAGGATTATGGGTGTGAGGCGGAGTAACTATTTGGGTTCTCGTGTAATTCGTATTTATCGAGGATTGTGTACATAAATACGAAACTACTGAGGGATATGGGTGTAAATATCCTTAAAATTTATTTTCCAGATTTACAGAATTTGATAAATAACACAAGACTGCTAGAAGCTAGCATCCACCAAGAAAAATTCTCATCAGCTACTTCACCAAAATAAGATAAATAGTGCACACATACTCACCTGCACTCTCAATCTGCAGGTCTTTGATTGATTAGTTCATAGTTTAAAAAATTCCTTTTACTTCGGGTACTGCATGTAGAAATACACAGGCTGTGTAAGCCATTTCAAATATACAAAATGATGTCGTTTTCGATGTGAGATAAAAAATCCAAACTTTTCTTCTACCACAACAGCTGAAGTATCACCACCCAAAAAAAAGAATATCCCCGTGAAATGGTAGTTGTTTCTACTGCTAGATGTCTCTTATAGCCTTCAAATCAGTCATATCCCATTTAATATTTTTTAATGAAAGGTGGGGTGTGAGCTCGAGGTGAGTCACATCCTGTTAATATATCATGTTATAAAATACGAAGCGGAAGTGGAATGATAAAAGAGAGCATAATCTAGAATGATAAACATGAAGAACAAAAGATTTTTACGTGGAACCCTACTCCGTGAGGAGCGGGATGAAACCACGGGAGAAGCCCTCAAAGGGGCGGATAGTTCATTCCTTTTTCTCAATGAGTACAGGAGGGTCTGGGGCTCCTTATATAGCCTTCCCAGAGCCTCCAAGTCCCACCCACAGGCGGTGTGGGACTAAACACTGGATGGGGGTAAATGGATCTTCTCTAGGATCCATTTACCCTGCTACAACACAATGGGCGCACCACCAAATACTCTAACACTCCCCCTCAAGCTGGAGCATGCAATGCTCAGCTTGGACAAACATAAAGAGACTCAACTCAACGCTACATGACACTACGGACAATATCAACCCAACGCGCACATGGCTGCAGTCGAGGACGTTGCTTCTCATGTCGTGTAGGTGAGGAGGACGAACGGGCTGGAGTGTGAGTCTGCTGAATCTCCTCGTCGGAGAGCATGCGCTCTGAACTGCGCCTGTCAGAGTCGCTGCGACTGGAAATGAGTCTCCTCGTCGGAGTACTCTGGCCCGCCACATTAATGTGGACAACTGCTCCATCTTTGAAAAAGGGCCGAACTGAACAAGAGCCGTGGCTGTGCAATCCTCGTCGGAGTCCACGGTCGCTGGAGAATGGAGTCTGAGATAAGTCTCCTCATCGGAGAACTGGTCTCTCCCATCTGGCACAGAGAATGGTGCACTGCTCTGGTGTACCTATGATACCACATGAAAATCCTTGCCAACATATGACATAGGGAATGGTCCTCTGCTCTGGAGTCCCTATGGCTCACATGAAAACTCTGGCCTGACAACAAGAAGAATGATGGGGACCTCTGACAATGATGGCAACTTATGCTCATCTGAAAATGACCGCACACTTGTGCGTGTCTGAAACTGGAGACTCGGAAGACAATCGTCGAGTCTGAACATCAACTGTAGAATCTGATCATCTGGCTGGTCTGGAGACTGATATCTGAATCTGGAGAATCTGAAATAGACCTGTGACTCTACATATACTCCCCCTTTCTCCCATACTTGTCGGAACATGAACATCGACAAAGTTGGGAGAAGACAAGATAAATCGGGGGTAAACAACAAGAACATGAAACTTGCGGCTTTGTCATTTTTTTAATAGCCGCCATTTTTTTCAACATAAGCCATTCAAAAAAAAGAAACAATTTTATCGGCTTTTCG
Organism: Ottelia alismoides; assembly: GCA_037367405.1. Taxonomy (NCBI): domain Eukaryota; kingdom Viridiplantae; phylum Streptophyta; class Magnoliopsida; order Alismatales; family Hydrocharitaceae; genus Ottelia; species Ottelia alismoides. The sequence goes on from JAZKJV010000340.1 coordinate 1,139,398, forward strand.
TATATATTTTTTTTAAATACTTGCGTACGGCTTTTTCAGGTGTACGCGCCTTTTCTTCTTCTTCTTCTTCCCATTTTTAAAAAAAAAACTTGACACTGCTCCACCTTTTTCTTTTTTTTCGGGTACAACTCTCGGCCTACTTGGGCCATAACAAAGCAAAGCACACATTTTTTTAAACACCCCCAATTTGAGCTGTCAAGGAAATAACCTCTCTTTTCTTTTCTTTTCTTTTTTTTAATGCCGCAACTCTTGAGCTCCCCCTCCCTTTTTTTTAAAACGGCAGCCCACTTGGGCTCACACACAAATAACCCCCTTTTTTTAAGGCCACTTGGGTCTAGGGTTCTCGTCGTGGGATCTCGTCTCTCAAAGCTGCCGCCCCCGCCTGGGGTTTCTTTCCTGTAGATGTTCTGCGCAGGAGTACCGCGGGAGGAGGCCGCCGCTAACAGCATGCGGGCCTACGGGTATGGCGCCTGCGCCGCCAGCGGCCTGGGGTCGCATGCGAACGGGAGCACCTCACGCAGCCGCCAAGGGTTCGCGCGCGACTGGGAGGAGGCACGGTGGTGTGCGGGGCACCACTTGGAGATAGGGAAGGCCCCCTGGTTGTTGATGTCGCCTGGGTGTTGCCGGTGGGGCGCCGCCAGGAGATTGATCGATGATGCGAGGCGCCGCCGTCCGCCCTGAGTTGAAGATGCTCGAGGATTCGCGCTCTGGACACGGAGGCGGTGATCTGGAGATAGGGATGGCTTCCACCTGGAGATGTCTCCTGGAGGCGGCGCCTCTTGGACTATCAGCCTCGTGCTTTGCGAGACGAGGAGAGGTTGCTGGTGGTCCGCGTTGATCTCGATGTTCTTGGTTTCCAGATCGGAGAACGTTGCTTGGAGATGAAGACGAGACTGAACTTGAATAGGGATTAGGGATCCAGATTGGAACCCTAGAAGTCGAAAAAACTTCTCGAACAGTTTTTAAACAAAATAATAATGAATCGAATACATGATAAAATAACTCCACGAGAATCAAACCCGCTCTGATACCATGTTATAAAATACGAAGCGGAAGTGGAATGATAAAAGAGAGCATAATCTAGAATGATAAACATGAAGAACAAAAGATTTTTACGTGGAACCCTACTCCGTGAGGAGCGGGATGAAACCACGGGAGAAGCCCTCAAAGGGGCGGATAGTTCATTCCTTTTTCTCAATGAGTACAGGAGGGTCTGGGGCTCCTTATATAGCCTTCCCAGAGCCTCCAAGTCCCACCCACAGGCGGTGTGGGACTAAACACTGGATGGGGGTAAATGGATCTTCTCTAGGATCCATTTACCCTGCTACAACACAATGGGTGCACCACCAAATACTCTAACATATCAGTTCAAAAGAAAATCTTACAATGACCATGCCTCACAAAGAGGCCTCACATGCCCCAACATATTATGAATATAATAGCCCCACAGAAAATAACCCCATTACGGGAAATCCAAATCATCCAAAGAACAATAAAAGGACGCATGCAGCCATCATGTAAAACCATACACACCAAACACATGGAGCTCCAAAATTCCTCTAAAGAAGCCACAGCTCTATTGAGAGTGCACAAGTGAAGAAAATATGATCACTATCCCATTTAATCATGGAACCTTCAATAACAAAGACAAGTCCTCCACTAGTTGCGGACTTTCTCTATATACCATCAACATGAACAAAGATACATCTAGCTTGGCCTATGGAAAAGCAACATACTTTACAAACCTCATGAGTATTTAAACCTAATGCATTGTGCAAGTTTTTTCGTCTAATCATTGTTTAGACCTCCGACTACTTCTTCACATGGAAGGGAAAATTTTCTTGATTTCATTGACTTAAAGAAGTCCAGGGTTCAAATCCCTCCACTTCAATGGTCTGGTGGGGTAGTGTAGTGTGCTTACCACCCAAAAAAATCAGGGGTCAAAATCCCCCTTGTGGGGTTGCGTCAGGTAGCTGACAACAAACGTAAAAAATACTCGGATCTTTCAACATGGATTTAAGCAAGAATCCATGTAGCCAACCCTACTTACAGTGAGAGGGTTTTTACTTTTTTCCCATTGACTTTAAGTAAGAAACTCTTCTAGCTCAGCACTCAACAGCATCCTTAGTTCCCCGAACCTATCTTTCCACGTGACTTTGGATCATTACATAGTTAACAGAAACAAATGTCGATTCAAAAGTGTTGAAGAATGGTCTTTTGTGGGTTGTGTTTATTCAACATCTTGGAGTGGTGACTTTTGGTCACATTGATGGAGCTATATAAAGAGCTCCACACCCATTGTAACCTTTGAGAAACACAATAGAAAATCAGCCCTTTGAGGCGGTTCTCTCGTGATTTCATCCCGCTCCTTAGGGAGTAGGGTTCCGCATAAAATCAACGTCTTCATTTTATCTTGTTCTTACTTTTATTCGCTTCCGCATTTTATATTTCAACATGCTATCAGAGCAAGTTCATTTTGGGATTCATCATTGAGATCCATTTTATCTTGAGTTTGGAATATAATCTCGAAGTTATGTGTTCCGATTTTCTTTTCTGTTTTTTTGTTTCCTGGAGATGATGTTTGTGCAGAAGCGTTAGAGAACCCTACCAAAGACATGATCTCTGCATGTGATTCCTCTATTGTGCACCCTCTTCAAACGATGCTTGCATATCCAGGCATGTCACCTTCGAGAGGAGCAAGTGAAGATAGCAGCAGTGGTATTCTCCAACGGGGATGCCCCAAGTTTTGATTATGAGATGGACCATGGAGCCTCCAACGATGATGCCTTCCCCAGCAATGGCATTTTCGCATATCCAATGACGATTATGAGATGGCGCTGCTCTGCACAATGCAGGATCCTGAGTGCAAGATCCTGATCTTCTCCAGCAGCGATGGAGATCAAGGGGAGGGGCACACTAGCATATTTGTCATAGCAGCGGTGCTGTTTTATTATCACGAAAGGCATGTGTGCTTCCAACTCTAGTTCTTGAAGGAGATTGTTAAGCGGGAATGATGGATATGAGCAGCAGTGTCGACGGACTGCAACTCTTCGATGGATTCATCTCCACCCATTGAGAACCCTACAAAGGTGCACGGTTCTCTGTTGGGTTTCCACTTTTTTTTTATTCAGGCCCACTTGGTAGGCTTTTTGACTCACTTATGACTTTTTCCTAAAGTGTAAAATATGCTTATTTGCTCCATTCAAAAGTAGGTGGAGGGCCCAGCCGCCCAAGAGGCAAGAGCCATATATCATATGAAAAAAGAGGCCTGAAATCTGTGAAAAAATGGGGAGTAGATACTATTTTTTTTCATAGCAGTGCAAGAAAAAGGTTGTGAAAAAAAGGTATTTGTGGTGAAAGGAATGGAAATGATGGTGAGTGTTTCTGCTCTCAGTGAAAAAAATGAATGGCCAAAAAAAGGAGAGAAGGAATGGCATGGATGGAAAAGATGATTAAAAATGAGAAAAACAGATTGTGGGATATGTTTGATGTCTTTGCTATCGCATTGGTTGTATGGGCCCTTACCCCTCATATTTTTAAGTTCTAATTGAGCACATCTGGGGACGAACTCTTCGCAAACGACAATATGGTGGGAAAATGTGAAAACAAATGAGATTGGAAAAAAATATGAGAGGAATGTTTGAAAAAAATACAGTCCAAAAAAAGTGTCGGGACTGTAAAAAAATTCTTGTTAATCCTTCATCGTTCTCCCAACTTGGTCATTTCCGACAAGTTTGGGAGAAAGGGTGAGTGATGAGTAGAGCATTTCATGCTCTACCATTGTTGGGTAGTGGTGTCATGCCCTAGCATTATTTGAATTATTGAGTAGTGGATATCGAGCCCTACCATTGGTTGAGGCACTCTATTTGAGTGACCTATTGTAGGGTAGTGGTGTCAAGCTCTACCATTGTTGAATGGGCAGTGGTTTTCATTCACTACCATTGTTTGAGGTGCTCTATTTGAGTACCTATGTTTTGTGGAGTTGTCCAGTGGGTGACTCGTTGCTGGCTCCATCCTCTAGCGGTCGTGAACTCCACTATGTGTGGATATTCCCACGGCATGTTTTCATGCCGTGAACTCCAGTATGTATGGATATTCCTACGACGTTCTTGTTGGCCCTTCGGAGTGATGGAGCAGTCTTCGACGAAGACACGTTGCAGGTCAGAGTACTCCATGATACAAACTCAATTGTTGATTAGAAATCGATGCATATCACTATTCACACTCCAGTCTCTAGTTACTCCTCACCAACATGACATGAGAACCAACATCCTAGGCAGCAACCGACAGCGTGTGTTGAGTTGATATTGTCAGTAGTGTCATGTACTTTGTATGTGAGTGAGTACATTCTTTCTGTTTATCCAAGCTCGGCATTGCATGCTTAGCTTGAGGGGGAGTGCTAAAGAATGGTCTTTTGTGGGTTGTGTTTAGTCCCACATCTTAGAGTGGTGACTTTTGGTCACATTGGCGGAGGTATATAAAGAGCATCATACCCATTGTAGCCTTTGAGAAACATAATAGAAAATCAGCCCTTTGAGGCAGTTCTCCTGGGATTTCATCCCGCTCCTTAGGAGTAGGGTTCTACATAAAATCAAAGTCTTCATTTTAGCTTGTTCTTGCATTGATTCGCTTCCGCATTTTATATTTCAACAAAAAGAAAAACGAATACTACTTCCACCAATTACTAGTGTTACATACAAAGGACAACTATTAAGTTTGGCAAGGAATATCCAGGCTAGGGGTCTCTCTCATCCAAAGTGTATATTGGTGCGTGGGACAAAGTACCTTTCAAGAAATGCAATGCCAGTGGGTGATTGCTTTGCTCTGCTTTAGGCTATTTGGCTGGAAAGAAATGGAGTGATCTTCCAAGGCAAAAAATTCTATATGGAAAACATATTAGTGTATGCCAGAATACTTGGAAACTCCTGGTCCTTGTAGTTTTTTTTGCCTTAACTTGAGTAATAAAAGTTTTTGGGTGGACATCTCCTCAACAAGCCTCACCTTTTTTCTTTCAAAAAAAATTACTCCTATAGATTAATTTATTTTAAAATATCTAGAGTAACCCATGGAAAAACTATAGAGAACCAAATCCTAATAGATTCTCTTGAGGTCAAGCCCAAGCTTCAGCGGAAGTGTGCATGCACGCATGTGTGGCCCGTCAAGCCCTGCCTTTATCTTTTTTGTACAATAGCTTAGGAAGGAACTCATTTTTTGAAGGGGATGGAACTCATCTATGAGTGCATCACAAAATTAAAGCCAACCAATATGGCATTATCTTTCTTCTTCGTAACTCAACAATGCTTCCAATTGAGAATTCTAATGAACCCCTGTTGGTGCTAATATTCCTTAATTACAATGCTAAATAGCTTCCATGACCTTCAAATAGAGGGGAGTCTTGCCTGAGAAGATGACATCGGTCCAACATAACTACAGCCTCATATCAACTTAGTGGCGCAACAAGCATAGTTGTCTTCCCAGCTAGTTGTCAAAAAATTAGATAGAATGATGCAAGAGCACCCTATTAACTTGTATAAGATGTGGTCTTGTAGAGTCATGAAGTTCATTATTTCATAAAAAAACAACAGCATTAATGAATTCTAAAAATGTGATGGAGGCGCCCCAATGGGTAAGTGTCTATAGGATTTGACTACTAAAATGACGAAATTTTTTATTTGAAGAGTCAAAGAATGGCCATTAGATTTTGTACATCACCCTAACTCGACAATATTTCCAATTGAGAATTCTAATGCACCCCAATTGGTGCTAATATGCCTTAATTACAACGATAAATAGCTTCCATTACATCCAAATAGAGGGGAGTCTTGCCTGAAAAGATGGCATTGGTCCAATGTAACTACTAGCCTCATATCCACTTAGTGGCACAACATGCCTTGTTGTCTTCACAGTTAGTTGTCAAAAAATTAGATAGAACGATGCAAGAGCACCCTATTAACTTGTATAACCAGTGGTCATGTAGATTCATGTGGTTAGTTATTTCAGTAAAAGCAACAGCATTAATGAATTCTAAAAATGTGACGGAGACATCTTAATGGGTTAGTGTCTCTAGGATTTGATCGCTAAAATGAAGAAGTTGGTATGACCGGCTTATCATTTAATTTTTCTTTGAAAACTAAAAGGATGGCCATTAGATTTTGTAAATCTGAGCTAAAAACATTCTCCTTCCACAGGAATTTTCTTCTCATGAGGTATCATCTCTTCTCCACCTTCCCTTATAGTCTGGAGACAGAGGTAAAATACCAGAAAAGACAAGTACAGCCTTCAACATGTATACATGTTCCAATCTACTTGCAATCCGGTGCATACCGTGCAATTCTATTGGATGGTTGCATCATGCATCAAGAGATCAATTTACAAATCCAGTATCGGTAATCAATTTTACAAATACAGCTCAAGGTGTATTTAGATGCTCACCGACAAGTACACCTTCCCAGAAATTCTTTTATAAAGTTCATATATCATACAACCAACCAACTTAAAACTTACAGATAACTTGATACCAACAAGTTCTTTCAAGTGAAACTAACTCAGCCAGTAAAATGCTGCTTCTATCACAATCCTTAACCAATTACTTGTACTTGAAAACGAAGCATAACTAAACTGAACTTCAGGAATTTCAGTAGCATTCAATCGTGAAATTCATGAGACAATGTCAGCTATCTGGCCTTTTTTAGATGAGAGAATTCTACTATTTTCAATTAAGAAAAAAAAGGGACTCAGACAATCCATTTGATTAAGGATTACATCTACGTCCATCTTTTATTTAATGTAAGACAGCGAATACTAGATTAATCCAATCCATCCATACCTCAAACCTCACGACCCCGCTCCTCGAGCAAGGCGGCTCCAACTTCAATCTTCGCACTGCCTCCTTGATCTTCTGGACCCCCTCCTTAAGCGTCACAGCCGGCTCCAGTTCGTACGTAACGCAGAGCTCCACCGGAAGATCTGTGATGTCCCGTCCATCCACGTCCGCGCTCCTCCCCATATCCAATGCGCATACCTAAAAAAAGAATAAAAGTAGAATAAAAACCCTACGGAATCGATAAATCAAGATGAAATCGGGAATCCGCAAGGACGATGGATTCCAGGGCGGCAGAGACCTTGAGGTTGGTAGTTGCAGAGAAGGTGGGGAAGGCAACGGGGGGCGAGTGGCGACGGCGGGGACGAGAGGGAGGGCGGCGACGGAGGGGGAGGGGATGGAGAAGGGAGGGGGTGGTGGTGGGGCGGAGGAGATTCGAAGGGAGCATCGGAGGAATGTCGGAAGAATGGAGAGTGGATATGGTGACGGGGAAGGTGAACACGCGCGCCTTGTATAGTTGGAAGGGAACGGATGGGATTAGGATCCGACGGTGAGGAAGCGGTCAGGTGTCGTAAAAAGGATCTTGGCCATGCGTTGAGGGAGGGGTGAGTGGGGAACTGGGAGTCGTTGTGAGGATTTTTAAAGAGGAGGGGTAGAATTTTCAAAAGGAAATTTTACATTTGTACCACTGCGAACCGTTGCAATTGTACTTCTATTCCTATTTTTTCAAATTTACAGACTCATTATATTAACATTATTTACTTATTAAACTTCAAATTTTACACATGCGTCCCATGTAGGACATATCAATAGCAGCGAAGGTGTAAATTTTAAAAGGCTATGGGCTCATAATGTAAATAGGAAAAAGTTAGGACACGATTTGTAGTTGCAATATTTTACAAAGATACATGTGAAAAAATTCTATTCATTGTGTTTGTGCATATACGAATTTGGACAACACATTCATCTTCCTCGTCGTACCTTGCCTCGCCTCGCCTCGCCAGGGCTAAGGATGGAGCTCAGGATCCGGATTTGGGAGTAATATGGGGTTTGAGCACGGATCTAGATATCGGTTTCCTTTTTTAAGATATTGCTCGAACTTTTCGATCGATATAAGTATGACATATGATTTGATAGAAAACTCAGCAAGAGGCATCGTCGCCAATCTGAGAGAATATGAGAAGAGCGCATAGGTAACAAAATCCATAAGAAATTTTTACCAAGTGCTACAATTATAGTGTATGCCATGGGGAAGAGAGACGTCAAACATACTATATGTTACTAGTGTGCACACCCGTGCTTTGTATGGGTAAATAGTTTTTGATGGATTTTTATTTACATAAGAAAGTCTTGTTTTTTTATGTTATAAAGTCATCTTTTATAAAAAAGATCGTGAATAAAATGTTTAAATGGCTTACCATTAAGAAAGTTTCAAGAGAAAGGGACTGTGACAGTCTATTACGAAAATGTGGTTTGCAAATTTAAGAACCACTTCCGAAAAAAACTCTGAAAGTGGGAGTATGCATAATATTGGTATTTACAAAGAAAATATTAATAATAATTTTTATGAAAAATCAAAATAAATCCTAATTAAGTTCATTTTAAAGGATTGTCTACATAAGGAAGTCGATAAATGTAAATTATTTTGAAGGTTATTCGATATCATGCTAAATAGTGATCAAAATTATTCCTACTCACGTCCAACAATATAATTATCGCATCAAAAATAAGAACTTGTAGCTTAGTTATTGGAATTAGTAATATAACTAAACTCAAATTGTTTCTAATGCATTATATCTACAGGATCGATACTTAAACGAACTCTTCATCCTATAGTTAAGCTACGAATATAGATAGAACGGAAGCAACCATGAGAAGGCGGTGTGATTGTTAGGCAGTTGTGTCTTCTTGGTGCGAATTGATCGTCAAATATAGGCCACATTGCCAGTGTTGTATCACAGAAATGCGACATCACCTCAATTCTCAATTTTTTTGAAAAATATTTGTGTTTGATTATCAAAAGTTGCCTCAAAAAAAATTTGTATCATCATTCTCATTTTTGCAAAATATTTGTGATATGTATCTTCAAAGCATTCTTTGAAATAATTACAGGTTACTTCAATGCATTCTTTGGAGTAAGTACATGTTGTTACTTGACCATATTTTCTAATAAGATTAATGTAGCAGAAGTTTCAACATGTACTTGAAAGAACCATGCTTAATCAAACCATATTTTCTAATATTTTTAATCAAAACATTCGCTGATCTTAATATGTTGTAAGTGTAAGGAAATCGGGGTTCTCTTATGTCATGTAAAGGATGAACGGAAGCAAAACATTCCACACATGGGAACCGAACACAATAATCGAAGCACGATAATTAAGCAACCACAAAAGATGCGAGAATTTTAACGTGGGAAAACCCTCCTCGATGTGAGAGAGGGGAAAATCCACGGGGCACAACCCACAAGAAATCCACTAGGTCGAAAATGAGGAGGCACAATGTCTTCTCAGTTTTATTGCCCGATAAAACTTAGGTTTAGTTACAAGAATAAAGTCAAATAATTCCTCAACTATCACCTCGTACTTGGAGAACATGATACGGATGCTTCTCCTTGTCACGTGGTGTCCCTCCTCGTGTGCGATTCTTCCTCGCACGATTCCTCTTCACGCATTGGTTGAGGACCAGTGGTCGCTGGTCCCACTCGTGCTACTCTCCTCACACTGATGCACGCTACCCGCCTTACGAGGGGGATGTCACACGTGCGCTGCCCTTACACGGTGGTTATCCCATGTGTGTTCGAGTGAGAAAAGAACCCCCTGTGGTTGCTCATAATGACTCCTGCGGGATACTCCCTGCGTCTCCAGTGTGGACACTCCTCGCAGCTCCTGCATGCTGCTCCTTGGGTTGCTCCTCATGCCTCCATCGTGGACTGCTCATCATGCCTCTGGCTTCTCACCTTGCACAGGGAGACAAACGAGAGAGAGAGAGAGAGAGAGAGAGAGAGCACGCGCACATGCGTATATGCGTGCGTGTGCTTGTATTGGTGGGATAATCCACGCCTTAAGTGAGTTCTTCAATATATATATATATATATATATATATATATATATATCATGTAATACCTCACTCTCCTAATCCTACATGAAGTGTGAATCATAACTCCTACTCCCAACGTGCATGGGAAATGTAGGAGGTTGTTGGACCCTCCCCAATTCTAGGAACGTCCCCCCAAGGGACTTAACTTGGGCTATTTGCAAAACAACCACCAAAGATGGGGCCGGATAATGTACTCAACAACCTTCCCCTCTGGTCCCAACGGGGAGATGTCGCCAAGAAGTGATCGCTAAGAGGTGACATCGCTCAACTCTCTACAAAGCTCCATCTTGTCACAAGTCACGACCTTCATCGGCATATCTGATGGGTTTTCTTCTGTGTGGATCTTCTTCAGAATGAGGTGCTTCTTGTCAATAGCATCTCTCAGCCAATGATATTGCACGTCTAGATGCTTTTATGCGATCACGGTGCATCGTGATCTTGCTAAGATCAATGGTGCTCTGGCTATCACCGAAGATAATCAATTCATTGTCATCGCATACAAGTTCACCAAGAAGTCAATCTAACCATAGCACCTCTTTTCATGCTTCTGTTGCTGCAATGTACTTGGGTTTAGTTGTTGAAAGTGCAATGCATTTCTACAACTTGGAATGCCACAAAACTGCTCCTCCCGTGAAAGTGAAAATGTACCTGGAAGTTGATTTCTTCTGATACGCATCTCCTGCCATGTCAGCATCTGTGTATCCACAGAGTTTGGGATCTAACCTCCCAAACATTAAATACATACTTGAGGTCCCTCTCAAGTATCTCAGAATCCATTTCATCACTTCCCAGTGATCCTTCCCTAGATTTGACATGAATCTGCTCACAATGCCCATGACATGAGCAATATCGGGTTTGGTGCAAACCATGGCGTATATAAGGCTACCAACTACGGACTGATAAGGGATCTTGGTTATCTTAGCTTTCTCCTCAGAAGTTATGGACATGTCTCTTTCATCAACTTGAAATGAGCGGCAAGGGGCATACTGATAGGCTCACATTCTTCATGTTGAACCGCTACAAAATGCATTCAACGTACTTCTCTTGTGACAACCACAACATGCATCTCTTCTTATCGCAAGTGATGTGCATCCCAAGTACATTGCTTGCCTTGCCTAAGTCCTTCATTTCAACTGGAGAGTTTCCTTTTAAGATTTGCAATCAAACAGGGATCGTAACCAACTATCATCATTTCATCCACATAGATCAAAAGAATAACGAACTTGCCATTGGGAAGACGTTGAAGTACACACATGGATCCGATGTAGTCCTCTTGAAGTTCCGCTTCGTCATGAAGCCATCAAACTTCAAATACCATTGTTTAGGGGCCTGCTTCAAGCCATAGAGGCTCTTCATCGGCCTACAAATCATGTGATTGTTCTCCTTCTCATGGTATCTCTGTGGTTTCTCCATGTATATCTCTTCTTTCATGTCACCGTGAAGAAAAGTTGTCTACATGTCCATTTGCTCTAGCTCAAGATCTAGGCTTGCAATAAGGTCTAGCACCACTCTCATAGAATTCATCTTCACAACGTGTGAGAAGATTTCATCATAGTTCACACCCTCGTTCTGGTTGAATTGCTTCACAACCAATATAGCCTTGTACTTTAGTTGCTTTCCACCATCATCTAACTTCAGCTTGTAGACCTACTTGTTCTTCAGTGCTCTCTTGCTTGTAAGAATCTCAACAAGATCATAGGTATGATTTTCCTTCAGAGATTGCATGTCTTCATTCATTGCATTTCATCAATGATCTCTCTCCTTATGATCTTATGTCTCCACAAAGGTTCATGTCTCATCATGATCAGTCAGCATCACATTTTGAGAAGTATAATAGCCAGATGATGGTTGATGTGCCCTCCTAGATCTCCTGACCTGAGGCTCTGATGCATCTGCTTGTTGATGAGGCTGCTCCCCCTACCCAGGATCCCCTGAACATGCATCAGTGGTATCTGCATCTGGCTCATGTTGTTTTGGGTGTGCATCTTCTCCATATGTACCATGCACAAAACAAGAATTTGAGTCCTCATCGATGCCATCATCCATAGCAATCCCCTCTAAGTCATCATCACCACTGTCATCCTCAGTCGAAGTTCGGTTCTCATAGAAAATCACATTTCTATGTCTGGTGATTGTCTTTTTCTTTGGAGGTATTCTAAATCCTGATCTCCATAACCAACAAAAATGCAAGGCATTGCCTTTATCATCAAGTTTCTTTATATGTTCATCTTGTATAAATGCATAAGCTTTGCATATGAACATCCTCATATGGGCATATGGGTATATGAGGGATCTTTTCCAGACTAAATGTGCTCAGGGACCTCAAAATTCAAGGGAACAAATGGAGATCGATTAATCAAGTAGCAGGTAGTCCGAACCACCTCAACCCAAAAGCTCTTAGGCAGCTTCATTGTCTTCAGCATGCAACGAACTCTCTCCACAATGGTCTTATTCATTCGTTCAACGACACCATTATGTTGGGGTTTGTCAGGATCTGTTTGGTCATGCATGATCCTATGCTCTCCATAGTAGCTGTAGAAGCTGTGAGATGTATAGTCCCCTCCATTGTTCGTGCTTATACACTTCAATATTTTGCATGTCTCACGCTCTACCATGGCATGAAATTTCCTGAAGCAATAAAAGACTTGACCCTTCATCCTCATCACATAACCCCACACCTTCTTTGATGCATCATCAATAAAGGTCAGAAAATACATGTTTTCTTCCAAATACGATGTGTCCATGGGACGACACACAACAGAGTGAATCATCTATGGAAGGTCTTCCTTTACCTTTGATCTGTCCTTGAAAGGTGCACTCGTATTCTTTCCAACCTCACATGAATCGCAAGGTCATAATGTGATGTCAGTGTGGTATGGAATCAACTCCTTCCTGCTCAGAAGTTATAAGCCATATGTGTCTCAACCGATGATGTCAAAGATCCGACGTGTCAACCTTACTAGCATGTTGGTCGTTGTCCATGATCTTTACCCGAGTCTTGTAGAGCATGCGACACAATCTAGTTCTGTCCACGATAAGAGAGCCCTTGCTCATCTTACGCATGTTGTTGCCAAACTTCAAATGGCAGGAAGCCTTCCCTATCCAGTTGAGAATCAGATATGAGGCTAAGCCGTAGGTCAGGAATATGCCTAACATCCTACAGAGTTATTGCGCATCCAATGTCAGTATGAACTGAGATGGTGCTCGTGCCAAAGATCTTGGAGTAAATGTTGTTCCCCATCTTGACTCTTATAAAATCTCCCTCCGTATAGGAAGTGAAGAACTCCCTGTGCAAAGTCATGTGGTAGGAGGCATCCATATCAATGGCCCAGTCGTGGTCATCCCCTACATGTAGACACTACTCCTAAATATTGAGGACCAACTGATCCTCATTGTCATCAACCGTTGTTACAACAATGTTCTCATCTTCATTTTTTTCTGATTCTTTTTGATAGAAACTACAATCTTTCTTTCAGTGACCATGTTTTTTGAGATGATGGCATTTTCCTATATCCTTGGACTTCTCCCTGAGTTTCTATCACCACAACATATCTCTATTTTAGGGACAGGAACAAGCGATGATCATTCGAAGACCGTTACATTTGTATTTGGCCGAGATGGTCGTCGTATAACTATCCCTTTTGTTTGCGGAAGGGACAATCGAATAACCATCGTCCCTTACAAATGGCATGCATGGGACAGTGGGAGCACTAGTCGTCCCTTCCTTATTCGAATGGGACGGTCGCTAAGAGACTTGTCGCTTCCTGTTCCATCGGGAGGGATGTGATATATTGGAACCACCATATTTGATCACTTATCTCTTTTAGGTCGAATATTGAATCCATGAGGACTATATCGTATGGTTTTAGTCATCCCATATAATCTTATGTGCTCATCCTGCTTATTGAGTCCATGTTTTCTGATGATATGGAGGATATGGGCGTAGCGCCCAACGTATTTAGTCAATCCAACTCTCTGCTCCCAACAAGGGCTTCTAGATGGATGAATGGGATAGTTTAACCATCATATGAAAGGCTTTTGTGCCTGTCCCTTTGGTATCACTTGATATGTTGGAAGTAGAGGGGACAGTCGCCACACTCGTCATGTCTAATCTCCCATCTACTAAAAAAATGCAATTTTCATTGAGGAAGGGACAATAGTTCTTACAACTGTCCCACCTGATTTTCTCTCCTAGTGAAAAAGAAGGCAATCTTCAAAGTGGATGGGGCAGTCTTACTTATGACCTTCCCATATCATCGAGGAAGAAACAATCATAGAGACCGCCCCATCTAGGCAAATTGGTGAAACCCCCAATCCCCTCGACGACAAGCCATATTCCATCTCTAATCTCTACAACCCACAGTTGTCGCTCGGGACGGACGTCATGCCCATGAGCTCCTTCGATATTCTCCCTCCACCACAAGATTGTGTCGTGTCCCCCCAGATCTGCATCCTCCTCAGGCAATTTTTCTCCGTTGGTGGTCGTAGGACAGCTCTTTTCCTTCTCCAAATTCTGCTTGTCATCGAGTCTATTGGTAAATATAATTGAGTTTATTTAGTTGTGATTATATGAACATGATGATTCCTTCTCTACATTTCTTTGATACTCTATCTTTGATACTATATATTTGATAACGTGTGAATGTTTTGATAGGAATTGTACATATGCCAATGTTACTTATAAGAATACCTTATGTATATTGTATGAATGCTTTGATAGATATATGAATGATTTGATAGGATAATTGTATGAATGCTTTGGTACTTTACATTTCTTTAATAGTAGGAAATGTGTGTATATATATATCGATGTTATTCATAAAAATACAATATGTTAGATATATAGGAAATATATTTGTTGGTCATAGGAAATGTATACTACAATATTGTATGATTAACAATGCTATCAATGCGTTCGTAGGTATATTCTTCTTAGTAGAACCAATTAGGGTTGGTATAGATTGAGCTAGTTAGGTAGTCCTAAGGTCCTATCTTTGGATTGGTGATAATATGATTGATTTTTGATTTAATGCAGAAGTACGGATAAATCTTGGGTGAATAAGAGATACAATGACTTTCAAAAACACAAGAATGGAGTAAATGGATTTTTAGACTGGGTATTTCATGTTAAATGACTTTCAAAAACACAAGAATGGAGTAAATGGATTTTTAGACTGGGTATTTCATGTTAAACGTTTGAATTGAAGATCAAGTGTAGCCAGTGATAAAATAAGATGTTCTTGTACACTATGTAAAAATAGTTAAATCAATGATCGAGATAAGATTTATGAACATCTAATCTTAGATGATTTTTGGTTACATTACACAACCTAGATAGAACAGGGGGAAGAAATCAATGGACCACATATTCAACTTGGGAGAGTAAATGATACGGAGATGGACACTAAAGGTGATCATCTTAATGAAATGTTAGATGATATAAAGAGAAATGACTCGAATGAAATAGAAAATACAATAAATGATTATTTCAGGAAGAACCTCAACGGATGTGTAATGCATTTTAGCTCTTGGTGTGGAGATGTCGCGAACACAGTTTCATGTAGAAATGTTTAAAATAAAACTTAATAATCATTTGACAACCACAATGATGATGGATGTCCTGTCTTTAATTAGTCATTGGGTGGAGGCTATCCCAACTCGAGTCACTAACAGTCACACCGTCTATCGATTTTTGAAGGAAAACATCATTGCAAGGTTTTGGATCCTTAAAAATTATGATATCAGATGGTAGTGGTCATTTCGTTAACAAAGATATGAAGAAGATGGCTCGAGAATATTGTATTGAACATCGCACCGCTTCTCCGTACCACCCATAATTCAATGGATGGGCAGAATGTTCAAATAGGAAGATCAAGATAATTTTGTAAAATCTTGTATGTCCCGACAGGAATAACTGGTCTCAACTACTTGACTCGGTTCTTTGGGTCTATCCAACCGCATACAAGTCACCTTTGGGAATGTCTCCCTACTGCCTAGTCTATGATAAGTCATGTCATTTGCCCATGTAACTAATTCACAAATCTTTATGGGCAATTAATATCTGCAATTTGGATTCCAAGAAGGCCGACAAGAACAAAAGACTACATCTGAATCGAATGCTTGAATTTTGCGACTATGCATATGAAAATAACCTGATGTATAAGGAGAAGGTCAAGAAGTGGCATGACAAGCACATCCGGCGAAAGACTTTTGAACTTGGTCAAAAGTTTTGGTTATTCGTTGCAAATTTGAAACTATTCCAAGGAAAGTTAAAGAGTAAGTGGACCGGGCATTTTATAGTGAAGCATGTGTGTAAATATTTTCAACCTTTGTAAAAATATTTATTTTGCAAAAATTCTTTTCTTGTGTGAAATAAAAAGTTTTGAAAATCCTATTTGCAAATGATTTTGAAAATAGTTGCAAAAATATTTGGAAATCTCTATACACTATTTGAAAAATCTTTGCAAAAATGGTTTTCAAATGTTTGTAAAAATTATTTGCAAAATTTATTTTCAACTATAGTTTTCAAAATTGTTTGAAAAATTATTTTCAATTTGAGGAATATAAACATCAACTTAATAAGTAAACATTTCTCACCAACTATATATATTTATCTATAAAAACAGCTAACATATCTTTTGTGTAAATCCTTTAAACCTCGCTTCTTGTAAATAATTGATGCACTCCCATGTAAATATTTGTACCTACTTCTTTTCCTAAAAATCTTTTGTTTTGAAAAATCCCTAAAATTTTGTAAAATGAAAATTCCTAAAAACGTTTGCAAAATCTTTTCAAAATTTGCAAAAAAATGGGCGAAACCATTTTTGAAAATTCAAAAAAAGTTCAAAATTTGAAAATTGCATCACAAAAATATTTTCTGTATTGTGCATACATTTGCATTTTTCATATTGAGTTTGGTAATTGAACAAATCTAAGTAAAATCCAAAGATTAGAGCTTGCTTTGACCTTAAATATACTTAATCACATGAACCTCATAAGAACTGGAATTGAGGCACTTCAGGTCTATAAACTTACTTATTTGAGAATCGTGAGACTTGGTTCAATGTCATCTTGACTGCCTAAGTTGAATATTTTGGAGTACACGCATGACTCTTGTTGATAATGACCTAGCTTGTACACATGCACCTTTCATTTTGCTCACCTCACTTAAAGTGGTAGAGGGTTGGATTTCGGCATGATACACGAGCCAATGGAAACATTAGAAGTCACACATTTGTGGCTATTGTACCCTAACCTGATCCAGTGGCAACGATGTCTAAAGACGAAAGTTGTGGGTTGCAATAAAGATTCAAAAGGGGGATACTCTACTGAATCAAGAGGAAAAGTCCATATGTAAATGTTGTTGTATATAATATTCAAAAAATGAAAAAAAGTCAAAAACTCCAAAAAAGTAGACATGCATGTGTGAAACCCCGAATAACGAACATGAACTAAAATGCAAATCTTAACTGAGTATGAGATTAATTGTAAAATATGTACTTTTCCATGACCAAAAAATTTGATAAGTAGTCCATTACGTAGTGCTCGTCGAGATCTTTCCAACGAGTCCAAGAACGCAAAAATCCGAGTTCAGGGTCCCAAGTTACAACCGTTTTAGCGAGACTGGGTCCAGTTCAATTTCGGATCCGAACTCGGGTTCAACCCAATAAAACCACCCCCATCTCCCCCAAAATGCCCAAAACCCTTCCCCTTCAACCAGCAGCCTTCCCTCCTCCCTTCCTTATCCCTCCGCCTCACCGGAGCTCGGCCGGACTCGCCGGAACGCTTCGGATCGACGATCCAAGACTGCCTACGCGTAGAGGAGAGCGAGGCCACTCTCGGGGACCTCTTCATCTCACGATCGGAGTGCCAACCGTGACGTTCTTTGCGGGAGGAGATTACGAGGTGACGGGAAAAATCTAAGGTACGATCCTTCTTCCCCTTGCTGCGGGTTCCACGCTATTTCCACATATATGTTGTGTCTGGATTTGTTCATTTAACTGTGATTTGGTCCTCTTCATATGTACGATAAACCTCCCTCCTTGCTGCGGTTTTCTACACGATTCATTTATCCAGGTGTTCTTCTGTTATCATAAGAAGCTTGATACTTCACATGGTATGGTTGAGGGGGAGAGGGGAAGGTTCAGGTCGTTGGATCTTGATTGGGAAGTATTGATACTACAACTCCCTTCACATGGTATGTGAACCATGATATTGAACAGAAGTTTAACCAGCACTTGAGTGATTAAAAAAAAGATTGATTATCTTTTTGTCTACAATCAATGGGACTAACATGGTTGTTTTCTTTATATAACTATTTGGGTACCATCGTTGTGTTTTACTGCATCGAATATTTTCTGGAAGAAAAAATCCCTTTTTGTCAGGGTATTTCGAATGCAGTCTGTAAAGTTGCTTTGCCATTTTCGTTGGTATTATATTTCATACTATTAATATACTACCATTTCAGAATGATAGATTTACTAGAATGAAAAAAAAGACTCACATAATTAACCAAACACAACGACATAGTCATTAGTGGACTTATTATTATTGCTATGCAGAAGTTGATGGAAGAATCTGAATAAGGCGTTATTCAAGGAGTTAAAATGTGGCATGTTGATTGCCATTTACCAGGACATAGATGCGAGATTTAGAACTCCCTGATCTTTACATACTGTGCAGATGAAATAATCCCCGATGTTCACATAACAAAAAAAAAATCCTGCCATTTCTTCAGATTCTTGTGACTCGGGTAATTGCCCCAGTCACTCCCCATATGCAGAACTAAAACTGCCATCTCATATTGACTGGAAATATTATTTCAAGTGATGGTGGACTGAAGAACTAAGCAATTACTATGGACTGGCATCTATATGATTTCAATGTTTAGAATGATGCTTGTGATCATGAAAATGGAAGTGACCTCGTTACATGGACATACGCTACATTGCTTATAGCTTAAATTATCTGCCGTGAAATGTCCAGTTCTTAATCTTATTTGCTTCCCCAAAAAAACTATTGTTGAAAAAAACTATTCTTAATCTTAATCTTAGAAGCTCAAGAGGAGCTTTCCTTATTTATTTTGTTGTAGGTATATGGTCAAGAGGATATTTCATTATTTATTGTGTTGTAGGTATATGGTCAAGAGGAGGTGTTGTAAGTACTTTAATGACTTAGAGGGGCACGAGAATTGTCCTTGCTTACCTTATTATCAAATTATCATTTTGCGCTTATGCATCTTATCATACTTTGGACATAGGGATCTTGACTTATTTGACGGTGTGGTACTTCGCAACCTAAAGCTCAAAAAAAAAAGACATGTCTCCCCCACGCATTAATGACACTAATCTACGAAAACTTATGCACCTTAGGGATGAAACTGTAGGATTTCCCATTCTGCGCGCGCGCGCACACACACACATGATTGTTGATCCAAGAAAGTCAATTTTATTTTGGTTTTTTATTTTGGTGGGGGGGCTAACATCAATCTTGTTCAAGGTGATCATTATCATATGGATGAGAATTCATGATGTTCGGGTAGAGGAGTAATTGCCGCCAAGGGAGGGGCATGCACCCTTGGGGCCCCGGGTAGAAGCCTAGTTAACCGCGATCCCAACTGCTATTGTAGCTGCGATGGTTGGGGGACATGTTGCTTGGCACACCGAGGTGCTTATCTGACGGTGTTGGCCTCGGCACTTGCGTGCTTTAGCCCGATGCTCGAGCGCGGGCCAAGTAGTCATGGTTGGTCATCTAGTGCTTTGCTTGTCACTTAGAGTTAACACTCGTGTACAGGACAATGTAGGCCACATTGGTCGGTATTCTGAGTGGGAGCACTAAGAGGGGAGTTCCGGGAAATGTGGTTAATGAAGTTGGAGATGGGACGTGAATCTCCTGTGCATAAGGAGGATTGGGCTAGTCGCGAAGATTCACGGGTTGGAATCTGGGTTGTGAATCGGAAGTATCAATTATGAAGTGGAGCTAAGTGGACGTGTTGGGAACTTAGTTAGGATGCACTGTACCCCGCCGCATACCTACAGAGGCACCCCAACCCTAAGGTATTCTTTTTGCCTTAGAGTCATAGTGTGAGGTCTCACCAGACCGAGACCACAGACTATCCACAAAGCTTGGTTACTCATATCCATGTCTAATAACCATAATAAAAATGTGATTCTTGTGAGATATGGTTACCTAGTTTCTTTCTCTT
This sequence comes from Ottelia alismoides, assembly GCA_037367405.1. Classification (NCBI taxonomy): domain Eukaryota; kingdom Viridiplantae; phylum Streptophyta; class Magnoliopsida; order Alismatales; family Hydrocharitaceae; genus Ottelia; species Ottelia alismoides. The sequence goes on from JAZKJV010000340.1 coordinate 1,159,521, forward strand.
CTACACACATTTAAATTATATCCTGCTTGTTGTCGTATAGTTTTATCTAATTCGTATTGGGCAACTTTGCTCATAACGTACCTACGTGTGGATCCACAGGTCCTCAGCAGTGAGTCGTTTGGAGAAGTCACTTTTAGTGCAGCTTCACTACACTTCTTGTAACACAATTGGTAGTAGTTTCTACTGTCTTCTTTACTTGTAGTTTCTTTATGAGAGACATGACATGTAATATATAATTGTGGACATCTATATTTATGCTTACATGTATCCTTTTGTGGACATAGAAAAGGATACTAGAATGTAATGGAATTGGTGAATGGAAATACATGTGCTTGTGAACAGGTTGAATACAATGGGAAGCAAAAAAAAATTATTTCCACTGCCTGTTTCTTTTTTCTCTTGCTTTTGTGAATGTCAAATATTCGAATGTGGAATATATATGCGTGGATTGCTTTGCCGAGTACCCGGATCCTAGGGACGTCACAACCTGATTGAAAATAAAATACCTGCCGGAGTGTATATATTTGAATAGTCAACAAGCAAGCTTGAGCTTTAAAGTCATATGATTGTGAGCCTACAGCCGAATGACTTCGCTACACTAGTCAAGCATCCTAGGATAGATAGCTACACTAGCTACCGTCCATTCTTCTCTACACCTCCTCTTCTTAAGCTGGTTGTACTTGAACTTAGAAGGGAATACCCGGCTTCTCAAGGAAAGAGTTGGATTTGAGAATTAGAGTCACCATGTTGGAGAAGACTAACTTTTCTGCATCCGAAGATAGATACATATCTCACATACTGTCCAAGATAAATTCATAGTCATAAGGGATTGCGTATGAGTTGATTTGTTCTGGCATGGCAATTGAGGAGACTTGAGCAGATTTTTGTGACTCTCAAAGGTTGTTGCATTTCAAAATCGATCCCCAATAAGTTTCCGACCGTACCTAAAATCCAAAGGTCCGACTTAAGCTCCAAATTTTGATTTTGTGAAGACAAGTTTGAAAATTTTGATTTTTATTTTCCTTTATTGGAAATAAAATGAAACTAAAATCAGAAAATATAAAAAATAAAAATTATTAAATCAAAAACATTAAAAATATAAAAAATAAAAATAAAAAATCCACACAAAAATACTTAGGCAAGAAGAATGCAAATATTGGAATTTATTTTTTCAATATATCGTTTACTCGCTGTGTTTGACACTCTATAGATACTTACACATATACACACATTTGTAGAGTTATAATTAATTTTAACTCCACATCTTATTTTCATTTCTTGATTTATATTGTGGGTTAATTGTTGAATTAGTCCGAGGTTCTCATCGATTGCTTTGACGACTGTATTCCTGCATTGAGTGGATCATAAGACCGACATGAATTTTTGGCTTTTCATCGCCACAACGATAATGTTCTCTTCTTGTCTGGAACTCCAGACTGGCTTGAGCTAATGTTCGACAAATGACGTCGTTGCTAGGGAGCAACGATTGAGTAGATTAGATTGGCCTGCTTAGTTTTTATTGCCATTATATGCTATATTATTTCTTTTACATTTCTCTCTTTATTCTGTTTTCTATCTATTCTGTTTGACATATTTATTGTTTGAATTTGTTGTGAGGGGGTCATCTATAGAGGGAGAGTTTCTGAGGAGACTCAACACACTCCGGAGGTTGGTGGTTCTTCACCCACCATCATGGCAGAGTAGCAAAAGAAGACAAAAAAATTCAGAGTAGCATAGCGTAGAGATAGTTTAATTTTTGTGTGAAAGAGATGTGATCGCATAATTTGTAATAATACTGGTACCCAATGACACTTGAGCTTTCACACTCTCTAAGGTCTATTGCTCAGGTGATTGATCACCTGGGGCCTCATCGATTTTCTCGTATTTTTTTCACCTTCTACTTTTATTCCTCCTTATCTTCCTCTTATTTTTTATTTTGTTTCACGTGAATTGTGCTTTCTGCCATTCTTTCATTTATTTTCTGTGATTGAGGCCTTAGTTCTAGGATTGCTTGACTTGATAATTTAGGTCCACATCCTAGTTATCTACATGTACCTATAGTCTCTTCGCTTGGACTTAGAAGAAATTTTGGTTGATTACATGGATTTTATATCACATGCTGTGAGAGAGTCGATACAATGTTTGTAGGATCCGACGTGTCAGATACTAACGACTCTCCAAGACCGAACTCTCAGTATTTTATCTAAACAATTCATTGAATCTATTCCTCACAATAATAGCAGTTCCTGCTTAGGGTGATTTCACTGCTTTTGTATTTTCACATAATGTAATTTTAAATTTTGTTACATCCCGCATGGAGAGCGTTGGAAAACACTGTGAGTCTTCTTACTAAGCATACATCATACTGACACGATGGTGAAATTTTCATTCTAGTATCAACTTGCATAGATTTTCTGCTATCTCCCTCTGTTTTTGCACATTTAGGTTTAAAGAAAATCTAAAAAATTATTAGATGTGTTATTCTGAAAAATACTCAAAAAATCGAAAAACAAAATTAAAATAAGGGGATTGTTTAATAAACTTTGACCAAAAATAAAATCTGTAATGAACATTCATTATATTGGATTTACAAAGTCCTCATTATTTTCAGGTACATTCCAGACTACGTGAGGCGCATCCCTTAAGGAATAGAGATAAAAATCCCGATTTGTGGTTGCCTCAATTATCACATGAATGGAGAAGTATTGGTGCTTCTATCATACGTATACAAGTAGGGACGTGTCGACAACGGTGATTCACCTTGTGTAGAACATCTGACCCAATCTGAAGTACCGAGCATAGGCCACACCTCACGGGTGTGTCTATCTCATCATCTTGCGTTCGAGTACCTCATTTTTTAGGGAAGTATTGATTTCACTTATTGGCTTCCTCTCTTATCTTTGACTGAGTATCCCTAATGAGATCGAGTACCTCAAAAAGCATAGATCACATGTTATAAAAGAAGTGAAAAGTATGGGATACTTTTCTATCAGTACTCACTCTCCTATAGGGGTAGCCCTCTAAGGATTTATTATAAGATTTGCCTAAAAAATAAAATAAAATAAAAAAGATAAAAAATAGCCAAACTCTTATAGCTTCACATTGTGTGAGTTGGTAAATCCTTTGATTTGTGTTTGTTTAGATATAGTTTTTAGGTCAAATATCAGTCTTGTATATTTACACCATTTTTCATTTCCTCTTTTTTCATTTCTCTTTGCCTTGCTCAATTTGAGTCGTCATTCATTTCTTCTTTTCGTCTTATTATCACAGTGATCCTTTATTACTTATCTTTTTCCTCTTCACTCCCAAGATGTTGACTTATGGATGGATTAGTCGGGACCTCTCCGACACCCACAATGATTCCATAAATCCAACATCTCCAATAATTCAGGGTGATTCTCGAGTGCTTGGTTCATACCTTGCAAACTCTCAAGACTCCTACTTCCTCCTCAAATAAACTAGGATCTCTCTTGTACTGAATTCACTCCTTTGTGGATGGAGATTGATTTCACTCCCTACACTTCTCCATCCTTAATAAAGTTCAAAATAGACCCCGATTCTGAACACTTCCGGTGCTTATTTTAAGACTGATCAGGGTAATTTTACAACTGCAGACATTGACCCCGATCCGGAGATTAGTTAAGACCCTGAACCTGAGATGGCACCCAAGGAAAAAGGTCCCCAAGTAGATCAGAATGAGGTCAACAATTAGCTACTCGCTTCAATCCATGCAATCCAACAATAGTTGATAGACCATGTCCTAGCTCAAGTTGCATTTCAGGACATGCTGATTGAGATGAGGAGAAACAAATGAAACAGAGGGACATGAGGACATAATGGTATATATGGCATATAAGATGGAGAGAACCCTTGTGGGGAGGATGAGGTGAGAAAGCGAACCAAGCCATCTCTCAAGGAAACCTACAATACGTGAGCTGGGCAGATCACAGAGTGGATCCAGATCCCGGCCATCTATAACCACTTTGAACAAAAGCCACAACTGCTCTCTCTTCTTACCACTTTCCATGGGAATACGAATGAGGAACCTACATCCACCTCTAGCAATTCAACAGAATTTATGGTACAATGCACTACGCTAACATTCCGTTGGAGGTAGTCAAGATGACTGCTTTCTCATTCAGTTTGCAAGACAAGGCGCTTTATTAGTTAAATCACTTAGGAAAATGGTGATGACCTGGGAGGATCTAAAATCCACCTTCCTGCACAAATACTATCATCTTGGTCATCTAAATCATATGCAAGCACTCATCTCCAATTTCTCAAATTTATCCCATGAGCCTATACATGTGGCATGGGATAGGTTTAGGACCTACAGGTGAAGTGCCCCCACCACGATATTCTGAAAACACTTTGGTGCATAACTTCTTTGATGGGTCAAATCAGGAATGTCAGAAATTGTTTGATGCAGCATGGGGGGGATGTCACTTTATCAAAGATGAAGATGTGGTGTATCAAATCTTCAAGGAGATGGTCAAGGGATCGTCCACCATGTCTTCATTCCGAGCATTCCAGAAGCACTCCCAGAAACCTCCCAAACCTGTTCATATGGTAACATCATATGAAGAAGAGAAAGATGAAGGATCCAATCAAAGCATCATCTGGAGCCATCTCTCCAAGATCGATATCATCGAAAAGCGGTCACAATATCTTGAAAAATTAAATATGATCGAACAGAGGACCAAGAATTTGGACAAGCTGAACCAGATCTCGAAGCAACTGGAGCTTCTTGTGAGTACCATCAACTCCAACAACTCTGTGGCAGTACAAGTCGAGACTCCTGCTGATCTGAAAGAACCAGCGCCACAACAGTATGTGCAGCCGAGTCTAGGACAACCCCAGTCAGTCCAACACGTGTACTATGTGCAAGCACCGAACTTGGGATCACCGTCTCCACAACAAACACAAAAAGTGGAATATCACCCAGAGGCCCTGACATGTGTCGAGCCCTTCTTTCCACCTCTAATGCACACCCAAGAGGTGCATGACGCATGGGAAATGATCAGAATCTGAACCGTCCTAGTGGAAAAAATTATTGTCAAAACTTGGCGATCAGTCCACACCACTTTCAGCTGGCAGGAAGGAGCTTCCAACCCAGTCAGAACCAGCAGTCTCAGCAACACAACCGACAATGGAGACAAAGTTATCAGAACCTGCAACAACCATACCACGAACAGTACCACCAGTAGCCTGGTGATTATTACTAGAACCAATACTAGTCCTCCCATCACAATTATTAGAAATTCCCTCCTCTATCGTATCAGATTAATTAGTCTCAGACTTATTATCCACAACAATACCATACTTAGCAATCTTATCACGCTGAGAATTCCGAGATAGCTCTTGTGAATTCCTCACTCCACTGCCTGGCGTAGTTGGTGAAAAGTCTAAATGAAATGAGCTAACAGTTGGATGACCTCACCGCAACCAAAATAGTAATCCCAACTCAAGTTGAAACAATCCAAATAATATCCTACGCAAGGAGCAAGTACTTTGCAGTGTCCAATCCTCGATAGAGTCAGGTATGAATGAACCAATTATGTTACCTAACTTTTTGACTCTTAGGATCTCTAGGGCACTGCAACCATCTGCAACCGTGAAGGGAAAAGATAAAGCTTCACGAGGTGAGTCTTCATTAGTTGTGCCTGCATTGAGCTCAAGAGGAGGAGGAGAACAAAAGCAAGTTGTACTAGATTCAGAAAAAAAATCCAAAAAAAATAAAAAAATGCACCTCAAGTAAAAAAAATCCAATGCAACACCGATGCAGCCAACGAGACGTCAGCACCAACGACGGATATTGTACGAGCCAGCGATACCGATGTTACTTTTGTTATCTTTTCAAGTAGAGCAATTGATTGTGCCCCTTTTGATCATTTGCATGTAAAATTTAATTTGCCATAACACTATTTGAATGATGTAAATATTACATTTCCGAATGCATTGAAAAATAATATAAAAATAGAAAATTAAAAAAATGCTTTGTCTGATCCAAACATTATTGAAAATTTTCATAATATTATCATGGAAATGCCACTCTTAAAAGCCATGGAATACATGTCAATAGTGAAGAAAGGTCTGAAAGAGGCAATTGCTACAAAGCGTCAACCCTGCAAAAACAGACGTAGTCATTCTGAAAAATACATCACTATTGTGAGCACAATCAGCAATCTCCCAACTAAGAATAAGGGAAATAGAGCACGAATCGTTGGATGCACGATTTTCAACCAAGAGTTTGAACGGGCACTTCTTGATAGCATGTCGTCTATTAATCTGATGCCTACTTCACTGCTCAAGGAATCTGGGTTAGGACTATTGAATCTGACCAGAATGTTTCTGCAGTTTGCAAATACTTCAGTCAAGCAGCCAAGGGGTATGCTTGAGAATCTCATTATCACCATCCAAGAGATGCAGTTCCTTGTGGACTTCATTGTCCTAGATATGGACACCTCAGTCCCCTTGCTCCAAACCCCGATCATATTGGGATGGACATTCCTTTGAACTACTGAGGTAGTAGTGGAATATATCAATGACACAATCACCTTTCACTCAAGCAGCGACAAGGTTCTGGTGGAGATGATACAAGTACCAAGATTTATAGAAACTTTGTCAGGTGAGAGCGTACACTAAATGCAACAGATGACTGTGATTGTCTAGCAGAGATCGGAGACACTACATTATTTACGGATAGTGTAGAAACCCAATAATTCTCTCCAAGGAGGAACTTCTGAAAAGCACAGTCGAATTCTGTAAGATCCTTGATGATGAATTGCATGTTGATGCGATATCTGAGCTCACCGAAACAATTCTGTTTATGCCGGAGCAAGAAGAACTCATCGTAGATCTTTTTTTATACACTAATTATGAGCTGAATATCACTATGGTGGATAATCTTCTTTTGAATGATCCTCCACCGGACGCAGTTACAAAGGTAGTCACAAAGAAGATCCCGACCCCTCTAGAGATGAAGTAGTTACCATTAACATTGAAGTATACCTTCATTGCATGTGAGCCCAAAATGTTCCCGATCATCATCAATGCACAACTGACCTCGGACCAAGAATCTCGTCTGTTTGAGGTTCTTGAAAGAAACCACAATGTGATTGGCTGGAAAATATCAGATCTCCATGGGATTAACCTCTCATTGTGCTTGCACCACATCTACTTGGAAGAGAATATCAAACCCTCCCGTGAATTTCATCTTTGTCCAAACCCTAACTATTAGCAATGAGAGCCCAAGGCAAACCATTCCTACAATAATTTGTACAATGTCCATCTTGATGACCATACAACTGTTAATTCAATTGTTGAATCATAGAGGCTGATGCTTGGATGAATATCTAAAGAATTAGATTGATGACTCATCAAGCATCGTCAAATGATTATTAAGAGATGATCTCTAGCATGAGTAGGAGATGGTAATCGTTTCTCATTTGACTGATATCTGACTGACCTCTTGATGCAAGTCTTCTGCATAGGAATAGAGATTCGGAGGTGTCCAAGTTAGGTCAAAGAGTTGACTTAGCGAGATCAGGATAACGGAGACCTATGACGTATACTATCATGACATAGGCATGCATCCTCCAACTGGAGATAGATGTATTACTATAGGTCTAAATATAAATATTTGGCTGATTGATAGGTTGATGTCCTAATCAAGGTCTATACATCGATGAGTGGTATGCATACAAGGATAAATGAGTAATACAATCTCTCAAAGGGATCATACATGTTCACTTGTGAACTGAAAGACATGAGATCACTCATCAGGTATTGGGACCGATCAAATTACATGCATGGTCGTCATGCTTTGGAAGCATGACAAGAATTTGTAGGTATGATATATGCTTTTGGAAAGTATATGATCAATGCCAACTTCCAATGATCGAATCAGAAACTTAATGATAAAATCCTGAAGATGATAGTATAAATTGATCTATATCTTCGGGTTTATTCTAGGTCTTCCAATATGTAGGATGTGCATGCATTAAGAATACCCGAGGGTGATGTGATCATTAATGATTGTAGAACTATGACGCTTCTATTTCAAGGGAGTGATGAAACAAGTCTGTATTTTAGTGACTCCTCTTATTAAAGAAGCGTTCTGATCTTAGTCCAAATGTTGGACATTGATCTAAATGAGATTCAAATTCAATGAGAAGATTAGATCTACGATCTTGATTTAATCAAGCTTCTATGAGAGGTCCTCGAGATCCGAAACTGAGATGTGATCTCAATATCAAAGTCACTATATGTGGAACGTACAAGTGCCATGTCCTTATCTCCAAGTATCCACTGGGAAAGTGCATTGTTCTTGAAAGAGTTTAAGAATAATTCTACTATTGAATTATGTATCTGGGCATTGAGATATTGGTAACTAAATATGATTTAATTATCACGAATAAAGTGAATACGATTCATATTATTTAAATACATGAGAATGACGATCCAAGATAATTAAATATGATTTAATTACCAAGGATATAAATTATATGGATAGTACTATCCATATTATTTATATATAGTATAAATGTGATTTATAATATATTAGAGAGAGCTTATTGTACATAGTATCTTTAAATTAATTGTTGATGTGAATTGGATTCACATTGAAAATTAATTAGAAATATAATTTATTAAAATTGGGTTGTGAATATGATTCACAATTATTTAATGACATGATTGCAATATTCAAAAATTAATTTGGAATTATTTTTGTGAAGGATTAGAGGAGCTAACACCATCCATTTAACCCTTTGACTTGTTCTTAGGGATGGTAGTCCCCCCATTTTAGGAAGGTAGGTAGCCTCCTTCCTAATCCTTCTTTGCTAATTGATTTAGTTCAAATTAAATTATGTTGATTAATTTATATTTAATATTAATCTACATTAATTATTATCTTTCTACAACAAAATCGTAGTCATTGAATAGAAACATAAATCAATCTCAACCATTGATTTTGTGTTTCACATGGATTGAAATCCATGTCTCCCAAAATACTATAAAAGAAGAGGAAATCCTAACTCGTCATTTACACACAACAATATGATCATCTCTCTCATTCTCATACTACACACCCCATCTCTCTCTCTCATAGTGGTTGTCTACCTTGTGACCTAGAGAGAATCATCATCGTCGCCACACCGTCGTGCCGCTACTTTGACTACTCATGGATCTCAGTCTCATTTGGTATGCCTCACTTGTAAAGAAGACATAGGATCTCATGTGACGAGATCAGGAGATTCGTCGCTTGGATCATCAACTCGGATTGTGAGGAGTACATGTCTCATCAACGCGCTCACAAGTGTCTCCTCCATTGGATTAGACTCAAGACATGAGATCTCTTACTTTAGAGACTTGATGACAACCATACTTTGAGAGGTAATTCAACATCTTACTTGCGGTTAGACGAAATGATCAAAGAAGTGTTCTTGGATCATGTGGTTTCATCATTAAAAATTTTAAATTCCAATGCACTAAGCAGCTAGTGTGACTAGTCGCTCCGATCACATACGATACGATCATCACGCTTCCATGATGCGCTTAAGGATCTCTCCATATCCTTATCTAACCTCCGCGAGGTTGTGATGAATTCTATTACCAATTGGTGCTATGCGGGTTTCATCTATCCCATCTTGGATCCTAAATGGGTAAGTCTGTTACACGTGGTTCCTAAAAAACAAGAATCATGATTGTGATGAGCAAAAAGGAGAGGAGACTACGACCTGTGGTACCAACATCTTAGTGTGTCTGTGTAGACTACAAACGCTTGAATCTTGCCACTAAGAAGGACAATTTTCACTCCCTTTCATCGACTAGATAATCAAAAGGTTGGTCGCGAAGGAGTACATTTGTTTCCTTCTTGTATAGTTTCTTTATATTATATAGCATACATAAATAATAGTTTTGAGGAATTTTGACCCATTTATCTATTTTTAAAACCCTAAAACATTCGGCTTATCAGTTCGTTCTCTATTTTTATTTTTTAAATCAATAGAAAATACATAAAAATTAGAAACTTCTCATAAAAATCACAAAAAAACTGAGAAAAATTAGGAAAACATAAAAAGATTTTATTTTGCAAAATTTGATAATTTTATCTAATATTTATAGTTATAAAACCCTATATATAGCATGTATATATATTATTATTATTTATCACTTATAATTATTATTAATATTTATAAATACTTATAAATATTTAAAAACCCTGAAAAATATTGTACTTATTTGTATTTTATGAATTTTTATATATTTATTATATATATAATACATATATTAGGTATATTATACATATTACTATATGAGGATAGGGAGTATGCACCTGGGTGCATGTAATTTTACATGCACCCGGCCCTATAACTTCCACTTTTTTTATTTTTTCGAAAAATACCGCCATATATATTCATATATATATCCCTCCTATATGTCATTCCAATTTCGTCAGAAACAGAGACTCCTACGCCCTCCATCCAGAACTAGTCGATTACATCAATTCTAAGACCGTTAAAATTACATGTTCTAGATGGAGGGCGTAGGAGTCCCTGTTTCTAAAGAAATTGGAATGACATATAGGAGGGATATATAGATGAATATACATGCGGTATTTTTTGAAAACATGAAAAAAGTGGAAGTTATAGGGCCGGGTGCATGTAAAATTACATGCACTCGGGTGCATACTCCCTATCCTCTTACTATATATAGTTATATATACTTTTTACATATTTAAAAAAGAAAAGAAAATTAAATAAAAATACAAATACAAATTAAATATAATCAAAACCCACAATAATTATTAAAAAATAAAAAGTTACAAAACACCTGAGTAGCTACTCAATTTTTCTCTACTCTATTTTGCTCCTTGTGTTCTACACTATATTGTATCACTATACATTTGTCGTAGAGTTATAATAATTTTTGACTCACATCACTTTGATTGCACTTATTCATCTGTGGGTTGATTGTTGTTGGAATATCTGGGTTCGTGTTAGGTCGCCACATCGACAATGTTCTCTCCTTGTGTGGAACAACGGGATCGGACACCCCTGGTTCAACAATGACCATCTCTTCTGCACTCCCTAATGGGATGAGCATTCTTTTCATTCGTCCTAACAGATGGGACAATGTTAAAAAGGGACAATCTTTTGACCGTCTCGTTTGGACAGATGGGACGAGCACCTTATAAAAAGGAACTGTACAATCATCTCCCGTTGTGTTCTATGCTATAGTGAGACTACCTGTCATGTGTTTAATAGTAGGTCCAAATGGTGACTTACCATAGGTTCAACAATAGGTCTGCAAATTGACCTGTCAAGGATTCAACAATTTTTACATATGTTTAGCCTTAACTTGTTTCATCGATTACACGAGTTACACAAATTTGATTGAAGTGATTTTGGATGTGTTGGAAAGCTTATTTCAAGCACTAATCGATGACGTATTTTTTCTCCCCAAATTATCTAAATATATTTTCAGAAGTATTTTTTAAAATCTCAGGCGCATATGATGTGATGTCACATTGGCCTAATCCAAGCCATGAGAGAGGTCTCTTTGCATATACATCCACATACAAGTATCAATACATACTAATTAATACCCTAAACAAGTATTTAATTCATTCATTTCACAACCGATGCATTTAGTTCACATCTGAATTTCGCTAATCTTGTAAGTCATATATTAGGGAACACGGACAACTAACAAATATGCCACATCAATGGGAAAACCATCCAGCAAGAGAAAGGTCTATGGTAAAAGTAAAACACACACGACGAGCAAGAGACATCCACCCAAAGGGAGGGGAATCATACAACATATGGAGGCTCCCGTGAGCGAAATTCGTGTTTCTTTTATTGTTCCTTAAGGGCTAGGGATGCAAAAGAACGAATATGAATGCAAATTCAGCTTATACCATAACCATATTCATATTAGTTTACGAATACGAATACGAATATTACACGAATGTAAAAAAAATCAAGATCTATATCCTTAAAGTACGAATACGAATCTTTTGCGGACGAATGCCAATATTCAAACAAATATTGTAATAAAAAGTTATAAATAAAAACACACCTGATTATTTGCCAACCACTTCCACATAACCTTTTAATGTGTTTAACAACATTCCAATTTCTTTCTAAAAAATATTTCTTCCTGACAATAACATTCCAATTTAGTTGTAGCTGTGAGGGAGGTTAACATTTCTAACAATAACATTCTATCATAAAATACATTACAAGATTACGAATTTAAGATGATATTTCATATCGATTGCAACTGCAACTAAGAGGGAGGTTACGGCTGCGGCGGAGGGAGGTTGCGGCTGCGACAGAGCGAGGTTGGTTGCAGCGATAGAGCATTGTACTTGAGAACGACAACAAGAGGACCGAGTGCCATCAGAAGGAGGTTGGGCGGGGGCGATTGAGATGGTAGGGGAGGCGTGAAGGATATGGTTAAATCCTGAAGCGCATAACGGAAGCGTGAGCATCGTATCGAATACGACGAAGAACGACTAGTCATACTAGTTGTTCTATGAAGCGGAAATTAAAAAAATTTTCATGTGACGAAACCACATGATCCAAGAACACTTCTCGGATCGTTGAGTCTAAACCACACACAAGTATTAGGGTTATCTCTTGAAGCGTGGTTGTGATCGAGTCTCTAAACGAAGAGACCTCCTGTCTCAAGTCCGATCCGACGGAGGAGACGCTTGCGAGCGCGGGGATGAACCGCGTGCTTCTCGCAATCCATGTTGATGATCCAAGCGGTTGGGTCTCCTGATCTCGATACACGAGATTCGACGTCTACTTCACGAGCGAGGCGCACCGAAGGAGACTGAGATCTACGAGCAAACAATCGGGCAGCATAACAACGACGCTGCAGCGATGAACAACCTCTCTAGGGCATCCATGGTGGACGGTCATGAGAGGGAGAGAGAGGGCTGACGTGTAGAGAGAAAGAAAGAGAGAGAGAGAGAGACTTATGTTCTCTTTTGTGTAAGGAAGAGCAATGGGGTGCTTCTCCTTTTATAATATTTTGGGATCCATGGATCTCAATCCATGGGCAACACAAATCCAATTGCTCTCATTGATTGTGTTTCTTTTAATGGCTAAGATTTGTGTTGGTAAAAACCAACAACAATTAATTTAATTTAGATTAAATCTATACGGATAAATCAATATAAATCAATCCCAAATTAAATCAATCAAGTATGGAGATTATGGAATAAAGATTGCCTCCTTCCATAATATTGGATTTGGTGGCAATCTCATGTAATCTCATGAGATCTCATGAGATTACATTATTCCATGGAAATCTCCAAGATTTACAACAACACTTGTTGTAAATTATTCTACAAAAATAATTGATAATTATTTTGTGAATATTGCAATCTTGTCATTGGAAAATTGTGAATCATATTCACAACCCAAAATAAAATGTGAATTACATTTTCAATTAATTGTCCAATGTGAATCCAATTCACATCAACATTTAATTAACAGATGTAAATTACAAACAGCTCTCTCTTATATATTATAAATCACATTTATAAGATGTATGACTAATATGGATATTGCTATCCACATTATTCATATCCATGATAATTAAATCACATTTAATCATCTTGGATCTCTATTCTCGTGTTCTCAAATAATATGAATCACATTCATATTGTTTACATCTTTGATAATCAAATCACATTTAATTATCTAAGATAGCTCTCTTAATAATCATGATAATTAAATCATATTATTTATCCATTTTCTCAATGCTCGGATACTTATATCAACAATGAAATTATCCATGAACTCTTTCAAGGATAATGCGCTTTCTCCGCGAATACTTGGAGATAAGGACGGGGCGATTGTATTGTACCACGTATAGTGACTTGGATATTGAGATCATATCTCAAATCCAGATCGCGGGCCTCCCATAGATGCTTGATTAAATCAAGACCGTAAATCTAATCTTCTCATTGCATCTGAATCATATTCAGATCAATGTCCAACATTTAAACTAAGATCAGATTACTTCTCTACCGAGAGGAGTCACTAAAATCCAGACCCATTTCATCACTCCCTAGGAATGGAAGCGTCATGGTTATACAATCGTTTATGATCACATCACCCTCAAGTATTCCCAATATCTGTACATCCTACATACTGGAAGACACAGAATAAACCCGAAGTATTGGATCAACTTTATACTGCCTACTTCATGGTTTTATCAGTAAGTTTCTTATTCGATCATTGGGAGTTGGTATCGATCATACACTTTCCAAAAGCGTGTATCATACCTAGGTCTTGATCATATACTTTCCAAAAGTATATATCAAACCTACAAATTCAGTCTAGCTTCCAAAGTGAGACGACCATGCGCATGGAATTTGATTCTTCCCAATATCTCATGAGTGAGCTCATGTTTTCCGGTTCAGTAACTGAACCTGTGTGATCCCTTTGAGAGATCGTATTACTCATATGCCCTTATATGCACACCAGCACGTCGGTGTATAGACCTTGGTTAGGTCATCAACCTATTGGTCTGCCAAATATACATACTTAGACATATAGTAACACATCTATCTCTGGTCAAAGGATGTGTGCCTGTATCGTGACAGCATACGATATAGGACTTTGGTTATCTCGATCTCATTAAGTCAACTCTTTGACCTAACTAATCTGACACCTCCGAATCTCTATTCCTATGCAGAGGACCTGCATCAAGAGGTCAGTCAGATATCAGCCTTTAGAGAAAAGGATTGCCATATCCTACTCAGGCTGGAGATCATCTCTTAACAATCATTTGACGGTGTTTGATGAGTCCTCAATCTAACCCTTTAGATATTCATCCAAGCACCAGCCTCTATGATTCAATAGTTGAATCAACGGCTGTATGATCATTAAGATGGCCATGGTATATAACCCTAATTATACTAAGGGACCTATTATGCAAATTATTCATTATTCATTTCAGATCAGGGAATGATATTCGCAATAACATTTTTTGCATAGTGGCTCGTCGTGGGCTCGCATGTCCAACAATCTCCCACTAGCCCAAAGGGCCATTAATGGATTAATCATTTAAACCCACACTTGTGTGACAATCATTGGCTATTTAGGAAATAGCTAGGTAAGATGATCAGTCACTCTGTTCCTGCGAGACTACGCCAAGTCCTTTTACGGCACTTGCATATCCCCAGCAACAGTGCTCGCATCTAATGCGAATGTTGCATCTCATGCAACCAATACTCAATCTTGTTAGTTTCAGTGTCCTTGACACTACAGCTTAACAATTATCATAACCAGTATTTCCATAATCCTTATCAGAATACCCTTATTCCTGGAGATCGCTATCTTTTAAGGTTTCCACAGTTAAGAACTTTTAGATCTCTATCTATAAAGTCTTAAGCTTTTGAAGATAATACTTTTAGATCACTATCTCAAAAATCTTGTCATCTATGAAGATTTTGTTATTACTGCAATCAAGTGTTTTCTCTCCATAGTAGGATTAGCAACACTTTACTACTCCCACTGCAAGGCAGACATCTGGATTTTGTACACATCTAGCATACACTCAGCTTCTCGTAACTAATGCACAAGTGCAAGTAGTTCTAGCATTTACTTCCTCAACTCTTTGAGGTGCTATCTCTTTAGATAGGTCAGTACCATATCTTAAGGGATGGAAGCCTTTCTTGGAATTTCCAATAATGGAATATGTCCAAGGTGTACTACTATTGTGACAGTCCCAATACCCTCTTCTCTTTGCTTCTGAACACCTTTAGAACTAAGATCCAAGAGGTATCCTTGAGATCATATCTCAAGTTATGGAACAACTAGATTATAGAACACTTATTATTATCCTTATATCATTTTAAATGATTAGGATATCATCTACATTTAGCACGATGAACACAAAGGCACTCCCACTAAGCTTCACATGGCTCATCAAGATTCTATCTGAAATCATAACATTTATAATTTCATCAAATCTTATGGTCCAACTTCAAGAAGCTTATTTGAGTCCATAGATGGATTCCCTAGCTTGCAAACCTTGCTTTCCTTAACCATGAAGCCCTGGGGCTACTTCATGTGAATATCCTCAGAGAGGTATTCACAGAGGAATGCAATATTGACTTACATCTTGAAGATGCAATAGTCAAGTTGTGTAGCTAAGGTTAGCAATATTCTGATGGTGTTAAGCATGGTCATTGAAGAGAAAGTCTCATTGCAAGCAATGTCTTCTCTTCTGGTGTGTAGCTCATGGCTAGGAACCGTGCTTTGAAGGTCTCTACCTTCTCATCAGGTTCCCTTTCTCTTGAAGATCCATTTACACCTTTACAGGTCTTACCCATATAGGTGAATCCTTGAGGGTCCATATACAACACTTGTATATGAAGTCTACATTAGACTTTTATTGCTAACATCCATCTATCCATGTTATGATCTTTAGAAGCTTCATCAAATGAAGTTCGATCATTGTCAGATTTCACTGATACATGGAATCCATCCTCAAACTCATTTGAAGAGGTATTAGTATTTCATCTTTAGTTGTCCTTTTAGTTTCCGATTTCAGGAGCCTCATTATCTTCTCAAGACTAAATGAGTTCCTACACTTCATTTTCATCTTGATTCTCAAGAGTCTCAACCTCTAAGAATCACATTCTCAGAGATAAGATATTTTAAGAATCTCAAGGTCATAAGGTAGGTATCCAATACCATCCTTTATTTTCCTAATGAAGCAGCACTCTCATGTGCTAGATTTCAGCATGCATGGAACCTTATTAAGGATATACATTGTAGTCTCTACTACACATATATACTTGAAAACTAAGGGATAATTATGCTAAAATTCATCATTGATAAGATCATGTCATACATGATCCAATTGTATCTCCCTATAACTCTATTGAGTTAAGGTGTGTTAGGAGGATTGAGATAGAAATGATATTCATATCTCCATGAGGTATCCTTTGAATTCATCTAACAGGTACATGCTACCTAGATTAGATTATATCTTCCTTCAAACTTTGGTTCCCAACCAAAATTATGAAATCTTTGAACATTTCAAAGGTTTCTTAGGTGAAGAGAAGAAATCTCATATCATACATAATCATCAATAGATATCACATATCCATAATATTTACTATGATATAGATGGTCCGCATACATCAATATATATGAGATCCTGAATACCTTGACATCTTACATCTTTCCCAAAGAAGGGCGTATTGGACATTTTACTTTGAATACAATATTCATAAGTATGTAAGTTTTGAACCTTTAGACAATCTAAAGTTTCATCTCTTACTAGTCTATTGATCAAATCAACAGATAAATGTCCAAGGTTTGATGCCAGATCATTGTTAAATGATCTTCATCCTCATATTGATCTTTTAAAGACTTAATTTCAATATTAGAAATCTTAATGAATCATTCATTAATTTTCTAATTTAGTAGAGCCCATTAGATGCCAGACTACTATCTGAAATATATCCATCATAACTCTTTATGATAGGTTTATTTCAGAATTCATGTTTATTTCCAACACTTGAAAATGAACTATGACTGTATTCTAATATCCAGGTCATAGAGACATTCTCTAAGACTAAGGTCTCTCCCACTGAAATGAACAAGTCTATCAATCCAACAGAGATTGTTGCAAAAATTGCATCAATATCCATGAGGATAACTATAAACCTTAAGATCAAATTTTCCAGTCTTCTAAAACATATGCAACCCATTGCAAGTGTTGTTAGAAGATTGAGATATAATTTTAAGACTTTATCTTATTTAATAAGCAAGTCAATATCATTGATTTATGTAGATTATTCTGATGCTCTATCCGAGTCCTTCTCTAAGGATTTTAGACAGACTTGATAGTCATACTATCAACACACCAACTCATTGCAGTATTGGCATTCATCCAACTTTTTGGATGTCATATGGAAGTCACAGAAGTATAACCAACTCTTTAACTATACTTCTCACTTGGGTCCAACCCATGCTTCCATTGCACTCCCTTCATCTATAAACAACCATTACTTAAGACTAAGGATCTCTTACGTTAAATTCAAAAGAATTCAATGTAAGGTCATTTCAACATTTATACATGCTTCATTAAATTCATACAATATGAATATTATGAAGCTTCATGAATGACTAGAGTATAGATAGTAGAATGATGACACTCATCATGTCTACATCCATCTAGACTCTTGAATCATTGGTTCAGATAGGTATTCAAATATTTTTGAATACATCATTTCTTATGGAGCCACCATTCTGCATGATGCAGAGAACCATGTCATTCATGATTAAATGTTGAGAGGACATATGTATGCCAGAATATCTTCATTGATTTTATAAGGATTATTTGACAATTGCGATCATCATCGACATGTCACTTCCAAAGTACATTCGATGAGAGATCAAGAATATAGAGACATACAACCCCTAGGGTTGTAGTCCTATTATCTATTTAATTGTCATTCCTCATTAGTATGAGGAGACTTGCATATTGCAACCACATACATTGTGTGTCCAACTGCAAGCACAATATATGGATCATGAATCCAATCCATGATATTTTACTGGTTATCATTGAGTATAACATTGAGTGGGTTTAACGAAGGATTATCTGAAAAAAGAAAGTTGCATAAGTGTACATATTTATATATATACATATTTTACTTTGATTTAGGAATTTTTATATCAAAGTTGTTTTGCCTTGTCAACACTGAAAGTTCATTCCCTTAATCACTTTCAATGTAAGAGATATACTTACCATTATATCTCAAGCAAGATCTGGGATCTCCTTCCTTATCTTTGTTGCATCCCAATAATATGAGAACCTACAACTCGGATAAAAAGAAGCGGGAACACATTCTGCCTTGCAAGTCCAACTTGCATCTCCCAATTCGACCTTTAACACCCGGGCCCACCATCCCTAAGGCAATGTTGATCCATCATTAATAGAACCAACCATCAACAAGAATAAAACTCGCTATGCGCAATTCAATATCGCCCCAATAATACGAGGACCCGATATTGGGGTCACTACGCATACGTCCTAACTCTTTCGAGAAGCGAAGAGCCCGATCCAGATGCGCTTGCATACAGGAGCTGTCACTTCGGACATGCGTCTCCTATATACAATTCCTGGCGACGGAACCCTCCGCCTTGACGAGAGACCATGGATGTCACTTATGTGATCCTCCATATCATATTCAAATTCTAATTAATCATTATGAATCATATTCATTATGATGAATTCTTCCAAGGGAAATAACTTCTCTATTCATAATAGAGTATTTTAATTTTAACTGGAATCCAATTAATCTAATCATATTAAATTAATGATCCAATTAATATCCAGCAAACAATCTTTATTGTTACTTGAATTATGGTATTATCTCAAATACGTATTATTTCGAATTTTAATAATTAGAAATACATCTTGATTTCTCCAACATTATCGAGTCCTTACCCGTTGTCATGGCCATTACCGACGAGAGTGGGACGAACCACATACGTTGCAACCCGCTATCCCAATGCTCTCCGACTAGACACCATATCCACCTCAGGAAAGGATAATGCCAAATAGATCAATTTGTACTTGAGATGATCATCGGTTCTTCAACCGAAATTATACTATATAATAATAATCAAAATAATTTTGATTAACATTATAATGAGATTTGCTAAACAAATCCCAAATCCTATTCAAGCAACATGTTTGTTGGAATAAAGATCTTGTAGATCATGTAACCAATTAGTGATCTAGATCACATCTAATCAAATATTGGTTAAGGCAATGCCATTTAAGGAAATAATTATCATCAAATATTTCACAAATATTTATGCACAATTATTATAGGAAATTAAATAATTTAATTTCACTAATTGAGTAAATGACAATCACTAGGTTCTTGATTAGGAAAGTATTTCCAGCAGTGACCCTCACTTACTAAAAATACCATATCTCAATCAATTTAAATCCAAATTAAGCAAAGTAAGTTCCTAAAGTTTGATAATTTGATTTACAACATAACCTAAGTGATTTTCACGCATTTCAAGGCATTTAAATCCGAAATTAACATCTTAATTACGCAGTCCCCGAAACAGTGGATACATGTTCACTAAAATGATCATAACTTGAGCATACAGAATCCAAATCACGTAAACTCAGATCCTACGGTTTTCTTATTTAATGGGGAACAAAATCTAATTATTATTTTCATGTTTAAACAATTTAAATAGTTCCGAAAATAATCTCAAAACAGAGATGCGAAAATGAAATGCAAGAAAACTTTCGCAAACCCTAATGAACCCAAGTCGTACTCGGTTAATGGATCGTATCCAAAACCACCGACCTAAGGCTCTGATATCACTTGAAGGATATGGTTAAATCCTCAAGCGCATCACGGAAGCGTGAGCATCGTATCGAATACGACGAAGAACGACTAGTCATACTAGTTGTTCTATGCAGCGGAAATTAAAAATTTTTTCATGTGACGAAACCACATGATCTAAGAACACTTATCGGATCGTTTCATCTAAACCACAAACAAGTACTTGGGTTACCTCTTGAAGCGTGGTTGTGATCGAGTCTCTAAACGAAGACACCTCATGTCTCAAGTCCGATCCGACGGAGGAGACGCTTGCGAGCGCGGGGATGAACCGCATGCTTCTCGCAATCCATGTTGATGATCCAAGCGGTAGGATCTCCTGATCTCGACACACGAGATCCGATGCCTTCTTCACGAGCGAGGCGCACCGAAGTAGACTGAGATCCACGAGCAAACAATCGAGCAGCATAACGACGACGCTGCGGCGATGAACAACCTCTCTAGGGCATCCATGGTGGATGACCATGAGAGGGAGAGAGAGGGCTGACGTGTAGAGAGAAAGAGAGAGAGAGAGAGAGAGAGAGACTTATGTTCCCTTATGTGTAAAGAAGAGCAATGGGGTACTCTCCTTTTATAATATTTTGGGATCCATGGATCTCAATCCATGGGCAACACAAATCCAATGGCTCTCGTTGATTGTGTTTCTTTTAATGGCTAAGATTTGTGTTGGTAAAAACCAACAACAATTAATTTAATTTAGATTAAATCTGTATTGATAAATCAATATAAATCAATCCCAAATTAAATCAATTAAGCATGAAGATTATGGAATAAAGATTGCCTCCTTGCTGGTGGCAATCTCATGTAATCTCATGAGATTTCATGAGATTACATTATTCCATGGAAATCTACAAGATTTACAACAACACTTGTTGTAAATTATTCTACAAAAATAATTGATAATTATTTTGTGAATATTGCAATCTTTCCATTGGAAAATTGTAAATCATATTCACAACCCAAAATAAAATGTGAATTACATTTTTAATTAATTGTCCAATGTGAATCCAATTCACATCAACATTTAATTAACAAATGTAAATTACAAACAACTCTCTCTTATATATTATAAATCACATTTATAATATATATGACTAATATGGATATTGCTATCCACATTATTCATATCCATGATAATTAAATCACATTTAATCATTTTGGATCTCTATTCTCGTGTTCTCAAATAATATGAATCACATTCATATAATTTACATCTTTGATAATCAAATCACATTTAATTATCTAAGATAGCTCTCTTTATAATCATGATAATTAAATCACATTTAATTATCCATTTTCTCAATGCTCGGATACTCATATCAACAATGAAATTATCCATGAACTCTTTCAAGGATAATGTGCTTTCTCCGCGAATACTTGGAGATAAGGACAAGGCGATTGTATTGTTCCACGTATAGTGACTTGGATATTGAGATCATACCTCAAATCTAGACCGCGGGCCTCCCATAGATGCTTGATTAAATCAAGACTGCAAATCTAATCTTCTCATTGCATCTGAATCATATTCAGATCAATATCCATCATTTGGACTAAGATCAGATTACTTCTCTACCGAGAGGAGTCACTAAAATCCAGACCCGTTTCATCACTCCCTAGGAATGGAAGCGTCATGGTTATACAATCGTTTATGATCACATCACCCTCAGGTATTCCCAATATATGTACATCCTGCATACTGGAAGACTCAGACTAAACCCGAAGTATTGGATCAACTTTATACAGTCTACTTCATGGTTTTATCAGTAAGTTTCTCATTCTATCAATGGGAGTTGATATCGATCATACACTTTCCAAAAGCGTGTATCATACCTAGGTCTTGATCATATACTTTCCAAAAGTATATATCAAACCTACAAATTCAGTCAAGCTTCCAAAGCGAGACGACCGTGCACACGGAATTTGATTCTTCCTTATATCTCATGAGTGAGCTCATGTCTTCGGGTTCAATAACTGAACCTGTATGATCCTTTTGAGAGATCGTATTACTCATATGCCCTTATATGCACACCAGCGCGCCGGTGTATAGACCTTGATTAGGTCATCAAACTATTGGTCTGCCAAATGTACATACTTAGACATATAGTAACACATCTGTCTCCGGTCAGAGGATGCGTTCCTGTATCGTGATAGCATACGATATAGGACTTTGGTTATCTCGATCTCATTAAGTCAACTCTTTGACCTAACTAATCTGACACCTCCGAATCTCTATTCCTATGTAGAGGACCTGCTTCAAGAGGTCGGTCAGATATCAGTCTTTAGAGATAAGGATTGTCATCTCCTACTCAGGCTGGAGATCATCTCTTAACAATCATTTGACGGTGCGTGATGAGCCCTCAATCTAACCCTTTAGATATTCATCCAAGCACCAGCCTCTATGATTCAATAGTTGAATCAACAGCTGTATGATCATTAAGATGGCCATGGTACATAACCCTAATTTTACTAAGGGATCTATTATGCAAATTATTCATTCTTCATTTCAGATCAGGGAATGATATTCGCAATAACATTTATTGCATAATGGCTCGTCGTGGGCTCGCATGTCCAACAAGGCGGAGGGTGGCAGGGAGCAGCTGGGGGTCGCGAGGGAGGCGGAGGGTGGAAGGGGCGATTGGCGGTGGAAGGGCTAGCAGAGGGTTGTAGGCCCATATGGAAAGGCATAGGTCAGGGGGGCATCAACATGGGGAGGTGGGGCTGGCAAAGGGAAGCGGGGTCACATGGGAGGCAACGAGGGAGGTGGAGTATGGTAGGGGGGCTGGGGTGGTGGGGTTGGTGGAGGGCCACATGCCCGCAAGGAGAGGCAGAGGTCAAGGGGCGGCAGTAGGGGGAGGTAGGGCTGGCAGAGGGCATCGAGGTCGTGGGGAGGTGACGGAAGGTGGTAGGGGGAGGTTGGGGGTGACGGGGCTGGCGGAGGACCGCATGCTCGCATCAACACTACTTATTGTAGGTCTCGTTCTGATTAGTTGAAGCGCTTGGCGCTTACCCCTTCACTTAAAATATCTTTTCTTAAGTTCTCACCAAGTTTTCCCTTGAAATAAATTATGCTTAAAGGATGGCCTCCTTTGAAAATTTGCCAACTATATCTCATAGTCTTAATTGGAAGGAAGCCGAATATCCTTGCACATAGAACCCACGTTAGGGTTTTTCTTTTCTCCACGATGTGGCGACAACAGGAGTAAAATGGGAGCAAGAGGCAATGGCGGCTGCGAGGAAGTCGGCGCAGGGGGCGGCTTGGCTCCACCAGAAGCAGAAGTAGGAGAGGTGGACGTCAGGGGGCGGCAGCAGGGGGAGGTAGGGCAGGGCTGGGTTGCAGGGGGAGGAGGTGGTTGGCAAGGGGCAACAACAGGGGCATGGGCCCGCATGAGGAGGCGATGGTGGGCGAGGCAACAATGGGCAGTAGCCTGGGGAGGAAAGTGGCGTGGGGGGGTGGGGGCAGGCGGCGTGATTTGCGGGGAGGGGGGGGAGAGAATAAACCGTAAGTAATATTTCAAAATATTTAATATATAAAACAAATATTCGTATTCGTAATCGGATTCATTTTTTTCATTCACATTTTGTATTCGCATTCGTTAATCCAATATTTATATTCATATTCATATCCGTGGAAAATTCGTTTAGAATATTCATATTCATATTTGTATTCTCTTGTTTTAGAAAATTCGTTTACAACCTGATGTTTAACTGATCAATATCAAACTAATGCACAGCTATTTTTCTTAGCGACCCAAACATCGAAACAGTAACATCGAAAGAAAAAGAGAGTAGAGTGTAGGAGGGAAGTATTTATGCTTTAGTAACATGACAAGGCAGTGTCAGAAATCAACTGCACAGGTCGAGGGCACAAAATAAGGCTTTTTTAGATGGTAAAAAAAGTCTAGCCGTGCAGCTTGTTGTCCGCTTGTCTTCTGTTTCGATGTAAACTTGCTCCATTTATAATGATACGAATAAAATTTGTTTAGTTAGAGCGAGTAGCTTAAAATAAAAAGCAGAACCAGCAGCATGAACCTGCACAAACTGTACTGTTTGCCGTCGGTTAGCCACTGATATTATATGCATCTAAGCATGATATATTGATAACTGAACTATTTCAAATCATTGTGATAGGAGACAAACGGATAACAAGCTGCGCCGCTAGTCTTTTTTTGATTGCAAAACCAATCCTTATAAACACTACATGCATCGTTATCTTGGCTGCGAAAATAAGTGTTTAATCAAAAATCTTTTTATCTGCAAAACTGCTGCATAAATATTGAACCAAATACTCTATATCTTCCAGAGCACCAAACTGCTAAAGCAAACAGATCCGATCTAAAACCCTAATTCTGTTTCTCCTTGTAAAATCAGATATGGATAAAAAAGATGAATGCCCATAATTCCATCAAATATTCTCCATATATAAGACCTCTAATGTTCTTTTTATCTGTAGTTTATGTTATATAGAGGGTAATAATCGCAACACAAACATCCATTAACTAGCTAGTTGCTGTCCTTGGCACCTTCGCCGCCATAGCCACCGTTCCGTTTCTCGATCACCGCCTTGTTGGTAGACATCTTAGCTGAAAGGCTATCAGCGGTATCTTCGATCTCGCTCACGCCTCCGATGGAGTTGCTCTTCTCTGCCTCCGCCACTTGTGCTTCACTTTCAGCTGTTATCTTCCATTTTATCGACGTAAGTCTCTCGCGAGTCGGCCTGCTCGAGGCGTCCGAGAGCAAGTCCTCGTGGATATCTTCTCCCGCTCGCTGATGGTTTGCACCATTGCTGATGTCCTTGAGTTCACGGACCGTATTGGGGAGTTCACATTCTTTGGTATCAGTGAACTTCGTCCCTCCGGAGGCTTGGACGTTGTTTTGACGAGATCCCATTCCTACACCTTGGAACAATTAATAGAGGTTATCGGATCTCCCTCGTAATTTTTCCATGCAATGTTATTAATTATTATTACACCAATTTGGGCAGTGAGTATTAAACTTACCAAAGAGGATCTATTCCGATCCCCTCTCGTGGGCTTTCGATCGTAGGATTATTATTCTACGATCGAACTTTATCATGACCGTTGGATTGCATGAAATCTCGGCCCCAGCTGTGAGGGCTTGGGTTGTCTAAAATCTCGGCCCCAGCTGTGAGGGCTTGGGTTGTCTGTTGTAGTGCTGTAATGCACTACAGCCGCTCAATCATGCTCGAGCGGCTGTAGTGCATTACAGCACTGCAGAGAGGATCCACAGCTGTGAACCCTTCCGATACAGAGATTTATTTATTTCTTCCCATCGTTATATTTCTATTCTAAAATATTGTAATGATGATATGCCGATACCTGAAGGAGTGGATATCATTCTTTCACAAGGATGTTGATATGAACGAGTTGTTTGGAATTAGTTTAAATCTGTTACTTGGGTTCTAAATCCACTATATGTATCATCTATATATATGAGCTGTATTTATATAGAACATTAATTTCCAAAAAAATATAAATCTGGAAACATTTTATACTTGTAAATTGGGGTTGGGGATCAACTCATATGTAACTAACTTGAAAACAAATATATATTTTCAGTCGGAATTATAGAACGATCCCTCTCACCAAAGCATGACACAAATCTAAAGTCCAATCAAAATTGTGAGAGTTTACCATTTTTTCCCGACCCTATTTTTGCTACACAACGTAAAGGAAAGGAAAAAAAAACAGAGCATGCAACAAAAAAGTCATCGAGTAAAGGGCAAAAACATATTTATGAGGAAGATTTGATGCGATCATGTATAGTTGATACATAAATAGCAAAAATGATGGGTGACGAGCGATACCTAGGTTGATTCTCCTCAACTCGGAAAATGAAGATCGCGAACTCTCTCTACAGAGACGAACCCTCTTTTTGTTACTTTTATAGAAGGTTAGAAACATCGATGAGCGTGTCGGGCATGTCTCCTTTTAAGGTAAAGGTGATTGCGCATCTTCGCTCGTATCTATCGTGGATTCAATTGCTTCCTTTTTCTCGAACCTTCTTATCTTCGTTCGCCCAAGGATGGCTTGCTAATGCTATATGAAATTCGATCCCAAAATATTTACCTTGTTTCAAACTGAGCTATAAGATAAGTAGTCAAATCTCAAGAAATAAAATAGAAAATGGGAGTGTATAAGATACAATGTCTTTCTCCCTTTACACAAACACATGCACAAGAGCACACGTGTGCCCTCGTATGCATGTGTGTGTACCTACACATGCATATATGTGTATCAATATGCATGTGTACATGATACACACTCATGTATACAAACACACATACACACATATGATTTATCCTATTTTGTCTTCGTGTGCATGTGTGTACCTACTGATGAATATGCATTTCATCACTTTTATTCTTTCATTTTGGCCTTAAATCCCTAGTTAAATACATGTATATTTCATTAATTTGCCAAAATAAATACTATGTAATTTGTACAAAATACTATATAAAATAATGTATATTTATTGTATTTAATTCTAAAATAAAAGAATAAAGGAAGAAAAGAAAAATAAATGAAACACCATAGGTGTTGAATGACCCTAGACTCCAAGACCCAATCATCATGATGGCTAGGTCGATAAGGAATAAAGTAGGGAGATATAGGGTAGAGAAACTGTATAGAAAATACACAGAAAACCACACACAGAACCCTAATTTAATTGCCCAACTATTACTTTTTGGTGCCTATTTTATTTAATTATTTTTAAACCTAAAATAATAAAACCCTCAATATGAATGTTGTAGATAAAAACACAAAGGAAAATACAAAATCGATTTTACAGAAAAATAATGCACATTATGTCTGGGACACACAAAATAAAAAGTCCAAATAAAAACTTCACAGACTCGTATCTCCTTCTTACTGTGTCAAAATGGACCAAAATATTCTTTAACTGTATATAAATTTTAAATTTTAATAAGCTATTTAATGAAGTGGTTTCATCTAATTAGGAGTTAAGATACAAAAGTTAGGTTTTTCGCCCATATTGTGCAATATACATATATATTTTATTCATTATATTTATTCTTTATATTTTTCAATTTATTTTATTTCTATAAAAATGTCAATATTATTTAAAACACATATCCATAATTAAAATAAACTAAAACCATCAAAATAAAAATAAATTATATAGTTCAATACATAGATGAAAGATATCTACATACACATATAAAGAATCTATACATAATTAAAAGTATACAAATAAGCTCATAAAAATACAACAAAAATACCTAAATACATAATTAAATAAATAAGAGTTATGTCATGTATAAAATAATAAAATATATAATTTAGTTTAAAAATAAAGAGTAAAATACATGTATATTTATCTATATTAATATATATATATATATAGGGAAAAGGAGCCTACATCGGGTGCTTACCTACATTGGGTTTTTTTTCTCATTAATTTTTTATTTTTGAAATGAAATCTTCGGGGATTTACATCACCATATACCACCATTGTGTCACTTTAAATTCAACTGAATTCTATACTTCTATCCCGTCCATCAAGACTGTCAAATTTTAACGGTCTCAAAATTGTTGAAATTGACCCCCTTCAGATGGGCAAGTTAGAAATATTTTTTCTCATGAAATTTGAAACACATAATCCACTCTATATATTAAATAAATCCCACCAAGGTTTCATTCGAAAAAAATAAAAAATAACGAAAAAATGACCCGATGTTGGTAAGTTACCTACATCCCCCGATGTAGGCTCCTTGCCCCCATATATATATGTAAATATTAACTTGAAACAAAACACCTCAAAAAATGAATATATGCAATAAATACTACATAAAATTAGGAATATTTTTATATTTTTATAAAAAAATTAATTATATCATATGCTATTTTATATTCATTTTCCAAGGCATTTTACATAGGAATATCCTCGTTGGTCCACATGGACCAACCATGTGATTTGCTTGTTGACCTAGGTCAATGGTACCCTATGACCCGCAACCCGTGTCAGAACTCACGGGTGGCCTCTTTTATTCTATTTTTTATGCTTTGTACCACACCTTCGCCTCAAGACCTCCACAATTCTGATCGCAGCACATCCATCCTCTTCGTCGACCTCTCCATCCTCACCATCCCCCACTCATTCTCACATCATCGCCCCTCGAAAGCACCACCTCCACCTGTCTAACAAACACCCCTTCCATCTTCTTTTTGAGGTTTGATCCCTTTCACGAGCATCTTAGCCCATCAGATCTATTCTATGACGAATGCTTGGTGACTGGAGGCTTCGTCAGAGGTCTGCAGCAAGGATGAAACTCGCTAGAGGTGGTCCTGACCAACACATGCCACCACCACTAACGGTCTTATCTCATAAGACCCTGACCTGGTCGAGGCCCCACTTTTTTTTGTTTTTAGGTAGGTTTTAATCTTAGTTTTCTTTTCTTGCCGTTATTTTACGCTTTAATATGTAGCATTAGTTTTAATTTTAGGATTTAGGTTCGTTGAAGTTCTCGAAACGACCTATTTATCATTGTATTTTTCCTTGTTCTGACACCCCTTGCATCTCCTTGTTCCCCATCTTTTGTATCATCAATCATCCCCAGATCTCACTCAGTCTGGGACATCGAGGTCCTCTTCTCCACTTCGCCTAAGACCTCTCCACCCCCTTTCATTTCACCTCGAGCTTCTCCAATAAAGGCCAAGATCGCCTCCCCATGTATTCGTATCATTATTTGCTAGTCCTGCGTCTGAAGGAGCCCATTTCAGGGATAACTGCATCAAGAACATGCTCTCAGGTCCACTAGAGAACCATTGATCTCTAGGGACCGATCAATGGTCCTCAGACACACCTGAAGGTCTTGAGAGGTATGAAACGGTGACATTAGCATGAGGAGACATTCAGTTGAGCTCCAGGTAGCCGGAGATACGAGCTTCACTAGTTCCAAACTCGCCAGGGGCGAGTTCAACCTCTGTTCTTCCTAGGCCATCCCCTATCATTCGATCAAGAATAAAGCCCCAGGAGGAGCATGTGGCATCTGATCAAGGCAAACATCAACCGTCAGATCTCATCTGAGATCTAATCCCAGACGTCGAAGACGAAGCGACATTGTATGACTAGAAGCTAACACATTTCCAAGTAAAAGATCCAAAACCACACGATCATGCCTTTTTGGGGCAATTGCATATACTCCCACACCTTTTACTTTATTTCTGTTTAGTCCTGCAAATATTTAAACATATTTAATATTTTGTGTAAAAATTTCAAAGAGACCTTTGAAATTTGGTGTTATTACTTTTAGGTCATTGCTAACTCAGCTCACATGGTCCCCACGTGAGATGGACATTTTGCATATATGCCCTTATGGATTTTTGTAATTAGAGTTCAATATTAAAACTTTGAATTTAAGTTATAAATTTCTAGGTATTTTGCATGCTATCCTCTGCTTTTTATTTTATTTGCAAAAATACACATACCAACTTAGGTAGTTTTTATCCTTGATTATTATTTATTTTATAAATAGCATCCATGCTCTGAAAATTATGGGAAATATGATAATGTTCCTGATTTATAGCTATTTCATGCTATATATTTTATTTTTCTTTTCATACATTTTCCCTATTT
The DNA here is from genome assembly GCA_037367405.1 of Ottelia alismoides. NCBI lineage: Eukaryota > Viridiplantae > Streptophyta > Magnoliopsida > Alismatales > Hydrocharitaceae > Ottelia > Ottelia alismoides. The sequence goes on from JAZKJV010000340.1 coordinate 1,189,561, forward strand.
ATTAAAAATGAAGAAGTGCACGCTTGTTCCTTGTTTTCTTTAGAAAATAAAAAAAATCTATAACCTATTCCAAAAATTCCAAAAAGTAGTAGCAGTCTATTATTGTACTTTGTCCCTCCAAACAAAAAATCCCTAAAAATAGAAAAAGAAAGGCACTAAAAATTTAAAAGCTCCAAACTCCTTATAAAATATCCACAAAACCCCTTAAAATATTAGTTTCTACTTTATATTTTTATTTATACTTATTGCTAAGTATTAAAATTAGTTTTGATAATTTTTAAATCCATTTACTAATTTCAAATCTATAACCATTCGATCCATTTAAAAAGTCCTTGATTGTGCATTTAGGACTTTTAAAATACCTAAAAATAGCAAAAAAATCCTGAAAAATCACAAAAAAAATTAGAAAAATATAAAATATTTCATTCTGCAATTTTTGACTATACTTATCTATATTTATAATTGAAATATCCTATATTGTATTATATACCTATAATGTAACTGTATATATAATACTATTATTAATTATTAAAAATACTCTAATATATTTTTAATCCCTTACAAAATAAAAAAGGATTGTTCTTTAGTTATTTTTCTGATTTTTTGTATATGTTATATATTTATATTATATATCACTTATAGTGAACATATTACGCATATATAGTTATATACACATATATCTATATTATGTATTTAAAAAGAGAAAAATTATAAAATTATAAAAATAAAATAATATTTAGAAAATTAAAAAATATATTTAATTTAAAATATAAAACCCATAAAAATTAATTAATAAAATAATTAAGCAAAAATTGTACAAATATACTATATTAATTATTCATTATTTATTTATAATTAATATGTGCTACATCAACTTATCTCCCTGTGTTCGACACACTGCCATACTTGTCGCTATACACATTGTATCGTAGGGTTATAATAAATTTTGATCCATTAACACTTGCTTTCATTGCTTGATTTCATTATTGTGTGGGTTAATTGTTATCTTTGCCAGAAGTCTTCAAGATTTGTCATCACAATGACTTAATGGTCTTGCCTTGTGTGGACCAGAAGACAGTTCCTTGGATATTTCTTGTTAAACAAATGGCGTTGTTGCCAGGGAGTAACATAGTGTAGCATCTTTCTGTAAATACGTGCATAGTATTCCTCTTTTATTTTTTCTATTTATTGTTGATATTTATTTGATTGTCTCTGATCCATATCTCTTTGTTGATCTTTCTTACGAGGGACCTCTTGGCAATGTCTATCTCTTAGGAGGTGGATGCAACCGAGGTGAACTTTCTCTTGTGAGACAACTAGGAGAGAGAAAGAGAGAGGAGCAAATGAAGAAAAAGAAGAGAAACTCATCTTTAATTTTTATTTCCATTTTTGTGAGAGGGTTTTGTTTCAATTTTCTAAATTAATTTCTAATAATTCAGAAAATACCACACTTAGTGAGGTCCAGTGCCCGGGTGTTTGTTCACCTGGGGCAATCGTCGTGATCTATCATGTTTTTCTCACTTTTATTTTATTTTGTTTCATGTATTTTGTGATTTCTGCCTTTGTTTTATTTATTTTGTGCAATTGATCCCTTAGACATTAGAATTTTCTTGACTCGGTAAAATAGATCCAAACACATAATAGAAGCATGTGCCTATAGTCTTATATGTTTGGGCTTAGTCAAAATTAAATGTTGATTTTAGATTTGAGACCATGTGCCGTGAGAGACTCCACATAACACTTTCAGGACCCATTGTGACTGGCATCAAGGAGTCTCTAAGACCAGACCCTTGGGTTTCATCTCTAGGTAATTAGCATTTGATTCTTCATGTTTAATAACAATTAATTTTCAGGGATATTTCTACCATTTTGCATATCGTGCATGGAGTATAGGTTTATATATTCTATTTGGCATCCTACATGGAGGGAGCTGGGAAGCACTGCAAGTAATTCTTACTTTGCATGCATCATTAGTCACTAAGGTGATATTTCCATCTTAGTGACAACTTGCATTGCTTTCAACCTTCTCCCTTTGTTTTTGCACATATTAGGATTCAAAGAAAATACAAAAAATATTAGACGGCTTGCTCTGAAAAATACTCAACAAATCGAAAACCAAAAAATAAAACAAGGGGACTGCTAATAAAACTTTGATTTTAATAAAAATCATAATGGACATCATTGTTTTGGGTTTGCAAGCCCTTATTATTTTTAGGTACCTTCCATATCGAGTGAGGGACGGACCCTAAAGATTTGAGCTCAAAACCCGATCATTGGTAGCTTTGATTATAACCTGGGTTGGCGAAGTATTGGCGCTTCTATCGTACGCGATCGAGGAGGGCCTTGTCAACGATGGTGTTCCCGCCGTGTGTGGAACACTGACTTAGTCTAAAGAACCGAGCTTAGACCACTGATGAATCTCCATTTCATTACCTTTATTCTTTCATTTTGTCTTATAACCATAGTAAAATACAGATAATATCAATAATTTGTACTAGATAGCATTCATTACTTATTAAATAAATATTATATAAAATGATGTATTTAAAACTAAAATAAAAGAATAAATAAAAGAGAAGAAAATGAAATAAAATGACAAAGGTACTTTATGACCCTAAACCCCGAGGCTTATGCATCATGATGGCTGGGTCAATAAACAAAAGAAACCCTAACTCATAAACGCCCAATAATTCACTTTTGTGACCTATTTTATTTATATATTATTTATACCTCAAATAAAGAAACTTTGTACAAGGAAGTTATGGATAAAAATACATAGAAAAATAAAAAAGTACTTTACCTAAAAATAATATACACTATACATTCTACACTCAGAATAAAATTCTAAAATCCAAACTTCCCAAACTCATATCTTCTCTATATGTACTCAAAATGCACCTAAGTTGCCTTTAATTGTATATAACTTTTGATAAGCTATTTAATGAAGGTTTCATTTAAATTAGAGTTGAGATTTAAAAGTTAGGTTTTAGACCCCTATTGTACAATATAATTGAATAAAATATTCATTTTATTTATTCTTATATTTTTATTATTTTATATCTTTTTTTATAATTTTTTGAATATTTTTAAAGTATATGAACATATTTGAAATAAAATAAAACCACAAAAACTAAAATAATGTAAAAAACACATAGATGAATGTATTATGCATACATATATAAGTAATACCCATATTTGATTGATTGTACAAATAAACTCAGAAAAATATAATAAAAATACATTTGAGTGTACTAAAATAAGTTATAAATGTATAAATTATGTATATAAAATAGTAAAATCTAAAATATAAAATAAAAATAAAATAGACATAACATAAGTAAATATACCTATTAATGAACCCCTAAAAAGTAACCTATAATAAATTAAGTTGTAAACATACATAAAAATAACAATAAAGTACTATGTAAAACAATAAATATTTTTATGTTTTAATCAAAAATTTAAAAATCATTTATTGTTTATTTTGAATTTAATTTTATTTTCTGATTGATTTTTTCTCTTTGTGCCACGTGGACCGATAAGAGGCGAGCCGCGGTTGACAAGCTAGTCAACTGCCCCCCTCTGATCCATAGGTCTTGTAGCATGGTGGTTGCCCCTTCTTCCTCGATTTCTCTTGCTCGAGTCTTCATCCAATTTTCTCTATTCCTTCTGCAAAGTTCTTCCACAATCATAAAGCTTTCATGTGAGGATTATTTCTCGATCAATGGCATGTTGTATCGAGCGCCACTTCTTGATGAACCTACACATGTACACATATCCTCTGTCACCTTCCATTCAAACTTGATCCCTCTTCCTCCAATAGATCCCTAATCTTCATGCATCTAGCGAATCCTGGTGACAACATGAGCTCCTATGAAGATACAACGAGGCGTGAGGTGCCCAATCGAGATTAATCCAAGCTCCAACTACCTTCTCCGTCGTGAGTTTGCTTCACTCGATCTAGATCAGGTAAATCTCCTTCTTTTCATGTTCTTTCTGTTCCTAGGCATAATAATAGAATAGTGTCGCATTTTGTTTCTTGCTATTTTGTTTTATTTAGTGTAAACCCCCCAAAAGTTGAGCACCGGAGCTCCTAGCTTCGCCTCTATTTCTGATCACTCCGTCTGGCCTTTGGTTTGTCTTTCACCTTCTACACCTTGCCCTAACACTACAGAACATCCCAGGCACCTCAGCTCACCTTAATCTAGCTTAGATCAAGGCAACAGATCTCGATCTCCGCCGCATCGCTGGAGATCCTCCGCCTCACTCCACAACCATCCATTTCACTCGCCAAGACCCCCAGAACCTTTGCTTTCATCTTCCTTAGCTTCCTGCAGTTTCTAGAGGGCCAAAGGACTTCTACCGAGTCGATTTTAATAAACAAAGAGGCACCTAGAGCTCCCTTGCTTCCCTGACCTCGTCAGACCTTGTTGGATCTCCATGGGCCACTTTGAGACCGTCGTCCGACGCGGAGGAGAAACTGCTCCATTTTGAACCAGTTCTCAGCCTCCTTGGTGGCCGAAGACACACGTAGCATCAGATTGAAGCTTGGTATTGTCGAGTTCATTGTCTGCTCTTCGTGTCCCTATCCATGTCGTCCGATCATGCCTCCGTACTAGATGCAACAACAACTATAGGATCTGAAGTGCCTCCATCGTCGGATCTCCTTGGGAGATCTAATATTAGCTGTTGTAGCCGAAGCGGTACCCATTGTCCCGATCTTGCCACGTGTTAAGTGAAGATCTCCAACCATTGGATGGCGCTCATAGTGGTAATTTTGCCATATATCCTTGAATTTTTTGTATTTTATTTTCAGTACTCAAACATTTTTCTATAGCGTAAATATTTTGAACAATTGCAATTCGATCATGTACTTATCATATTTGCATTTAGGTCCGATATACATCACCTCACGTATCCGTGCACGTGAGGGGAGTGGGATTTTGCACTTAAGCCCTTGGGCTTTTTATATTTCAATTTAGTCTTTGTTTTTGAATTAATAGTGTAATATTTTCTAGAAAATTGCATCTGACTCCTTGAACTTTGTATTAATTACAAAAATACCCCTTCGGGTATTGTTTATTGGATATTTTTTGGGAGAAATTGCATTTTTAACCCAAATATTTTATGTGATGTTTGGCCCTAGTCCAAAAACCTTATTTATTTACATAAAATCCCCTTTTAGTGTTATTTTCTTTTTCTGAATTTTATTTTTTCAAAATTGCTCCATGCCTCTAAAAATTCGTAGAAAATTACTACTAGTACTTGATGTACGTACACACACACACACACACACACACATATATATATATCATATATATTTCTAGTTAGGTATTTTAAGCGCTATTTATGAAAAATAAAAACTGAGCTATTTACCCATGTTTAGGTTAGAAAATTCCAAAATAATACGGAAATGTTTTGAAAAATTCTAAAATATATCTTATCTATTATCCTATTTTGCTACTACAGACAAAAAATCCCTACAATAATAGGAAAATAAAACCTCAAAAATTTAAAAGCTCCAAAATCCTTATAGAAATTATAAATAATTTCAGAAAATTCCAAAATATTTGTTTCTATTTTTTATTTTTATTTACTATATTTATTACATACTAAAATAGTTTTGGAAATATTTATGCTATTTTGATATTTTTAATTTCCAAAACAATTCAAGTTATTTATTCTATTCACTGTTATACCTTATTAATTCAATTAAAAATATAAAAATACTAAAAATAATAAAAAAATAAAAATAGAGAAAAAATATGTTATTTTATTATTTTTAAGTATTTATTACTTTATTTATACATTGAAGGCTCTTTATTTATACATATATCTATATTTACTTATTTTCTTCTTTATTAATATAATAAAAAATAAAAAATAAAAAACAATATAGAAAGATAATAAAAATTACAAAATTAAATATCTAAAAAATTAAAAAAATAATTCAAAAAAGTAAATAATTATAACCTAAAAATTCATAATAGCGTTAAAAATCCAAAAGCAATTATGGTCTTCTTTAACCAATTTTGATTGTCTATTCCCCGATGTTCCCTGAGTTCGACTCCTATTGTACCTGTCCACTATACATTTTATTTTAGGATATAATAAATTTTGATTCACACTTGCTCACATTGATTTTTCTATACATTGTGTGGGTTAATTGTTGATTGAACATGATTGTTGAGAGGTCGTCACAACGACCGAGTCCTCGCCTTGTGAGGCTCATTTTAGACCCCCTGATTCCTTTGTTCATCAAATGGAGCTGTTACCGAGGAAGCAACACATAAGATGGAATTTTGGGTCATTTTTATTTCATTATTTTCTTCACTTATTTTTTCCCTTATTTGATATAATTATTTATTGTGTTTATATGTGTCTCTTCTATTTTTCTTACGAGGGACTTCAAGATGACATCAACCGCCTAGGTGGTTGAGGCACTCGAGTCGAGGAGACTTGGTCCTTTCGCTTTTGGACTAAGAGGAGAGAGCAAGAGAAAGAGAGGAATTTAGCATATACTTCAATTTTTATTTTTGGTGAGAGAGAGTCATTTATTTTTTCACAAATTAATTTGTAATAATACATGTACTTAGATCTTGGACATTCGAGCCCAATTTCCAAGTATTTTCACTTGGGGGCTTACCGGATATTTCATGATTTTTATCGCCTTTAGTTTCTTTGTTTCTCGTGTTTTGAGTTTTCTGCCTTTGTTTTATTTGTTTTCTACGATCGAGCCCATAGATATAGCTGTGCTTGCTTGGTATCTAGGTCCACATCCCTAAGGTAATTCATGTTCCTATAGATTACATTTCGATTGGACTTAGCTAAAAAATTAATTATTAAAACTTAGTGTGATCATCGAGCGCTAAGAGAGGCACCATAAATCGCTTGCAGGACTCATTGTGGCAGGCACCGAGGCTACCTCTAAGACCAAACTTCTGGGTGATTATTCTAGGGTTTGACATTCATTTCTTTTCGCTAATAGAACTTCCTATTCTCAGGTCAATTTCATCATTGCATTTGCAAATATATTAGGTTTACAAATTTCCACCTTGCATCCTACATGTAGAGGCATGGGAATCACGGTGAGTCTTCTATCTGAGCATTCATCATCATTTTTCGACTTGCATTGCATTTCCGCCTTATCCCTCTTATTTGGACATTAGGCGCTTATGTTGAATCTACTCAAAACAAGTAATAACTTAAAAAATTATAAAAGAGGACTACTAAAATACTTGACCTAAATAAAATTGATTAATTAGATTCATTGCATTGGGTGAGCAAAGCCCTCATTGCTTTCTGGTACTATTGAGGGAGGGAGGTGTGTTTACCAAGTGAGATATCACTATTGTAAGCATTAGAGACAAAAACCCATCCCGGATACTTCCTTGTTGTACACCTAGATTTCTGAAATACCAGCGTTGCTATCGTACATAGGCAAGTAGGATTTGGTCGATGATGATGTTCTCGCAAAAGCCTTGCGTAGAACATCGACCATTTCTGAAGTATTTGAGCTTAGGACACACCTTCACGCGGGTGTCTGTCTCTTCGTCCTATGTCCGAGTAGGCTCTTGATCGCTCATAGGTGCAGACTTGGCCTGAAGTATTTGCTTCGCTACTATTGACTTCATCACTCTTATTCATTGGCTGAGTAGGAAATCCATATCTGAACACAAGGATCTCAAAAGGTACATGATACATGTTATAAAGGAGGAGAACAAACAGGGGATACTTTTCCAGCAATACTCTTGCTACTATAGGATTAGAGCTTAAGGACTTGTTCAAAGATAATTGCTTGATAATCAATCTAAAAATTTTAAAGATAATTGCCTAACCTTTACAGCTTCAGGAATCGAGTTGGTGAATCAATTGTATTGTGGTTTGATTGATTATTTTAGTTAAGGTCAAGATCAATGCTCCTTTGCGCTATTTTGTCACAATTCCTCTTTTGCATATTTATTCTTCGACCCTTGCTTACTTTGAGTCGTCTACTATTTTACACTCCTTTTATTTCTTGTCCATCTTCGTATCTTTCATCCATCATCTATCTCCTTTTGACCCTCTCAGTTGTCGTCCCACGGATGGATTAGTCGGGACTCCGTAGATATCTATTGATTCTATGTCGTTGATATCTCCAATAATTTGGGGTGATCTCTAGGAAATCATTCGGATCTTGGGAACTTCTCCTTGGACTCCTCGATTCTTTCTTCTTTCAACACCTGCCTTTCTCCAATGAATCTGTTGTTCGGGATAAACTCATAGCCCGAGTCAGCTCTTCCCCTCCAAATAAATCGAGATTACTCTTGTCCCAGAACCAACCTCTTATTGACGGAGATCGATTTCAGCCAACATATTCACAACCATCTGGGATTGAGCGTAATCCCAGACTTATATCAGCATTTGGTTCTTAGACAGAGACTGATCAGGGTTTATTCAACCATGTAGATCAAGAACCTGATCAAGAGCCAGAACTACATGCAGGATAAAAAATAGCTCCTACAGGAAGAGGAAAGGGACCACAACCCCAATAGTATGAGCAACCAGAACGGGGGGTGGGTAGTATACAACTCAGAATGATGTCAACAACCAGCTCCTTTCATCAATTCAACAATCCAGCATCTGTTGATGAACCAAGTATTAACCATGTCGCCTTTCTAGAATTGCTAAATGTCTTGAGGAGGAGGAGGACCGATGGGAGAGATGCTTTGGGAGAGGATGATATGAACAAAGAGGATGATCTAAATCGGGAAGATGCAGAAGATAACCAATCAGTAGGTGGACCCTGTGCTAGAAGAGGGGAGGCAAGACTATTGCCGCCAAAGCCCACTCTGAAGCAAACTTACAGCCCTAGGGCGAGCCATGTGACAAATAGGATTTTACAGAGGTCTTGTGATGAATAGGATTTTACGAAGGTCTTGTCAATCTACAAGGTGGATCAACAGTTGTCGAAGTGACCTCACACAAAACCCTAGTTCAATCAACAATTACCCTACAATTAAGAATCGAGCAATGGAAATAAAAGTGTGCAGTTAAAATTTATTATAACTTTAGAGAATATGTGTATAGTTGCAAGTATTGTAGAGGTCGAATATAGGGAGCAAACGGGAGATCGGGCAATAAATACAGAATTGGTGTGGTTCTTATTGTTTATATGTCTTTTTATGGTTTTTTAATTTATACTTTTTAAAATTTTTGTTTTATATTTTTTTGTTTTTAATTTTATATATTTTTCCTTTTTTATATTTTCTATTTTTTTATTTCCTTTTATTTTATATATATACACTATAGAGTGATATATATACATAAATACTTATAGAAATAAATAAAATATAAGAAATATTTTTTTGGTTTTAAATAATTTTTTAGTATTTTTTATTTTTAGATAATTTTGTTAATTTTTTAAAAAATATTTTTAAAGTCAAAATTAACCAAAATCAGGGATTAAATAAATAGGTCAGATTTATTTGGAAATTATAAATAGCTAATAATATCCAAAATTTTCCAACTCAATTTTAATATATAGATAAAAATATAAAGGAAAATATAAAATATTAATGATATTCTTGGAGTTTTATTTTTTTTATATTTTTATAAAGGACTTTGGAGCTTGTTGATTTTTATGCATTTTATTTTTCTATTTTTAGGGTTTTTGATTTCAGAAGTTCTAAAATAAAAAGATAAACAAATTTATATTTTTGGTATTTTATACTTCAAACAGGAAATATTTATTCTCTTTTTTATTTTTATAAAATAGGAAACGGTCCTAAAATTCAAAACTAAAAATATGACAAGAAACTACAAGTTAACAAGAGCTTAATCCTATTTTTGGGGAATTTTTAACATGGATGATATTTTTAATAAATAGAGAACAACAACAAAAATGCATATACTGGCAAGGGCATATATGTAATTAAAAATAAAGTACAGGGCCCACATGTAAATTTTCTAAAATAGGTAACTAGAATAAAAATTCTATACTAAATTGAAATAAAAATAATCATTATGGTATACATGCAAAAACGCCACCTCACGTGAGACGACACGTAAGGTGACATGGACTGGACCCAATTGCAAATAAAATAAAGGCAAGGGTTATTTTGCAATTATTACAAAATATTAAAGCATCAAATGAAAGTTTATACATTAAATATTAAATACAAAAATCGTGGGGGTGAATGCTACAAAATACCCCCTCCTTTACGTGATCGAACATCTCTGATTTCTTAATTAATCCACGTGTGCGCTCCGTCTACACGATAACGCTTCGCATGGATGGTTGGGATTAAAGTCTTGGACCCCATTAGGAACATGGAAGAACAAGGCAGAGGATGAGCTTCGTCAGATAATGCTAGCTTGCATTGACCACTGATGACATGAAAATCGAGATCGTCTAATATGGAAAAATATCACAAGTCGTTGTTCTCAACCAATCAATCCGGTGAATTAAGAAAAATCAAAACCACACAAATAAGACAATCAAAGAACAAAATTCAATGTTAGCGGTATTCGCTATTTATTTAACATGGTATAGCGACCAGAGTCGAACTCAAGGAGCACAGAAATGTATGAAGTAGTCAAAAATCAGATCATGAAATGCCTATTTTTGTAGTTTTTAATTTTGCAAATTTTTTTATATTATCAAAATACAAAAATAAGACAAAGAAGTAAAGAACAAGAAAGCTTCAAATTTTTTATTAATACTAAAAAATGCTTAAAAATAGGAAATAAAAATATTTTTATGTTTTTCAAATATTCATATATTTTTGATGATTTTAGGGGATTTTTTTTCAATTTTTATATGATTTTATAAAAATCAAACAAGGGTGAAAATGGAAAACAATGTACAACCTGGACTAAAGGCAAGTTTAAAATACTAAAAATGCCCTAGTGAAGTTGAATGCCACTATATACAAGACACGATTCAGAATGGCTTCATCTCTACTTCTCATGTCAGCTCTGCAAATCAAACGACGGTTCAGTAAGGCATTGCTCAGAGGAGCATTCCAAAAGTGTTCATCCAAGCTGAGCATGATTGATATCTATGCTCCATCTTGAGGGGGAGTGTAGAGATATGCTTGTGTTTTATGTTTATATTTCTATTCTTCTTTTCTTCCTTCAGTCTTATGTAGTTTACCCATAGTTCTCTCCTCTATATAAGAGAGCCTAGGGTTCCTTGGAATAATAACTCTCATTTTTCCCGACAGACCATCTTGACACTACTAGGATGATCTAGAGGAGGGTTCATCCTTGCTCCATCGCTGGCTTCTAAGGACTATACAAGGTAGAAGTAAATACTACTCCAATCAAGGTTGCAAAAATTGGTAGTCGGTACTCGGTCGATTGGGTCACTGACCAAGGATTAATCGGCAGACTAGCGACTGTTCGAATTTATTCAAGCTTTAATCGGTTTTGAATTTTTTAAATTATTTTAAATTTACAAATCATTTTTGTACATATATTCTTATATATTTACATAGATTTGTACATTTTTTATATTATCCTAACAAAAGAAAAGAGTAATTGAATTTAAATAAAAACATCAAGTATTTAGAATAAATTTGCTTTTAAAAAAAGTAAAAGTACGGTATCTCCAAGCAAAAATCGATCGACTAATTGGCCTAGTCGGAATTAGTCAATACTCGATCGACCACCCCATCGACTAGACTAGTCGGACCTACTAGTCGGGCCGGTCGGAGGACTTTTACAACAGTAGAATCCATTTTATCCGTTCCACATCAAATCTTCAAACCCTTCATGGCCAAATGAATATATGACCAATATTCACATCCTCAACATCATGGGAGCTCTCATCCTTGTCCAGCTCATGAGAAGATGCCATATGAACTGGCATTTGAAGAGTATGGGGATGGCGATGATAGGCTCGAGATGAGGACAAGATGACCTATCTTAAGGACAAGTTCATGTGTGATATCCATTTCAACCAATGGAAAGATCCATACCTATTGAGGCAATGGGCGGATTGCATTTGTCGATAGTGTATCCTTCAGAAGGAGTACACAAGTATCCTCGAGGACTGTCACAAGCTCGAATATGGAGGACACCATTTTGAAGTAGAAATGGCAGTGAAGATATTATAATGTGGTCTCTGGTGGCTGACACTATTCAAGGATGCCACAACATACGTAAAAGCTTGTCTGATTGTTAGAAGATGGGTGGAACCCTCAGCTCAAAAGATTTTATGCCCCTCAAATTTCATTCAGAATCAAATGTGTTCGATGCATGGGGCATTGATTTCATGGGTCCATCCTGTTGATTTATTCATGCTAACCCTCGATCATCCCTGCTTTATGTACAATGTACTATACTTAGGATTAGTTGATCCTAAGTATGGTGGGATGAACAACTTTTTTTATTTTATTTGGTCGTTATAGTATATATTTTTCTATACTTAGCACAAGTTGTCTTACTTTATTGCTCTTTGATCACTATGAGGACATAGTTCGAGCTAAGTAAAGGGGGTCGTATAAATTGTATATATTCATTAGACATAACTTGTACTTTCATATTTTAATAAATATGTCTAATAAATTACATTGGATACGGGTTTACTAATAAATAAACTATAAAGAATACACAAGTGTAAGTAGGTATAAATTTTTTTAAATATGATTTGTAAAATTAGTTTGAAACTATTTTGTAAAAGAGATATTTACACCCATAACCCTGAGTAATTTCGTAATTACCCTAGAAACCCTCTATAATAACAAATTACACCCAAGACACCCAATAATGCTTCGTTTTACACCCATAACCTTCTGTTAATTTAGTCCATTAAACTCAACCATATGAGTGAGTTAATCTAACCAATCTGAGATCTAACAACTAGGATTAACTAAAAGTAAAAAATGAAAAGAAAATGAATTTTTGTGCGGACGGAAAGGGAGAGGGGGCTGCTTGCAGGCACATTGGGGGGTATTCGATGATTGGGAGGTGCATGGATTTGCAGGAGGAGGTTTGGGGGGACCTAGGCTTGCAGGCGGAGGTGATGGGGGGGGGGGGGTGTTGCAAGTCGGGTTGTATGCGACGGAAGGGGTGCTTGTGGGTCAGTGTTGTAGGTGACAGTATGGGAGGGGGTAGGGCTTCGACCTTCCACGAGGGGTGTTGTCGGACTTCCGAGGAGGAGGGGGTGCTTCGACTGCCATGGCCTCTTCGCAAAGTGGACAGAAGACCACACCAACACCAGTGCACACCATCGATATATACATCTATCGCACACAAGTTCCAATGTTCTGATCGACCCAAATCCGCACCCCATTGCGGATCTCAACAAATCCGATCTTTAGGGTTTCTCGATGGACAAGGGAATTCAAGATGCGAGGATCACAATCGTTGGTAATGGAATCGATTGATCATGTACGATGGCAACACCACTGCCGTTGTTCCTTGCGTGGGCGCGTGACGCGGAAGAGTGCGAGAAGGAGCTCAACGTTTGAGGCACGGTAGCGATGCGAGTTCCATAGATGGAATGAGTTGGAGCGACAGGATGGGTCGTCGATTATCCATCTCATGCTTGAGCAGTTGGAGCTTCTTTCCCAGCGAAGGAGGGGCTTGGGGGACAAGGGTTGGTGTGGTCGAGCGTCCAAGGAGGGGAGGTGCTTTGAACTTCACGGGGGCTCTAGGAGGGAGGATGTCGGCGAGGGAGGGAGGTTGTCTGACTGGAGAAGGTTGAGGGAGGAAGATGAGGGACCATTCCTAAATAATAAAAATCTAAAGGGTATAAAATGTAAATTACCTGGCGGATACTGTCATAGTTAATGGAAAATTGGGTAGAAGTTAACATTAGGTTATGAGTGTAAGAGTTAAGCACTATTAAAGCTTGTGGGTGTAATTCATTATTATAGAGGGTTTTTGGGATACTTACAAAATTACTCAGGATTATGGGTGTAAATATCCCTTTGTAAAATGATTTAGAAAATGATTATAAAATGTATTGAAAATTATTTTTGAAAATATTTGAAATTTTTTTGAAAAATATTTTCAAACCATTTGAAGAATCAATTCTTTGTAATTTTTTTGTAAAAAGTTTGTAAATATTATTTGTAAAAATGTTTTTGAAAAGTTCTTTGTAATTTTTTTTGCAAAATTCTTTTTCAGAATGTTTTATAAATGTTTTCAAAAATGTTTTCAAATTATTTTGAAAACTGTAAATAAAACTTTTGCAAAAATTCTTTAAATAAAACATGTATATATCTGTATAAAAGCATGTACATGACTTTTATAAAACTCCATTGTAAATATGTGAAGCAACTAATCCACCAACCCTTTTGCTTTTCAAAATTCCCATAGAAACTTGCAAATTTTCAAAAAAAATCCTAAAATTACGAAAAATGTTTTCAAATTTCAAAAACTTATTTTTTTTCCAAAATACATAAAAAGTTCTAGACTAGAAACTGGTTTCACAAAAATATTTTCATACATTGCATTTGCATTTTTCTGAATGATTTTGGCAATTGAACAAGTATAAATAAAATCTAAAGATTAGATCTTGGTCTAGAGCTTAATCCACTTAATTCCACAGGAACCTTGTAGGAACAGGAAATAAGACTTTTTCAGGTCATGATTTTATTATTTGATTCTAAAAGTCTATGTTAGCATGTCATCTTTATTAGCCTAAGTAGAGTATTTTGATGCATGCACGCCCTTGCTGATAATGACCTAACTTGAACACTGCACTTTATACTTAGCTCAACTCTGAGGAGGTAGTGAAGGTAGGGTTCTTTAGCTTGAGGAAGCACATGTGTGGAAACATACATAGTAACAATAAGTGGCTAGTCCCCAGCCTGGTCTACTGTGATGGACATCTAAAGAAAGGACGTCACGGCTTGCAATAAAGCTTCAAAAGAGGGATAGTCTAGTAGCTCAAGAGGACAAATTCCTTATGTAAATGCTACTGTATGTAGTAAAAAAATGCAAAATCAAAAACTCCAAAAAGAATAGACTGGCAAAATTCAATGAAAAATTCAATCACGTTGAAGTATGTATGAAATAAAGTATGTATGAAATAAGAAAGGCAATGTGTTTCAAAGTCAAATTTCAAGGATTGAAACAGGAGACTTGGCTACGCTACCCAAGATCCATAGGATATGTACTATACTGGTCACAATCCATTCTTCTCTCTATCCCCTTTCTGGAGCCGATTGTACTTGAACTTAGAAGGGAATACCCCGATCCTCGAGGAAAAAGTAACTAGACTAGGGGATTAGGGTTGTCTTGCTAAGGGAGCCTGTCCTTGCTATTTCTGAGGAGAAGAGCTATATGCAGTTGCACTGTACAAGTAAGACTCATAGTCATAATGGTTTGCGTATGAATATACTTATTCTAACCTGCCTAAAGGAGACATGAACAAACCGAACAAACTAGTAATCCAAAAGTTTTAACTAAGTTCCAAACATTGATTTTGTAAAGACAAGTTTAAAAGTCTCCATCATTCTACCTTCTTTATTTTCCTTTTCTTTATTTTTCTCTTTTACATCACTTATTCTTCTAATAACTGTTTGCTAGGGACTAGCAAAGGTAAGTATAGTGGGGTGATGAATAGCCATTTATCTACCATTACTCTTCCATTTTGTATTTAAATACCTATCAAAACCTAGGTAAACACAATTAACTTGTACACATTAGTATTCTTCATTCATCATTAATTAACCTCTAATTACTGTACAAATATATGTATTTAAATATAAAATAAAAGAATAAAGAAAATAAATGAAGTATCAAAGACATTAAATGACAATGAACCTAGAGACTAGGTCAACTTGGTCAACAAGGAATAAAATAGAGAGATATAGCATTGAACACTGTATTTAGGAAACCTTAATTTTTATTCTTCAATATACACATTTTTACTTAGATTTATTTTTAGTTTTATACATATCACATAATAAATGATCAACATAAACATGTAAATAAAAATACATAGAAAATTATAAAAATAATTTCATATAAAAATAATGCACTGTGCAACTTGGACACAGATAAAAAACAGTAACCAGAACTTCACATATCAATATCTTCTTCATATGAACTCAAACTCATTAAACTCACCTCCATTATATTTTTCAATTAAATTGTCTATTTAATAAAGGTGATTTCATTAAAAATAGAGTTAAGATGCAAAAGCCAACTTTCTGAGGTCCCATTGTACTGTATACATGTATATTTTATTCATATAATTGACTTTTTTACATTTTTACTCTTCTTATATTTTTAAATTTTGTATATATTATTTAAAATATATTAACAATATAAATATAAAATAAAACCATCAAAATGCATTAAAATAAATAATACATTAAAATATATATATATATATGTAAACTATACCTATAATGTATATTCCTATATTTATTTAAGTATGCAAATAACTTAAAATTATGTAAATATGTATTTAAATATTATAAATATATAATTTTTTTACATATGATAATAAAATATAAAATACCTAAAATATAGGTAAATATACCTATATATGTACTTGTAAAAAATAACATCTAGTAAATAAAGTCGTAAAAATAAATAAATATCATAAAAAATAGGTTAGAAAATAATAAACAGTTTTCATGTTTTAAGATTTTTAAATAAAAAAATTTACTATTTTTTTATTGAATTTAAAAATAAATTTAATTTTCTTTTGTCATCTTGCGGGCTGATGTGGAGCAATCACGTCGCCCTGGGTGTTGACCTGGCAAGGCGGATCAACACCCTCCCCTACATGGATGCTAGATGTCCCCGTACATGCCTCATTTAGAGCCCCTTCTTCTATTGTTTTCCACTCCTCCTCCATGCTTTTGAAGGCACCAAACCCTTCACCAAAGTTTACCATCATGCAATGCTCCATCATGCCCTACCTTTCGCTAAGTCAATGATGCATCGATTAAATCAAAAACCCTAACCAATTAGCCCCTCATCGTTAGCTATAAAATGATAAATTCCCACATCGATTTGAGTCTAATCCCTCTTGAACCACTTTTGACCTCTTGAATCAAAGTCCGATAGCGATCCTTTGTGACAGAAATAGATCCCCATTAGTCCACAACAATAAGTGATTTGGAGGAGATCCAGACCTCGTTGGATCCATCTTCAGGTGACTCTGCTCCCCGTACCTAGTTGTCAGTGTGCATTTTTACCAAGCCATTTTCGATTTGTAGGATAAGTAATAACTTAGATTAGCATTTGTGTCATTTAATTTTTTGTAGTTTTGTTCAAATCCAAAAAAATCATTAGTCGGAGCACTACACCTTGGTCCACTTTTCAGCCATGATCCGACCTCATGCCACCTTCATCTCCATACCCCTTCATTTCTCCATCAAAACCTTCATCAGAACACTCTAGATCTTGCTTAGATCTGGGCAATCGAAGCTCTTCCTCCACCCATCGTAGGAGCATCATCATCCCTTGCATTTCATATGATACCGGCTTCAATATATGGTCGAGGAGAGAGCCATTGAGCCCCTAATTTATTTTTGCAGGAGCTTGGGTCTGTAGCACCGCCTGGGAGTGGAATTGAAGTCAAATAGTAGCTTTAGGTGCATGCCTCCTTGTTTGAGATATAGGCCTCCATTGTTGGGGCCCAGACTTACTTGATTGCATCCATGATGAATCACCATTCATCACTCTTTATTCCTTTATTTTAGCTAGTAACCTTGGTAAAATACCATGTAAATGTTTGTAAATAGAATGAATTGTCAAAATGCATGCTTCATATAAATAACCATAATTAGCATGTTTTTGCACAAAAATAAAGGAATAAATAAATAAAGAAAAAGAAGGAAATATTTAGAGTAAATATTGAGTGATCCAAACCCAAGGGAAGGCTCAATATGGGCCTGACCGCAAAATAAAGTGAGTAGAGAGAGATAGGGCCATTCATCATTGTATAAATCTTCCTCTTAGTGTATATACTTCATTTTCCAAAAATAAAAATATATAGGAGTTTCCCATATTTTGTACATATTTATAAAATTAAAAGAAAAATAAGAAAAATAAAAATAAAACAAAAATAAATTCTCTCTCTTTCCCTTGTATATACCATGTATATATGTACCTATATATATTTATTTTACCCTTGTAATAACATAATAAAAATTAAATAAAAATTACTGAATCCCATATTTTATGTTGTAAATAAATAAAATATAAAATAGGGACACTTGTACAAAAATAGACAATTAAAAATAAAAAAAATACATAGGTACATATACATGTGTATAATATAATACTATGTATATACATTAATTTATTTTTCAAAAAAAATAAATAAAAACACCAAAAAATACTTTGAAAAATAATAAACATTTTTCATGTTGAAAATTTTTTGGAATAAAATCATTTATTATTTTAAAATGAATTTACAAACAATTAATAAAAGAAATAATCTGATTGGTCCATCGGGGATTGTTGACCCCGGTCAACTCTCCCCCTGGACCACTTCTAGGTGAATCTTCGCGCCGACCCGCCTTCTTTGTATTATCGCGCCTCGATCCGACCGCCATTCACCCATACCCCGGGCTCCGATTGCTGACGTTTGATCCATGACACATGCCCGCCATTCTTCCTAGGGATCCGTGCACCACAATTAGCGCCCAACTCTCATCTTCCCGGACCCCTACCAGTATAAAGCTTCGCCTCCTTCTGCCATTTCGTGCACCTTCAGCCACCATCTTTGATCCCCGTGACCTCCAACTTCTTCCTCGAGTGACGGCGAGCGTGGAGGGTGTTGCAGAGAGTGATTGGAGGTGTGTACCCCAGGTCCGGCGACCATCATCGTCAAGCTCCGCCACCGGCAAAGCCTGAGCCTTTGGAGGCGTCGCTCCATCGAGGCAAAGACCGTAGGAGATTCATTATCTCGAGCCTAGATGCATCCCCTCATCAGGTAGCCTCAATATCCCTTAGATTAGCTTTAATCTTGATTCTTAGGTTTTGCGCCGCCATCCTTCGCCGGCCGATTCACCGCGCTCCGATCGACCATTTCCCCTTCCGACCACACCAACACCTTCATGAGACTTCGCCCCACCTTCTTCGCCCCTCCGATCATCTTGGTTCTCCCCAGAACCAAGACTTAGGTCTCCTCCGTCGTCGCCTCGCCGGAGACCCACGCTCCGCCCCACATGATCACCCATTCCACCCATAACCGGGTCGAGGCACTTTGCCCTCGACCAAGCTTTCTTCCTGTGCAGGTTGAATCGCAGAAGGACCTCAGCTGGAGGTCTAACCACTCGGGCACAGGAGCTCCAGGAGCTTCACGTCGCCGAGGCGTTTCTGGCATCCTCGGCCCCATCAGAGCAGTCCACCAGCTGCGGATCTCCTCTATCTTCCATTCCCATATCTCAGCAGCAGCAGAGGACCTCCTGATCGCGTGTATTGGGCCTGCGAAACTCGCTGGCGACTTGTTCTTCGAGGATCCTCCGGCACTGTTTGATCGAACCCCTCGCTCCAGATCAGATCTCCACCATTCATCTGCATGGGGCTTTCGACCGTTGATCCATCTGAGGATCGAATCCGAGACGTCCATCGCTGAAGAGGCATCCACCCTCCACAGCTGTCAGATCTTACACGTAGACCCCCTTCAGCCGTGGATCATAATAATGGGGTAATATCACCTAGGCCCATGTTCTTTTTGCATTTATAGTTTAGTCCGTAAATATTAAGTGTAGTTGTTTTTATTTTGGTTAATTTGCACTGTAGACCTTATACTTTCTCGTATTTGCGATTTAGTCCCTGTGAGCGTGGAACATGTACTTTGACACATGAGTTTTGTGGGCAAAATGCATGTAAGGGCTTGGGTCTTTTGTCTGTTATGGATTGAAGTTATCTTTTGGATAATTGCATTTATGCCCCTGTGCGTACTGAATTGGAACATGTGCTGGATTTGATACGAAATTTACATTGAACCCCCTACGTTTTCCCACGTGCTTTATTTAAGCCCCTAGAACTTAGTTTCTTTTCACTTTGGTTCCGGTGTGCTGTGCCTTGTTTTGTGAGTGAATAAAATATCAAATCAACTCCAAATTTGTTAAAATTTGGATACATGGCTCATGCTACTGTGTAAAAATTTCACTAATTTTTTGGGACATTTTCATTGTTGTTTGGTATTTTTAAAAAATAAAAAACACCCATTTTTGTCACTGTTTGAATTATAAAATCAATTAAAAATATAAAACTCATCTAAAAATTACAAAAAATTAGGTATTGTTTGTTTTGTTGTTTACTTGCTTCAGACCAATTTTCATTTATTTGGATATAAAAACACCTAAAAATTGAAAAAGCCTAAAAATCTTACAAAAATCATTAAAAATTCTAAAAAAATAAAAAATGCAATTTCTCTTTCTGTAGTTTAGTTTTTATTTCTAATTTTCATAAAAATTGAAATTGTCTCCAGATTTTTAGAGGGCTAATTATATATTTTTAATTAGCCTTTCAAATCTAGCTGCACATTAGTTCTCTGTTTTGTCTTTTTCTATTTTTATAAAATCAACTAAAAATCACAAAATTTTGAGAAAATTACCAAAAACACTTAAAAACTTATAAAATAAAAAATAATTTTATTTGAATTTTCTGAGTTGTTTTGGAATGTTTGATAAATTATTGTTTGTGTGCTTTTTGCCCTTTTTCCTCATTTTCTTTATAATTAAAGTATAAAAAAATTAAAAATACATAAAATCCACCAAAAATACATTTTCTGACTACTTCATAGGCCACTTGATCATCCCGTGCTCCTTGAGTTCGACCCTGGTCGCTATACCAGGTTAAATAAATAGCAAGACCGCTTATTCGGCTTTTTGACTGATTATTCATTTTGGTGGTCTATTTATCTTAATTGATCGATTTTCAAGGGATTGAGGTCGCAACGACCCATGATATTTATCTCCCTTAGTCTCTCGTTGATTTTTCGGTCATTAGAATGGTACCGTTGCCGGAAAGCATGTCTTAGTACTCATTTTTGATTTTTCACAGTTTTCTTTTTCGCGGCTTTTTGTTCATAGTTGTGTATATATTTTTTCTCTGATTTATTTGCATATTTTTATAATAAGTGTGTCTGATACACTCTTGTTTGATTTCTTGCGAGGGCCCGAGGATCGAGACGGCTTTTTCGGAAGCCGAAGCAACCGCGGGAGTCGGAGGCGGCTCTTTTCTGCATAGAGCCGCAGGAGAGCGCGGGGAGATGAGCAGGAGTGCGGGAGTTGCAGAATAGCAACAAATAACCGTAGAATAGCCATAGTGTAGTTTAGTTTACCATTCAATAGACTATTATTGTAATAATACATGGACATACACTTGGACTTTATTGGTGACTACCGGGGTCTGTTTCACCGAGCACCGGTGTGCTCGGGGGACCTCACTACATTTTTCGTCGGTTTTCAGTTTTTCCCGCATTTTATTGAAACTGCATGTCTGATTTACGCGGTTTTGGCCTCAGCTTAGGATTTTTTTTCTGATTGTGACGCAATTGATTAGGATCCAAACCTTAATTATCTGCTTGGTCCTATTAGATCGTAATCGAACCTAATTAATTAACTCACAATAAAAAGTCGGATTACTTAGGCTCTAGTCCACGTGCCTTGAGGAGTTACATACATCGCGTGCAGTATCCGTTGTGGCGGACACCGAGTGGCTCCCAAGATAGGACTCTGGACTTAGGTTTGAGTACCCGACTACAGTTCTTATCGTGTAGAAATTGCTCTGTTTAAGGCCGGTTTCTCGCGCATCATATAGATAGTTTATTTTCAGTCTTTACTTTTATGCGCGGATCAATATGCATGTAGATTGCTGGAGTCAGATACGCATCTCTTACTCTGCATGCATCATTGATTTTATCGCTCATCAGCTTTTTCGTCTTCTCCCCCTGTTTTTGGACTTAAATAATCAGGAGAACCGAAAAATTCGTTAGGCGTTGCTTGTATTGAAAAATACCTAAAAAAGAAAAAAACTATAAAATTGGGACTGCTAAACACACTTGACCCTAAAAGACACTTCATCTAAAAATCTGTCTTGGGGAGAACAACCCCCTCCTTGTTTGATTTGGATGAGCGAGAGAGCGAGCCGCACACTAGGCTAGAGCCATATCCGATCTTCGATCAGACTACCGGCCTTTTATACGGAACAGTCTGTTGGGAGGATTGGATTCCCATCAGCTCGCGTAACCGCTCTGATAGACTGACTTGATCACCTGAATAAAATTGACAAGATAATTGACCGAACCTTTATGATCTTCAGCTCTGCGTGTCCTAGGTGAATCGCTAGTTTGTTTTCTCATCCTGTGTGTTTTCTAGATCTCATCCGCCTGACTCGCCAGATCAAGATGATGGGCAAGAGGTCTCTTAGGCATCCTCTGGCTGCACCGCTTTTCAGCACTTCGGCCCGTTCATCTATGTTGGTTCGTGAGAGCCGAGACTCGCTCTCCGAACCCGAGTTCGATTCTGCTCTGTTCCCCCTTGACCATCCTTCTACCAGTCCTGAGATGCCAATGCTAGATCAGAGAGAGAAGTAGTCAACTGATTTATCAACACCTGAGTTTAGGTCTTTTGCCTTTGCAAAGACCATGGCCAGCAGTGAGGAGCGCACTGAGGGTCAGAGACCAGAGATGACGACATATGTTTTGGACCAAGGTGCGATCAACAACATCACGATGGCTTCCCTCGAGACGATGCAGCACTAGATATGAGATCAGGGAGCCTTCATGGTGGAGATGAGGAGAGAGATGGAGAGGCTGAGGACAACTGTGGAAGCTCTTTAGGAGCCTAGAGCACTCATCATCAGCCTGAATCGTTGCCAGAGTAAGGAGAATCGACAGATCAAAGCTGGTAAGACAAGGAGTTCTTACGTGTTATATGAGAGCAACATGTGTCGTCGTAGCGAAGGCACGTCCCAGTTTTGATCTTGGTCGTCTGATGGAGAGCACAAGAGCTGTCTGATGGTGCCTGGGATTTAATCATAGCCATTCATCTGCGAAGAGGTATGCACGAGTCTCAATCGTAGATCGAGTTAAGTGACGCGTGGACTACCGTCCAATCACACATATTAGAGGGGTAATTGCAACTATGCCGATATGCCTTTTATTTTTATATCAAGTCTTGTAAATATTTGACTTCAAGTAAAATTTTGTGGGTTAATTACGACAAGGAGCTATAACTTGTCTATTTGCGATTTAGTCCTTTTTCGCCTCACATGTAGTGACACATGATGCGTTGTGTAAATTGCATGTATACCCTGGTGCTTTAGGATATGTTATTAAATGATTTCAATGTTTATACTAATTGCAAATAGGTCCCTACTAGTTCACTAAATTTATTTTTGTGAATAGTTATCTTTATAATGATTTTTATTACCCCAAAAATGGTAGGAAAATTATTTTAATTCAAGTAGCCTTACTTCATGATAAATATTTTTTGCGTGATATTTTAGATAGTTTTTCTATTTATTAAAAATATAAAAACATACAAATCTTTTCTTTCTAATTATTAAAAACCCATAAAAATTAGCAAAACATCTTCGAAAATTCAAAAAAATATATTAGCTATATTATTATATTATCTAACATATATCCAAAAATCACTAAAAATTATAAAATATAAAACCCAAAATCACAAATCCTAAATAATCTCATAAAATTAAAAAAATATTGAAAACCTCAAAATATATTTCCATGTTTGTGAATTTTCTATATATTATATTCTATATATTAAAAATAGTTTTAGGTTAATTTTGGACTTATTTATATTTATTAAAGCTAAGACTTTTTTGAATATTTACATTGTACATTTTTTATTATATTTAGCAAAAATCTTATAAAATTATCAAAAATATAAAATATATAAAAATACAAAAAAATATTTTATTTTTTGTATTTTGACTTTATTTAGTTAAATTTAAAAATATAATACCCTATGTATACTATATATATATTTTATATTACTTATAATATATATAATTCCATTATTATTTATATATATAAACATATATTTTACTTTAAAAATTAAATAGAAGCTAAAAATTTGCAAAACTAAAAAGGAAAATAAAGTTAAAATTTTAAAATAGAAAATAAAAAATCTATAAAAATTAATTATATTAAAAATCTACATAAAAAGAAAAAGTCTAAAAAATACAAAATAATTTTATTGATTTGCAATAGTTAATAATAATTAAGCTATCCACTTTTAGCTCTTGATGGTTCATTACTTTACTTACTTGTCCTATACACACATTTTGTAGAGTTAAATGAAACAAATTTTAACTACATTTATTGTATATATATGAGGGTTGATTGTTGTTGAGAAGATTGATTTGGGTTCCGTGCATCGAGAGAGTTGTCAACACAACGATTGCCAGATCTGACCTGTTGGTCATCGCACACCCTCCAAGATCATGCCGTACTACCTCATTCTGGTCTCTTTCAACATGTAACTCTACTCCTTTTTATCTCAAATAGTTAACATGATCATGAAGCTAGACAATACAGATTCAATCTCTTGGAGCTCTTGGTTAACTCCTTGTCAATGCTAATTCGTTATTGGGTTCATGGACGATGCCATCCAGGTTCGCTTCGGTGGAAATATGTGGTAAGTTACGGTCATTTTTGTATCCGTCCTGAAAGATTTATCATCATCCAATGATGTTATATATATTACATTTATTTGTAGTATGGAACTGCATTCATTTCCTTTGCATTGACCCGGATCTATGATGTTATCGGAGTGAAATAAGGGATCTAAGGAAGAATAGAGGCTAGATTGTATTAGTAATAAGTAAATCCTTTGTATGTAAAACGACTCGATATATTGTATAGATAGACACCAATTACAAGTCATGAGACAACCCAAAAAGAATTTGGTAATGATCTAATTTATAAGCCCACTTGGGTGTTGAGCATTTACTCATAAGAACTGAATTCACAATGAATAGTTGGAACTCCGGAAAATAAAATCGTTCTTACATGGAGTCATTATATTTGTGTGGATATAGATGGTATAGTTTTTTATACGATCTATTTCAATTATTCTTTTGATTTTTGTTTTACTCAAGTCGGATGATGAAAAATTATCATGCGTGATTCCCTCGGGGGATGAATACATAATAATTCACCTATCCCAATAACAAAGAAACCATATTTGAATGATCTTGTATTAAAAGCTAAATTGGTAAAAGGAGAGTCAGAGTCATTCCTATGGGAGTAATATGCAGAAATGTCACTGTCAGAGTTATCCCTAGGCTGAACGTATTCTCTAGGTTTCTGAATATCCTCAGAATTTCAACATGAGATCCAATCTTTTCCTTATCCATTTTTATATCCGAGCTACCAGAGAGTGAAATGAGTCGGTCGACAAACTTTCTAAATCTATCCTCCATTAAATCAAATCTCTTATTTATCCTCGAAATATCATCCTCAAAAATCTGTTCATGATCAATCATGGGAGCAGTCAGGGTGTGTTTCTGAATTTGAATTTCAATCATTCCATCTTCCATTTTCCTGTATGAGCTGAGAGAAGATTCTCTTGGATTATCCAATATATGATTATTATTTCTTGAAAATTTCTCCTCAAAAATTATAGAAGGAGTCTTCTCAGTGGAAGTATTTTGCGGGAATATGTAGGTCTCATACCAACATGCCGTGACTCAGGCATGCAATGCTGATTTGAGTAGAGTCTACTTTCATGGTCATGATTGATCGTATCCCCAAATAATGGAATCATACAGGGTTCATAAGAGTCGATATTATCAAGGTTGTCCTCTGTATGTATCGGATGATCGACCAGACGCAGGAGGTGTCGTCCCATCTACCACCGCCTGGAAGAACGAAGCCCCTTCGCGCCGCTGCGCGAACCCTTAAGTCTCGTCGTGCGAGGCTCGCAGCGGCCAGCCCCCGCTGTTGCGTCTTTGTCATCACGTAGCCGCCGACATAATTATTACGGGAAACTCACATGGTCCAATGACCTTTTATATATTTTTTCCAATAGTAATTCTAGTTACTATAACATGTAACGTAGGCTCAGCGGTTCTAGAACCATCAATGATCAGTGCAACTGCAGATCTTTTTGCAACTCCTTTGGAAATATTACCCGAACAGTACTTCTTTCCTGTATTTTAAATACTTCACACAATACCAAATAAGTTATTATGTATTCTTTTAATGGTTTTAGTATCATTAAACGCCTTACTGAAATGAAAGCTGTTGACATTTTTTAGGGGTATTCTCTTATCTTTATAGAGTCAGCACACCTGTGCTTTTACTCCACTTATAGAGTCAGAATATGTGCAGCCTATTCGGATTGACTTGGCCTTTGCATTGTTACGGGATTCTTATCAAAAGCAGCGCAAGTCGTCAGCTTCCTTCTTAAGGCTTGTTGCTTTCCCCATTGTGAGCAGACGTGATTCTGTTTTTTTCCCTATAGCGATTTTCGAGCCATTTCCTCACCTCTCGTCCCTGATCTTCTTAGTGTATGTGGCTTATTTGATTTTTTTTATCAAAGTCGGACACATATATCTTTCCTTCTTCTTTATGGGAATGCTACTTCGAAAAATGCTGCTAACGGAGAAAGTCGAGATTTTGCGAGAGAAACTCATTCTTTTAATGGTTTTAGTATCATTAGGATTATTCGCAGCACCTTTTTTGAAGAATCTAAATAAATTCCAAAATCTGTTTCGTCGTCTAGTAATTACAACTATTTTTTGATCAATATTGCAGTAGCACTTTGGTTAGGTATTAGGACAACATTACCTTTTGATAAATCTTTGACTTTAGATCTTTCTAAATTGATTCAATTGTAACATCATATGAGTATCTAAGGAATAGTTCATTTAAAGTTAGTTTTTGATAGATACATTCACTTTTTGATTTTATTATGAATTATTTATGCAAATATGTTATATGGATCGTACTGAAAATCAAAAAAGTGATTTTTTTTCTTTTTTTCTTTATTTTTAGAAAAAAAGGTGAAATAATTTCAATGAATTTAAAATGAAAATTTATTTATTTTTAGGTTAATGAATTGTGAAACGCTTTTGTAGAATACTCAATATTTCTTTTACATTTTCTGAGCGAAAATATTCATTTTTCATAAGATCTTCTTTACTGTAACTCAAAAGGTCCAATATTGTATGTATATGGACCTTTTGAGACAAATATGCTCTGGAAGGAAATTCTAATTGAGCTGACATCCGTTGCGGTCGTTCATTCTATTCCAATAAACACTGTTCTAGAACCGTATGTAAGATTCTCTTCTCTTACAACTCCTCCTTTCTGTGCATAGTACTAATAATATATGAAATCAGAACTTCAATTTTCTCATTATGGACTGACAGGGGATAGTAGTTTTACAAGAAATTTCTAGCCAGCCTTCCTATAAGAGCTTTTATTTTTTCTTAATAACTAATCATATTAGTACTAGATAGAATGGTAACTCCAACAATTTCTTTGTCCTCAACGCCTCTTATTTCCTTGAATTAGTCACTTTAATGATCTTCGATGGCTATACATGTATCCAAACAAAGTACAAACGAGATGGATGCTTGTTTTCCCAATCATTCTTAGTAGCCCTGATACCGATGAGGGGAGGGGGTAATTTATAACAAAGTTTTCACATTGTTGATTCCTATGTGAATCCATGTTGAATCATCATTTAGCGGGGTTACTGTGACTTGGATCTCTTTCTTGGGCGGGACACCAAATTCATGTATTTTTTCCGATTAACCAATTTCTCGATGTTGGAGTGGACCCTAAAGAGATACCACTTCCTCAAGAATTCATCTTAAATCTGGACCTTTTGGCTCAACTTTATCCTAGTTTTGTTGAGGGAGCAATCCCATTTTGTACCTTGAGTTGGTCAAAATGCGCTGATTTTCTTAATTTTTACGATGGATTAGATGCAATAACAGAAAGTCTATGGCTAAGTAATACTGCTTACCATCATTTAGCTATATGTATAGAACCAATTGGGGCATTGGTCATGGTCTGAAAGATATTTTCGAGGCTCATAAGGGTCCGTGTATAGGTCAGGGTCATAAGGGACTTTATGAAATTCTAACAACATCATGGCATGCTCAATTCTCTCTTAACCTGGCTATGTTAGGTTCTTTAACCATTGTGGTAGCTCACCATATGTATTCCATGCCCCCTTATCTATACTTAGCTATTGATTTTGGTACACAAATTTCCTTGTTCACGCATCACATGTGGATAGGTGGATTTCTCATAGTTGGTGCTGCTGCACATGCAACTATTTTTATGGTAAGAGACTATGATCCAACTACTCGATACAACGATCTTTTAGATCGTGTTCTTAGATAGTGCAACACAATTATATTGCATCTCAATTGAGCATGCATATTTCTTGGTTTTCATAATTTCGGCTTGTATATTCATAGTGATACCATGAGTGCCTTAGGGCGCTCTCAAGATATGTTTCATATACCACTATACAATTGCAACCCATCTTTGCTCAATGGATACAAAACACTCATGCTTTAGCATCTGGTACAACAACTCCTTGCACAGCAGCAAGCACCGGCTTAACTTGGGGAGGTGGCGAGTTAATAGCAGTAGGCAGCAAAGTAGCTTTGTTACTGATTCCATTAGGAACTGTAGACTTTTTGAGTACATACATGTCAGATACACAGATGGCTCACACAGAATTTAGATGAGTATTCAACAATCCTCAAGGCTCACTTCGGTAGAAAGAAGTGAGATATTTTCATTTCTCTTTTTATATTTTTTTCTTACATAATCTAATATAGATGTTTGTTATTATAAATATATTTCTAAACATGAGTTTATTCCTTATCAACAAAACATCAAGATCAATCTTTTTCTCCTATTTAGGAGGATTAACTTATGCATTCATTACTTGCAATAAGATTTTATTGGGCGTGGATTATTATCTATAATAAAATTGTTTTCACGTAGGAGGATGCTTGAATTGTGCATTTATCCATCTTTGTATAGGAGGAATCACTAAAAGGTGCGATTAATATATAAGAAGACACCTACTTCATTCAAGGTAACTTTATTCTTATTCATTTCAAAATTATGTATATATATCGAGTAATATATGGAGATTTTGTTATTTTGAATTACCATGCTTTCAAGGAACTTCATTGATTATCATATACTTAAATCTAATGTTCTTGATATTATTCTCCTCCTATCTATACAAATGCATGTAGTATTAAAGAGTGTATGATGTCTACTGTTTTTTATAGATTTCTGTTATATTGTATACATGCAGGCATCATTGGAACACCTATGCACCTAAGAGTCACGATGTGTGTATGTGTATGTGTGTGTGTTGTCTATGTATAAATATGTATATGTGAATTACAATGTATGCGTGCAAGTGGATGTGTATGTGTGAATATGTGATTGCAGGTTAGAGTTCATGGTGGTCTCCTTGTCAATGCTATCAATGATTGGGTTTATGGGTGATGCGATGATAATCGTACAATAAGTCAAATGATTTTTAAAGATTTTGCACGTCACTGAGCAGATGAGGTTAGTGCATGTGATGGTTTTTGTCATTATATCATTACCCATACTCCCACTTCAAGTATTTATCTTTATGTTTCTATAAGATGATTATTTCTGAGTATTTACAAGTTCATAGCGATGTTATCTACATTTATTTTGAAAGTTTCTTCTCTCATTTAGATTTTCTATTGGTTGGATTCTTATGGTTGGTTAATGATGAGTCTATAGATGTTTTTAGATCTATGAGATGAGTATGACTTAATGACACTAGCTAAAGCTTCAAAAAGATGATATCTTATACCATCCAAGGTAGGAAAATTTGAGCGCTCAAGTGTATATGTGGCATGTTTGTGTATGGGTACATGGGTGTGAATGTTGCATATGTGAATGTATATAAATGTCCTTGTGTATGTGAGAGAGAGAGAGAGGCATATGTGTGAAAGCATGTGAATGCATGGATGGATGTGAGAGAGATAGAGCATGTGTATGTTTGGGTGAGAAAGAGTGATGTGTATGCATGTGTATGTGTGTATGTCCATGATATGAGTATGGGTGTATGTTATGAATGTATGTGTATGTATGGGAGTATGAAAATGTGTATGAGAGAAAGAGAATCGGTATGAGTATTTGAATGTGCGTGAATAAGTTTGTATGTGTGAGACAACGAGAGAGATCAAGTGTGTGTGTGCACATGTGTATTAATGTGTAAATTTGTATGTGTATCCATGATTATGTGAGTGTGTGTATGTATTTATGTATGTATGTATGTATGTATGTATGCGTGAATGATAGTTTGTGTTATTGGGTTTGTGTTCAAAAGTGTGTGTTAGTGATCATGTGTGTGAGAGTGAGTGTATGTGATTAAATGTGTATGTATGTATATGTATGTATGCATTTATGTGAATGTTTGTATGACTACAAGTGTAGCTGTAACGTCCCGGGCTTAGGTCCCCGGTCTGTTAACGGAGCATTACTGGCCCTAACAACCTCTTGGGATCGGGCCCATACGGACCCGATTAACCACCCCCAAAATGCTTAGGCCGGGTTATCCGGTAGTAAGCTCGTCACTATTTATCCCACCCGGGAATTTTGTATTCCACGGCATGGGTCGTTGCGACATGGCCCATCACTTCTTCCCAGTGATAGTGGCGGCTGCACGCTCCGGGTAGCCATTTCCTCCAACCTCTTTGTAGGGACAGCTCCACCTCTCGGGTAGCCCTTTCCACTGTCAGAGGGCGTTCGGCTCTGATACCATTTGTAACGTCCCGGGCTTAGGTCCCCGATCCGTTATTGAGGAAAACTGACCCTGACAACTTGTTGGGTTCGAGCCCAAATGGACCCGTTGACAACCACCCAAAATGCTTAAGCCCAAGTTTTCAAGTAGTAATCCCCACCACTTATATACCACACACACACTTTGTGAGTTATCCATGTGGTACTTTGGGTTGGGGTGTTACAACCTCCCCCACTTATATTCGCAATGTCCTCGTTGCGACATGGTCCATCACTTATTCCCAGTGATAGTGGCGGCTGCACGCTCCGGGTAGCCATTTCCTCCAACCTCTTTGTAGGGGCGGCTCCACCTCTCGGGTAGCCCTTTCCACTATCAGAGAGAATTTGGCTCTGATACCATTTGTAACGTCCCGGGCTTAGGTCCCCGGTCTGTTAACGGAGCATTACTGGCCCTAACAACCTCTTGGGATCGGGCCCATACGGACCCGATTAACCACCCCCAAAATGCTTAGGCCGGGTTATCCGGTAGTAAGCTCGTCACTATTTATCCCACCCGGGAATTTTGTATTCCACGGCATGGGTCGTTGCGACATGGCCCATCACTTCTTCCCAGTGACAGTGGCGGCTGCACGCTCCGGGTAGCCATTTCCTCCAACCTCTTTGTAGGGACAGCTCCACCTCTCGGGTAGCCCTTTCCACTGTCAGAGGGCGTTCGGCTCTGATACCATTTGTAACGTCCCGGGCTTAGGTCCCCGGTCCGTTATCAAGGAAAACTGACCCTGACAACTTGTTGGGTTCGAGCCCAAATGGACCCGTTGACAACCACCCAAAATGCTTAAGCCCAAGTTTTCAAGTAGTAATCCCCACCACTTATATACCACACACACACTTTGTGAGTTATCCATGTGGTACTATGTTTTGGGTTGGGGTGTTACAGTAGCAGCAGGTATATCAACAACTAGCTGATGTTGCTATTTTTTTCGCCTGAAAAACCAAATTGTGATTACAAAAAAGGACCACATGTGGTAGCTTTGTAGTCGCATTTAGCTCAAAATGCCACAACACGTCTACATTGCAGTCTCATTTGTATTTGCCTACAGTGACACATGACTATTCCCAGTATGACTACATGTAGTCACAAGTGTCAAATACGACTACAATGCGACTATTATGGTACTACAATGTGACTATAATTGTAGTCATAAATAGACGGTTTTCTTGTAGTGAAGGGTCCCTCCTAGTCTGAGAGCCAATGAAGTATGTCGCGAGCATGTTCATATGTACTTTCTACATTACCGACTTTTCATTTTCGTAATGTGTCATCTTTTATCGGTGTTATCTTCTTTTTTATGATTGAGGATAATCACATCAACGTATTAGAAGCAACAACATCGACAATAACTGCAGAACAACACATATAGCAGCAACAATTGCTGCTATTTTTTTCCTGTTGAATTTCATATTAGCTACAAATCATTGTATAAAATTTCTATTGAAAATATGTTATGGAATTAATAATTAATTCAAATCTCACATTCTAAGTGTATTTATATATCATATTATATAACTAATAATCATCCACATATTCTTTTATCTATGCATTTAAAAAATAAGGTGTGATAATGATTTTATCAAAAGTATTTAATACCACGTACATATGATTAGAAGGAAGTATTGATATTATCTTATAGTATATAATATTACGAATATATTCATATACTCAATTGTGCCCCCTCTTCAAGGAAGTTCCTAGTTTCACCTAGCATACATACATGTGTGTGTATGCATTGCAAGGTAATCGTCTGGATGTAATGATTTGGTTATGCGTGCGAGAATGTTGGTTCGTCAACAAACCTTGTCTAAGTCCCATATTATATTGCTTTTCTTGTATTTAAAAATCATTGGTTTTATATTATGATTAGTACTAGACTATCTCGGCCAAGGAAAGGATTATGACACTCCCTTCCTTCCATTTCAAGGTCATTCTATCTACTAGATTAATGATATAGAACTACTTGATCAAGTATTCTGACTTTTTGCCTTCCTCCAGTCGCTTGTGAAAACTCTTCGGTACATCTATTCGTCCTGCCCCAATTGGTGATGGGACAAAGACCTAGCCGGAACTTGATTTAAAGAGCTAAGATCAGGTTTCTTCTTGATAATAATGTTGAAAATCTTGGCATGTCGCTTTTCACGAAACTCACTTAGACTTCAATGTTGAAATCTTGTTCAGTCTTTTTAAGTTGAGGGCGAGTATATGTCTTGATCCCCTTTATTTTACTCGACATATTCTGTACTAGGAAAATGAAATGAAGTTTTGGTAGTCCAAGCCATGGAAGGAAATATCGGTGATATATTGCCGATATATCGCCGATATATCGATATCGACATGGGACCGATATGGGTACCGATATGGTGATATATCCTGATTTTCAGATATTTTCTTCACAAAGGCTCGTCGATATGGGCGACATTTCGATGATATATCGTCAATATATCGTCGAAATATCGTATTGATATATGATATCGAAATGATATCGACAGCGATACGATCTTCCATCTCCAAGCTCCCTCTTCTCGAAAAAATTGTCATTAGTGGATCTGAACATGCGTGTGTTTCTTTAAATATATACACATGTGTATAGGTGTGTTTGCATGTATGTGTATACATATACACACATGTACACCTTATAAAAACACCATCATTTAAGGAAATATAATCTATTCATACATCACTTCAAACTATGAAAAAATATTCACAAACACTTTACTTTTACAACTTGTTAGTATTACACACCATATACAATATTAGAAGAACATTTTATATCATACATTGCCTTACACTTGAATTGCCACTTATGATGCCTTTCATCAACCACTTGCTTTGTACTAGCAAGTGCTAGCATCATAGTGTTCAGAGGT
This sequence comes from Ottelia alismoides, assembly GCA_037367405.1. Lineage (NCBI taxonomy): Eukaryota > Viridiplantae > Streptophyta > Magnoliopsida > Alismatales > Hydrocharitaceae > Ottelia > Ottelia alismoides. Next base: position 1,223,195 of record JAZKJV010000340.1, read on the forward strand.
TCTCTACTCCCTCTCCATCTTCGTCAGAGAAGAAGTCTTCAACCACATGATCTTTATCGACTTCATCATCTTCCACATGCACTAGTAGCTGATCGTAAGGACGAGAAGAAGCATCTGAGACCATCGACGTGGTATCATCGTAGTATTCTTCATCTTCATCGCATACGTAATCATGATTGAATGAAGACGCAAGATACATTGTCCAGCCAGATTCGATGTCGCCTAGGTCTTCTTCGGCCTCGACCTCGTAAGCTAGGGAAGACTCCATTGGATGTATGTTAGATGGGTGAGAAGGGATATGTGGGTAGGGAAAGATTGCCTAGGTTTGTTCCCTTAATATAGAGGCAGATATAATGGTTTAGGGGACCCATATATAAGAAGTAGTGTCCCAAAGAGTTTCCATTGATTAATAAGTGTTCGAAGGACTTCCAATTATTGGTTGCTTTCGATATGAAAAGACCTCATTCTATGTGACCCAATTATTGGCCTCTTCATGTGTTGTCAAACCTTGAAATCTGTGCCATTGGTTACAGTAAGTACAGTATTTTTAGAAACTGTCACAAAAAGCTGTCTCTCACGATTAATCTGCCTTAAGATTTGTTTGTCATATGATATATGAAACTGATTCCTATTACATTCTAAATTGGCCAATGAACACGATCCCATACACTCTTACATCCAATTCTAAAAGAATCTCTTTGGATCCAAAAGGGGTGGTTATCCTGTGTTAGAGCACATGTTGTAACAACAGAGGATCTAGTCTTCACCTTCATTCGGATTTAATCAAATACCCAGATGATAGGATAATCCTTCAACAATCAACTAATATGTTTCAAGGATTCTAAAAACGGATGCCTAATTGTAGTACAGGTTAAAGAATAGTGAGGCCCGGAAACCTCTGAATGTGATTACCTAGGGAATCACAGGTCAATGAGAAGGAAAGGCTAGGGACAACGGATGAAAACGAATACGAATATATTCCATTCGATCCGCTATTATATGTTTTGGCATTCATATTCGTATTTGTTTTAAAGTAGATACATATATTTATGTAACTTTGACATTCGCTAATATTCGCATTCGTATGCATATATCTGTTTCCATACACAAAGTATTTTAATAGATTATTTATAATTGTGTATAATAATATTTTATAATTGCATTCATCATTGTTGATATAATTGTTATGAAATGAATATATTTGTTATATTTATTTTGTGTGTAAATCATAATAAACATATATATATATTCATTAATCAATTAATTAATATTTTTTTTATCATTATTCATATCCTATTCGTATTCATTTTCAAGGATATAACACATTTTTCATATCCGTTAATATTCGTATACGCATTCGTATCAATACTTCAAAATGGATAAGGATATGATCGTACCTATAGTTGTATCCATGTCGAACCGTTTTTATCCCTGTAGGGGACTAGTTGAAGGAGGGTAATCAAGTTGTAAATGTCCATCTATTTGTTTTTCAACGACGTAATAAAGTAGTGTTATAAGACATAATCAACACCAACACTACTACAAAATTGACTTAAGGCAACGAAAGTTCAACATTTGTTACCATATCATTCGTGATAATTTTCGTTACTTGCTTCTTTAAATTCCAGAGAATATTTTATCCATTGCTATATTCCTAGCAAGGAATCATGTAACAACGGTTATACATTGATATTTTCTTCTAATGGTTATTAAATTTAGCAACAATTTATTCAAATTTTAATGAATAAACCAACCGATAAATTGTTTACACACACACGAACCTTTAGCAACGAATATGACTGTATTGTTAATCACAAGAATAAAACCTAATTTTGCAACGAATAATATTCGATGTTATAAATTTAACATGGGAAGATACTGCAACCAATATCAAAATTATGTATTACCATAAATCAATTTTCTTGTATTATAATAAGGTGGAAACCTTTAATCTATAAAAGTGATACAATGGCAGCAGTTGATGTCAGTAGTTCAATTACAAAATATCTTATTATTGCAATAAGTGATTAGATAGTTATTAAAACTCACAAAGAAGATGTTCATACATCATGCGTCGGAATATGTAGGTATAACTTGCGAATCATTGAATATATAGCACTTATCTAATATCACTACAATAAAATTGAGCTATAGTGACGTTTTTTCAAGATCCTTCGCTAAATTAGACATTGTTAAATATGTAACTCTATTTCATTTCTTAAATCAGGATATATTACAAAGAAACTGTTGGGAGACGGGCGACAAGCTGCGCCGCCAATCCCTTTTGGATGGTAAATCCAATTCTTCGGAACACAACATCCATAGACCTGGGAACCATAACATTGCTATGCATAATTTTCTGGACCCTCTTAAGGAGCTCTACAGCTTCAGACGTCAAGAACCCAAAGGTATCAAACCCGAAAAGGATGAAGACATGTTGATTGTCAATACAAGCCTTCTCATGTTTAGCAACTTTGGCTAAGGCAGTTTTCTGTGCAGCGTATCCCGCAGTAAAAACACTTTTTATCAGACCAACTAATGGATACACTCCTGTTAAATCAACACATGCATGTTTTCCTCCAGCCCAACCAAAAATTAAAACATCTGCTGGTCTGCGTGTGGATCTCCCCTCGTGTGGACAGCATGCTCCCCAAAGGAGTCTAGGCAAGATTTGTGGCATACTGGGCATGCCTCATCTGTTGGAAATAGAAGAATCATAAGACAATATCTGAGAATAGTATGATACTTAATAGGTGACATATGCATTCCAAGACCATCAATAGGAATAGCTTGAAGAAAATCTTGAGAATGGTCAGATTGCAAACAACGAAAAATTACCTTTTGTTTAGCTGTCATGTCAAATTCATCCTCAAATTCTTTGACAATTTTGTTAAAAAAGGAACTCGCCAAAGCATTCTGGACTTTAGGGGGGACGATATCCTTGTTACCAAAATATGTAAGATCTAAAGATAGGAGTTTGACACGTAGACCCTCTAAGGCATCTAAAAAATCAGAATCAATATCACATACCCCACTGTCTCATAAAATATGGTCTTGAAGCATCCAAGATTGAGCTCTAGAGGCCACAAAAGCATACGAAGAAGCCTCAATAGCGGAGTGCAGTCCTATGCCACCGAGCATGTGGGTTGACATGCCCTTAAGCCAAACATGAGCTTGGCTGAACCCATACAAGATTGTAGCAAAAGAAATTCACTATGTGGGTCATTCAACTGGGGGAGTAATTTCATTAATTCAACAGCTTTGTGGCACTCCTCGTAGCCAAGTCTTCAACAAATCCTTTGTCCATGCTCATTGCACCTCCAAGCAGTTTCACTCCTAGCACATGCCTTCCAATATCAGTAGGAGATAGTCCTTTACGGACCTTCTGTCCATCACATGAAGGCCAGAAAAGCTCAATTTTCTTGATATTCAGAACAAGTCCCAACTCAGGGACTCTGCGTTGTATAATGTCAAGCACCTTGGCCACCTCTAATGTGTCCCCGATGATGGTCCCATCATCAAGATACCACGCATGGAGAAGGAATTTAGAATTGTCTCTGATCTCATGAATAAGTGGGTGCAATGCAAGAGAAAATAGAAGCGGACCGAGTGGATCACCTTGCTGCATGACGATATTATTTGTTGGAAATGAGTTTTCGTACTCGAAATTAGCAACGAATATCATATCTGTCTTTATATCATTAACAACGGTCCATATAGCGACATTTATCCATTGCTATTTTTCAAAATATCAAGTAATCGTCGCTAATTTTTTAGTTCAAAATTCAACGACGATTTAATTAGAAATTTGAAAAAATATAGCACAGATAAACATCGCTATGTGAATTGTTGCTAATGATATAACGACATATATATATATATATATATTCGTCGTTAATTTTGAGTACGAAAAATCATTTCGCAACGAATAATATCGTCGTTATATATTTAACGGCAGCTTATTTAGTGTCAGATTTTGAAAAAAACTGTCATTTATTGTAATGTATCGAATAAGTGATTAGATAGTAATTGGGAATATTGCAAGAAGATGACGTTTTTTCCATTATGTCCATATCACTTATCCAGTAGTGTGATATCTTTGCCATGACTGGCTACAAATGCCTCGTTTCTGCAGACCCGACCTTTGAAAGCTTCTGCACACGGTTTTGTGCTGCCTGTTCCACAGTGCATCTACGTAAGAAGACCACAGATTTCGTATTTGCTTGTTGCGGTCATTACTCCTGTTCTGATGATTAGTGCCAACTAGATGTGAAAGCATCTGAAAGTGTACTGCATGTGCAATTTCCATGCAGGGTCGAAAACTTGTCGTCCGCGTACTCTCTGTGGGATAAGGTCTAGGGTTTGGAGGACAGCTCAGGATGGGCTTAGGGTGAGCTGGTGAGGACGATCGTTCTCAAGTGGACTTGTGGACGCTAAAGAGATAGCGTGTAGACGATTTTTCTTGGAATTTTTCAGTTTAGATGAGTGAAGTAGTACTTTAAACTGCTAGTTGTTTTTGTTTGTTTTTGTTTGATTTGTTTATTTAAATTGACTTAGAGTATGTGGTTAAAAGACTATGCGTATGATACCATCTTAAAGTGATATAAATAGTCATCTAGCAGTGTGTACTTACACTTATACTGGCTAAAAGTAGATGCAACTAATCATATGAGTTTAGAACAGTCATTATTCCTCTAAAGAAGTTAAAAAAATAGATAAAAATAAAATTCACAAAAAGATTAACCAATTAATTTGGTGTTCTTCCCCGACACTTTCACTTTGCACTCAAGGCTTATTGAGAGCTTTAACACTTGGTTTATGAAGTCCAGAGACTAAGAGACCATCTTAATCATTAGGGTCTAGACTTAAAATCTTAAACTTCCCTAGTTAAAGAGATTTGTGTGCTATATTGCATGTCCAATCTCCTCTTTAAAGAATATGATCATCACTCACTTGCACGACTGTGTTTGTGATTGAGATGAGTTGAGGTTTTACTTGAGGAATTGGGATTTGAGATTCATGTTTGGAGCTAATATGATGATACTCGAGGATGGGATAAGATTAATGAATGTTTCATGAAACATGAGTGTCAGCATCTTAGTCAGTAAGGCTTCATGAAACGATGGTGGGATAAGATTTATGGCTCAATTTCTTTTGACAGACGCAGTGATCGGTAAAAAAATAAATTGTGTTGAGTTGATAAGGCACTTGAGATATATCTTGTTCCAATGAGAGGGAGAAAAGAAATGATACAATCCCTATATATCCATTATCTGGCTTTCCATCCACACTTTAAAGTCTGACGGACTAAAGAGATGGTGGATTGAAGTAAGACTACATTCAATATCTAGTGTTAAGGATTGAGTCTTTAGGAGATTCTCCGATATTAAAACTTTAGGTGGCACCTTGACTCTACTCTCGTGAATGCAGTCAACACTTAACTCATACCTCTTGCATATATCTATACATTTAGAGTCTAATAATTAGAGGAGTTGAGTTGTTTTTATTATGACCCGGTTGAGTTTAGAGTCTTAGGATCTCTAATACAAAGTGTTATGATTTTTTAAGCCTTGTTTCTTCACACACACATGTTAGGGATTTCACTGATTAGTCTAACTCTCTAATTAATTATTTATTTCATTAGCTCGAGGACAAGCTTAGCTTAAGTATAAGGGATGATGAATCCCAGATTCATGTACTTTATTCTCTAGGTTTATCTCCCTAGTTTAAGAAAACTAATAAAAATTACCGACAATTATCACTTTATTCCCAATTATTATGCTATTATTTTATGTATTTATTAATTATTAAAAATCCAATAAAAATAGAATAATATCGTACATATTATTTTAACATAATTCATAAAATAAAATCCATAAAAAGAAGAAAAGAAATTAAAAATAAGTAATTTATTTCATTAAATTACTTGCACAAAAATTTATATTTATAGATAGCTTATTTTTCTTTGAGTTCTACATGAAAGTTATAGATCTCATAGAGATCTCGAACTTTCATGTTGAATACTTTTCTAATTTTTATCTTAACTAATTTTTATTCATTTTCTATTGTATTTTTTAGACCTTTGAATAATGATTGGTCCATGTGGTGCCTCATCCTTCATCCATGTGGCCCGGCCTTGGCTTGACACCCGTACAATCTGACGATCTGGGTTTGTCCTTACCCATTTCACTCTCATCCACCCAATGAGATCATCAGATCTCATCTAGGACACCCCTTGGTGCTCCTTCTAGATCCATTAGATCGTAAGATCCAGTAGTTGCAGAGCATCTTTAACCTCCAATGTCTCTGCATCAACTGTTGGACCTACTAACCTCTCGTCATTTCCCTGATTTCGTCAGTACTCCTCTCCCTTGGATTCTTACACTATTCATTTCTCCTAACTTCCCTCATCTTCGCCTGATTTTCAACCACCATCTCCGATCCATCTCCGCCAACCTCCATGTGGTTGAAACCACTGGTGTTCCCGCCTAGAACCTCCGAAATCCACCTACAAATACAACTTCGCTGCCTAAGGAGGTGATTGTCGACCCTAGCACGAAGTAACTCCCATCCATCCCTCTTCTTCGTGATAGAAAGAAGGAGGTTGATTGAGCGATAATAAATGTTAACTTCTAGTGTCGACCCATGGCTAGAATACCCACGCTACAGTCGTGTTCGACCGTACGAGCTTCCTAACATTGTAGCTCAGGTATGAAGTGTTGACCATGGGTCGAGAGCGATGCCCCAAGCCACCTTCTCCATCCTAACGACCTGATGAAACTCCGGGAACCGCATGTCTAGGTTAGTTTAATTCTTTTGTTTGTTTTTAAATTTTTGCCACATGCTCAGATTATTTCTTCGACGTTGGTCTCTTCTCCAACCTTTGTCATAGGTCTGTCATATACACGGAAGATTTTGTCCTAAGTGTTTCTTTTTCTTTCATCAATACAACTTCAATCCATCTTCTCCTCCAGCAATGGCAGAAAACCTGCCGGATCCTTCATGTTCTTTGCACTGATCAGCTCCCAATTCATTTCACTCACATTTCCTTCGCACATACGCACTTCAATCTTGTGTCAACTATCTTTTGCTAACATCTATAGGTTGAAACCTTTCAATGGTCGGGATTTCTACATATGCTCCGTTCTAGAGGCTGAGCTACGATGTAGATGCATCACCACAATGAACCAGACACTTCCGCACGACCTTCGAGCTTCCAGCATCTTCGCATCTTCTTCATAAAGGTTCCACAATCTCTGGTGAGGAGGAAGGATCCTAGAGGAGCTTTTCACGTTCCTCCATAGCCAAGCGATCATCACCACGAGGCAGAGGAGGAGAAGGACTGTTGAGCGTACAACTACTGTTGGATCAAGCCAAAGTGGGTGCAATCTATCAGTCAAGAAGTAGCCACATCTCCACATCCAACCCTGCAGCCTCAGGTATGACGAACCTCTGTCAAAGCATAAGCACTTGACACGTGTCCTAAGCCACATATTTCAGCATGAGTCTGGAGTTGCAAGTGCTATGTGTGTGCAACTGGAAAATTATAGTGCCTCCGCACAAGTTCTCATTATTGTAGAAATACCCCCACATAGTGATGAACGTCAAATTTGTCTCTTTAATAATGTAAGGAGTTGTCGTAGTATATGAGATAAATCTGGTTCAGTAAAAACCAAATTACTTAGCAAGTTTACCAAGGTCGAACTCAGAGACACGAGCCTCTTCGTCTATTTATCAAATATTATCGATTAATTGATGTGAGATTATTTTATAAGTCTTAGGTCTTCATGTAGATGTAGAATACAATGTAGATGCAATAATGCAAAGAAATACAACTAGACTCGCAAATAATGATGCATGTTGTTTTTGTGATTTTTCAATGTAATTATGAGATTATGCATGAGCATAATGCATGATTAAATGTAAAGGATATGCATGCAAAAGACAAATTAAAAAATTTCCCTACATAATATGAGCACAGATTAGGATTCCGATTTAGAGTCAAATTGAGCAAAGGAATTACGATCAAGCATCTACTAATGACAAAGAATTATAGAGCATGGGACACTTTATGCCATCAAAATTTATCGCATTCAATTAAGTTATAAATCATTGATTAAAATATGCCATACAAAAGAGAATAAAGTAAGCATCAAAATGAAATTGAAATTACTCAACTCAGACTTAATATGCACAAGATATGAAGTAACAATGCAAGGGGAATAATTGTAATAAAATGCATAAAAACAAAGGATAAATAAATAGGACCCTGAAAGTACCTATTTGTAATATCCAAAACCCGAAGGGGCCCCTGTGTAATTTATCATTGTGCATGGGGACCATTCAATAATTAAAGAAATCCAACAGTTACAAAATGTCAAGGTGCGCATGTGATGCACGCGTGCTTGAACCTCTTTGTAATTCTAGAAAGGTTCGGGGTGCTTTTTGCAAAATACACAACCCCTCACATGCCATGCACACGAGGGCTAGGCTCGGAGGGGCGGATCAAGCTCGGGATACATGCTATCTCTTGGTGGCTCGTGGAGTGGCTAGGAGGTATGAGCCTCTTTACTTTGGTGCTGGCGACGTGGCTCCATCAGGGCCGTTGGATGGCCACCGCAAGGCACCATCCAACGGCACATGTTCTTCTCCTCAACTAGGGAAGTGGTGGCGTAAACAGGGCTCCGACATGCTCGTCAAAGCCCCTTCGTGCTCCTCCACGGTTGTAGATGGTCCATAGACCTCAGTAGTCCTCTGGCGAGGATTGCCGACTTGAGGGGGAGCTCTCAGGATAGCTGCTGATGGTGGTCAATATCGCCTCATCAGAGAGATTGCTCGAGATCAAAGTTGAGGCACAACATTCGATCATTAAAGATGGGGGTACCTACAAGCGTCAGAGAATAGCCGAGGCATGTGCAAAGTGGATGCGAGTGAGGTGAAGGTGAGTGGAGGCCTGATTGGGTGAAGGACGCAGAGGTCAATAGCTTCTTATTTGGCGGAGCGGGAAAGAAGGGGGTGGGTAATGGAGGTTCTGGAGACGGGAAGAGGCGAGATGAGGGGTTGGTGAAGATGAGGGTGATATGATGGTGCTTATGGGTGATTGGTGGCCGATGAGGGTGAAGGTAGGCGACGGAAAAATTAGAAGAAAATAAGATAACAGTAGAGAGCAGAGTACCTCATCGGAGAGGAGAGTTGGCGGAGGCAGTTGTCTGGGCTGAGGCTCATTGAACCTCAGAGTTGTCGCACAATAAGGGCGACCAAACTCGATGCTCAACGATTCTTGGAGGCATCACACCAGGGCAGGTGGTCGTCTTCACCTTGGCCACCGCCCTCCACTGTCACCGGAGGGATGTGGCAAGCTGGGCCAACACCTGCTGAGTGGTGGATGAGGGTAGACATGGGCGGAGAAGGCAGTTAAATAGGAGGAGAAGGTGGGGGTTACCTGTGGTGATTAGGCGACTTGGAGTGCCCGGTGAGAGACGTTAGAACGAGGGGTGAGAGGAGTTAAGGGTTGTGTGTGGATGTAGGAAGGAACGACTATGGAGGGAGAGTGTTATGGAGATGAGAGGTAAGAGGATGGTGGTGCTAAATACGGAAGGGGGAGAAGGGGGCGTGAGGTGTAATGGACGAGGGAGGGGAAGGTGTAGAGAATGAAGATGATGTTGTAGCTGTTGGATCTCGCTATCCAACGGCCAAGATTAGGGCACGAGTGGAGGGCCGGTAAAAAAATACCTTAAGGTGATATGCACACTGACAAGGGATAGCAAAAAGAACCCTAGACGAACAAAGAAGCACATACTCTCTATTGCTACATCTCGCTTGATAAAAAATAAGATACCAAGAAATAAAAGAGGCATGGATGCTCACTTTGTGACTAGCCAGATCAATGAAATCAAGTTTGCCCGAACACTATTAGACAATGGCTCCTCCATTAATCTCAGTTCACAACTCTATATGAGCATCTAAATCTAGGTCCTCTTAAGAAGTCTACAGCCGTACTTCAATTTGCAGATACATCAACTAAGAGACCTAGGGGGAGATTAGAAATGGTGTCATCAACATAGAGGGACAAAATTACCCAGTAGATTTCACAATACTTTACATGAATGTCCCTAGAAATTAGAAAGACTCCCAAATGATACTAGGGAGACCCTTCCTTAGGACTGCGAGAGCTGTATTCGATTACACATCAGAGAGAATCCAGTTTGGAAAAGTTGAACTTAAAATGAAGCAAACTAGGTTTCAATGACTTGACACTGAGTCTAGAACCTTGTCTGAAAACTCAGAAGCTGAGACAGAAAATACGGAAGCAACAGTTGGTCCCTAGGGACAGAACCCAGCTGCAATGATAGAATCACACATCTGGAGTGGACATTATTGATTATTTAGTCTGCCGGCTCATCCATGCATCTATATATACTCTAGGAGACTCATAGGTCCCTCTTGACCTATCAGTCCATTCTCCTTAAGGACAATCCCAGAGTGAAGTACATAGATCGGGCGCGACGCTTGTCACACCAAATTCCATCTTTAGCGATCCGATCCCCGAAACAATTAAGATGGTGCCTGATAATGATACTCAGCAAACATCCACATCACAACCAGAATCAACAATGTTGGAGCCAGATTTTGTGAATGATATAGACTTACCCGAGCTCAAACCATGTCCCTCTACTCTCAAGTATGCCTTCCTTGCAGGAAATAAGGGACAATTTCCGATCATCATCGGTTCACATCTGATCGAAGAGCAGGAGATCCGCTTGCTTAAAGTTTTAGAGAAAAATCATAAGGCTATAGGTTGGAGATTATAAGATCTTCTAGGGATTAACCCAGCCCTCTGTTCACACCATATTTACCTTGAGGATAATGCTAAACCCTCCCGTGAATGACAACATAGGTTGAATCCAAATTTATGGGAAGTTGTTAAGACTAAGATCAAAAAATGGTGTAAGGTTGGCTTCATATATCCCATGGCAGACTCCAAGTTGGTGTCATCGTTGCATGTCATCTCAAAAAAGTTGGGACTTCATATTATCACCAACAAGGAGGGAGAGGAGATCACGACATGCGTACCATGTCGTGTAGTGTCTGTGTGGATTACAGATGCCTGAATGCTGCAACAAAGAAGGACCACTTTCCGCTGCCTTTTATTGATCAAATTTTGGAGAGATTGGCAGGGAGAGAATACTTTTGTTTCTTAGATGAGTACTCGGGCTACAATCAGGTATACATCTCCCACGAGGACTAAGAAAAGACTACTTTTACATGTCCTTTCGGCACTTACGCATTCAAGCGCATGCCTTTTGGGCCTGGTAATTTTCAGCAGTGCATGATTGCGGTTTTTGCCGAAATGGTTGGAGATTTCTTAGAAGTCTTCATGGATGACTTCTTGATCCATGGTGATTCATTTGATGATTGCCTAGCACACCTGGATTGAGTCCTCCAAAAGTGTAGGGAAGTGAATCTAGTGCTCTCTTGGGAAAAATCCATTTCATGGTAAAAGAGGGCATTGTGTTGGGACATGTCATCTCCAAGAAGGGAATGGATGTTGACCTTGCCAAGGTGGATGTAATCAAGAAACTCGAGCCACCTACCAATGTTAAACAAGTGCGATCTTTTTTGGGACATGTCGTATTTTATAGGAGATTTATTAAGGTTTTTTTCTAAAATTGCTTGACCGCTAACTGACCTCTTAGGGAAAGACACCGAGTTCCTAGTAGATCATAAGTGTCTTGAAGCCTTTGAGCTGCTCAAAAAGAGGATCATTGAGACTTCCATCCTACAAGCCCACGACTGGTCTCTTCCCTTCGAGATCATGACACATGCTTCAGACTTTACAGTAGGGGTTGTGTTAGGACAAAGAAAATATGGAATTTTGTATGTTATTCACTATGTAAGCAAAGTTTTAGATCCAGCTCAGAAAAATTACACTGTAATCGAAAAGGAAATGCTTACAGTAGTCTTTGCCTTGGAGAGATTTCGATATATACTTCTAGGATCAAAGGTAATAGTATACACAGATCACTCAACCATCTGATATTTAATGACGAAAAAAGATGCCAAAGCACGTCTCCACAGATGGATACTCTTGCTTCAAAAATTTGATTTGGACATTTAAAGATAAACCTTTGCAAAATATTCTATACTTAGGATTACTTAAGCCTAAGTGTAGGGGGATCACCGATTTCTATTGATTCTATTCTTTTATTTGTCATTGTCATATAGCATTCTTTTCACTTCTCCATACTCATCTCGAGTTATGTCTTCCTTCATCGCTCTCTGATCACTCTGAGGACATCGTTCAAGCAAAGTATAAGGGGTGGCATATATATTAGATATATGTTAGCCATAACTCATACTTTGTGTGTGTTAATATGGTTAAAAATCGCAATAATTTTCAAAAATTTCTCGTATAAATATTTGCAAAAAACTTTATGAAAATTATTTTTGTATAAATGTTTGCAAATTGTTTTGATTATAAAATTTTTGTAAATATTTGTATATCAAAATTGTGTATATAGTACAAAATTTTTGAAAAATATTTGAAAATAAATGCTTACAAAAATTTGTTTGTAAATATTTGTAAAAATATTTTGCACTGCTTTTTCCTTATTTCATACATTTTGAAAATTCAAAAGTTTCCATAAAAAATTGCATATTTTCGAAACTATTTCCACAAAAAGAGTATTGTACATACTTGAATTCTTCAGAATCATGGTTGACATTTAAACTAGTCTAAAATTAAATTGAAAAATGGAGCTTGGTTATGATCTTAATCCACTTAACTTCAGAGGAACCTTATAGGATTTGGCATTAAGACTTATCAGGTCCATAGCGACTTAGTTCTTCAAGTCCACTAGGCTATATTCACATGTTATCTTGATAATACTAAGTAGAACACTTAGCAACTCACGCATGACTCTCAGAGACAATGGCTTGACTTGGACACACACTTTAGACGTAGCTCAACATGGGTGAGGTGGTAAGGAGGTAGAATCCTTTGGCTTGGAGTAGCATACGAGGGTAGTACAGCTAGCCGTAACCTCTCGTCCTCCTCTAGGGAGGGAAGTGCACCTCAACTTGGTCTAGTAGCATTGAGTTCTAAAGACATAAGACTATGGGTCGCAATAGAGCTACAAAAGAGGGATAGTCTACTAGTTCAAGAAGAAAAATTCCTTATGTACATGCTGCACAATGTAAGTATGTTTTATATATGAACATAAAAAATGTGCAAAATTATGAAAAACTCCAAAAATGGGTTAGGCCTGGTTGAAAATAAAATGCATACCGGAGTGTATATAGAAAAGAAGCAAAGCTTATGTATTCCACTATCTCATCTCAGGGAAGCTTTCATATGGAGACTTGGCTACCCTAGTCAAGCTCCAAGGGATACATGGCTACATTGTTCACAGTCCATTCTCTTCTTTCCCCTCTTCTTGAGATGGTGTACTTGAACTTAGAAGAGAATACCTTGCTCCTCAAGGAAAGAGTTGCTAGACTAGGGGACTAGAATTAAGTTGTTGAGTGAGGTTGTTTCTTCACCATTTCTAAGGTGGGGAGCTATATATCACTTACACAATATAAGTAAAGATTCATAGTCATTATAGCTTGCGTATGTAGACTTGTTCTGACCTGCAGGTTGTTGAGGAGACCTGACCATAGAACCATGGAACTTGGGGGTTGTTGAGTCATAAACCCGTTTCCCGATAAGGTTTCTCCAAACTAACAATTCAAAGGTCTGACTGAGCTCCATACTCCAAGTGAATGAAGACAAGTTTAATAATCAACTTTGGTTCCTTCTTTTTCTTTTTCTTTTCTTATTTTCACTTCTTTGTTAAATAAGTGTTTGCTAAGGGACTAGCAAAGGTAAAGTATAGGAGGATGAATCTACGATTCTCATTCTTTATTCTTTTATTTTAGCTTTATCTTTTAGAAAAACCTTCTATAACTATATGCGAATTCAATATATTAACATTGTACATATCTTTGTAAATATTGCATAATTAACACATATTTTCCAAAAATGAAAGAATAAAGAGAAAAGAATAACAAAGAATGAGTTATTTGGAATAAATAATAGCTAGCCCAAATCCCAAAGAGAAGGTCAAGCCTTGATCTGAATTACAAGAAATAAGTAGAGGGAGATAGGGTACATTGTATATTGTACACAACACATATACCTACAAATAAATATTTATTTTACACTTTTTCACACTTGTATATACACTTAATAATAAAATAAAAATAAAATAAAAATAATAAAACATAAAATAAATTAAAAATAAAATATAAAGATCATTGTACAAAAATCATAAGTGTGTATAGTATAGACAATACCTATTTATTTATTACCCTGAATTAATTTATAAAAATCAAATAAAAATTATTTTATATTCTTAAAAATTATTTTGTAAATAAATAAAATATAAAATAAAACTTTTTTGGTAAAAATAATAAAATAAAAATATAAAAATAAATTATATATGCATATTATACCGGTGTATAATAAACCATATTGTATATATCGTACATATGATGGCATAAAAATAATTAAAAATCATAGAAAAATACTTGATAAAATAATTTAATTTTAATAACTTTTTATTTTAAAATCATTTATTATTTTTGTATTTAATATTCTTTTATTTTGTAAATCCTTTTTTATTGGTCCACGACAGATTGTTTACCTCGGTCAACCCCGCCTTCCAGCTGACCTAGCCTGATCCATCTTCATCGGACCCATTTTCTCCCCATTACCCCGATCGGGTCAAACCTCCATGGGCATCGATTCCAGTGCCTGATTATACTCCTATGATCCATGATCCTCGCGAATCCCTAGGCGCATCCAGATTCCCTAAGGTTTTGTTGAATCTTCCGATCATTCCAGACCCTAACTTGCCCCTATAAATAATCTCCTTCATCCCTCAAGCTCGGGAGCTTGTTCCTCACCACCTTCTTGCTCCCTAACCACCTAGAGATAAGTGTTAGGAGTTCGGAGCGCCCTTTGGAGCCTCATTTTGTGCTCCGTTGAGCATATCTCGGCACGTGGCCAGAGTCCTCCATCATAACAAGCCTCCCGACCTCCCACAGCTTGGTTTAAGCCATAACCTCGCCCTCGTCCTCACTTAAAGCCCTGAACACATCAGAATCTTCAGGTAGCCCTTATCTCACCCGCATTTTCCATTTCATCTCGATTTAGTCCATATTCAACCCTGCCAGTTCATCAACTTCGACCAGCTGGTCAGAGCCTCATCTAGCATACCTACCTGCACTGATCCACACATGACTTCACTATCACCCTTCCAGTGCACCCTGATCACCATGGATCCTACTCATCGGAGCGGGATTAGGCTCGTTTTCCCTCCTCCTCCTTCGTCGGAAACCAACTCCCACTCCCCCGACGCTTCTGTGATCTTCATATGCAATAAAATGGACCATAGCAAATTCCCCGAGTCCTTCTACACTTTGAAGGTGTTGGTTCGCATGTGGAGAACCATTCAGACCCCTAGCTGCTCAGGCGGAGCAGCTCTAGGAGGAGTACCAACACTCTAACCATCTGATCGTCGCCATTCGCATCGGAGCCATTCATTCGACGTGGAGCATCCTTCAAAAGGTGATGGACCCCTTGGAGAAACGATCCAACCACCCCGCTCGACGCCCATCTTCGATCGAAGATCCACTGCTACATGTTCTTTCAGCAGGCTTCGCACCTGTCAGATCTGAAGGAGCTCCCCATACTGAATATGAGCTGCACGATTATGCCCTTTTCTAGAGCGCCAGATCAGCTTTTGATGTGGATTTGACATGACACTCACCTACGATCAGAGCCATCAGATCTACATCCTAACGGCTCATCAGAACCGTACGTTAGATCTACTACTAGAACTGTCAGATCTTTTTGCAAAAGCACATCAGAGCAGTAGGTTGGAGCATGCACCCTGTACGCGCCTAAGGGTATATTTACGTTTTATCCATGCATGTATTTTATTTCGCTTTATTCCAGTAAATAAAATGTGTATTTAAGATTATTTACAGTCAGACCCCTTTGATTTCTCTATTTGCACTTTAGTCCAGTCGAGTTTATATCATGTGTAGCTTCACGTATTTTTTGGGATATTTGCAATTTATGCGTTGAACATTCTATTTGTTATGGAATGAAAGTATATTTTGAGTATTCGCATTCGTACCCCTATGTGTTGTGAGTCACGTGCTGCGCATGAACTGTCTGTATTATTTGCATATTTTGCCTTGGATTTTTAATATTTGTTATCGGCTTGGCCATAGAACTTAAAGGTATTTACATTTTGGTCCCTCTGCACCAGTTTTTAATTACTTGTTTTTCATTTAATGCAATAAATATTAAATTGACTCCATAAATTGCCTAAAAATTACCCGTAGTCTCTGATTGCACGTTTTATTTGTGGTAATTTTTGCTTATTGATTTTCCCTTCTTTTTATTATAAAAAATTCAAAAACACTAAAAAATTGTTGTGTTTGTCTTTGAAAATTATAAAAAATTGAAAAATCTTCCAAAAATTCGATAAAAAAATTTATGTAGTTGTATTTTAGTGTCTTTTAACACCACTATTAGTTTTGCTTGAAAACACCATATAAAAACCATAAAAATTGCAAAAAGTTCTAAGAATAATAAAATTATAGGAAAATTCAAAAATATGGATTTCAGTCTCTGTTTGTTGATATTTACTTTCTCATAAAAATCACCTCCATGAGTTTTGGGCATTTTAATTATTTTTAACTTGCAAATTACTCCTGGTTGTGCACTACTTATTGTTTTTGACACTGTTTGATTGTTAGAAAATTATAAAAACATTTAAAATTGTATATAAATTATAAAAAATAATATAAAACATATAAAACCAAAAATATTTTTATTATAATTTTTTGAGTGTTTTTGACTTAATAGAAAAATACAAAAAGAGTGTGTGTGAGTCTTTTCATTCCCTGTTCTTGTTTCTTTCTTATCTAAAATTAAGAATTTGAAAAAACTTAAAACCACTAAAAAGACTTTTATTCTCGAAATCTCTCTACTTTGCTTTTAATTGTGATCCTTGTGTTCGACCGTGGTCGCTATACCAGATAAATAAAAGTAGCGAAACCACTTAAATTTGATTGTTTCATCTCTTATTTTTTTTCTCATTGATCGATTTAATTGATTGAGGATAACGACAATTGATTTATTTGTTCCACCTTAGTCGATCAAAAAATGCATCATCACTGGGTCTTCGGGTCTAGGGTCACTCAACATCTATGGTGCCTCATTTTTTCCTTTTCTTCCTTTATTTTTTTCTTTTAGGATTAAATACATTAAATATATAATATTTTATACAATTTTTGTACAATTTACACAGTATTTATTTTGATAAATTAATGATATATATATGTATTTAGCTAGGGATTTCAGGCCAAAATGAAAGAATAAAGGTGATGAAATGGAGATTCATCACCCCATATACGTACCTTTGCTAGACCTAGCAAACACTTATTCCTATAAGTGTAGAAAAGAAAATAAAAAAAAGAAAACTTAGATTGATCTTAACTTTTAAACTTTTTCATGATATCAAAGTTTGGAGCTCAATCAGTCCTTTGGATTTTTTGTTTGGTTGAAACCTTACTGAAAACCGTACTTGAAACACAACAGCCTCTAAGAATCACAAAACTATGCCCAAGTCTCCTCAAAAGCCATGTCAGAACAAGTCGATGTCATACATAGTCCCTTATGACTATGAATCTATCTTGTATAATGTGTGTGATATGTAGCTACTCTCGGTTGGAGCAGTAAAAGTCAGGATTCTCCATCATAGTGACCCTAATTTCCAAATCCAATAACTCTTTTCTCGAGAAAAGGGGTATTGCCTTCTAAGTTCAAGTACAATCAGCTCAAGAAGAGGAAGAGGAGAATGGACAGTAGCCAGTGTAGCTACCTATCCTAGGATGATTGACTATTGTAGCCAAGTCATCCGACTGTAGGCTCACTTACAGATTTGACTTTGAAGCTCAAGCTTGCTTATTGATAATATACATGCTTCAATATGAATTGATTTTTCTTTGACTTTTTCTTGACTATTTTTTTGGATTTTTTTATTTTTGCATTTTTGAATACTATATACAACAACATTTACATAATGACCTTTCCTCTAGAGATAGTAGACTATCCCTCTTTTGAGGTATTATTGCAACCCACAACATTTTATCATTAGACCTCGTGACTACTGGATCAGGTTGGGTACAATGGTCGAAGAATTGTGACTTCTGATGTTCCCATTGGCTTGTGTTTCATACCGACAAATCCAGCCCTCTACCACTTCAACTAAGTTGAGCAATGTGCAAGGTGCAGGTGTGCAAGTTAGGTCACTGTCGACAAGAGTCGTCTATGTGTTCCAAAATATTTTACTTAGCTAGTCAAGACAACACTGAACCAATTCCCATGGTCTCAAAGAATTAAGTCTAGTAGATCTGAAGTGCCTCAATTCCAATTCCTTAAAGGTTCCTATGATTAAGTGAATTATGGTCCAACCAAGCTCTAAGCTTCAAATTTTATTTAGACTTGTTCAATTGTTATTATCAATCTGAGAAATGCAAATGCTATGGAATGCAGGTAAAAATCTTTTTGTGAAGCAATTTTCTGACTTTGAACTTTTTATGGGATTTTGGAAAAAGTTTTTCAAATTTCTGCAAGTTTTTGAAAACATTTCGCAAAATTTTAAGGGTTTTTGGTTTTGCAATTTTCGGTTGATTTATTCAAAAGGGTTTAAAAAATATGTGCAGATATTTACATGGGAGTGCCTCTTCTTATTTACAAGAATTAGGTTCAAGAATGAACACTAATTATTTACACAAATGCAAATAGTCATTATTACAAGGTTCTATACACAGAATTTATAAAGAATTTTATTTATTTGGTTTATATAAATGAATCTCAAAATAGTTTGAAAATATTTTTACAAATACTTAAAAAAATTATTTTGAAAAATAATTTGAGAAATATTTTTTGACAAACATTTAAAAATTTGAAAATCATTTTGTAAAGATTTTTCAAACAGTATGTATAGATTTTTCAAACTATTTCCACAACCATTTTCCAAATAATTTATAAATAGATTTTCATAGAATTTTATTCACACAAAGAAAATAATTTTTTACAAACAAAATATTTTTACAAAGGTTGAAAATATTTTACAAAAAAATTCCAATTTTGAAAGATATTTTCGACCCATTTTCAAACATTTTATGAAATATTTTTAACCGATTTATTAATCAGTATATAAAAAGAATTTTGATGTGCACTTTAATTTTTATTAATTACATATATTATTAAAAATATGAAAGTATGAGTTATAGAAAATATATATACAACGTACATATGACCCTCCTATACTTAGATTGAGCTATATCCTCATATATCCTAAGTACATCAATGATAAATGGGATGGGTGAAGCTTTCAGAAGAAGGAGAGAATGCAAAATAAAAGGAAGAAAAAGGTGACTAATCAAAAATATTTTTGGATTCCTCGTCTGAATCTTCAGATGTTGCTGCTGGAAGTTCTTCATTGTAGATCACTTGAATAGAGTCAACCACTGATAGGAAGGTATCATGCTCGAGATAAGGCTTCAGAAGCTGTCAATTAATGACGAAAGGTTGCACGTCAGCTGTCAATCTGAATATAATTATGATTCCATTTTCATGCACATGCTTCGATATAAATGGTCCGGTCCACTTACTTTTCAACTTCCCTACAATAGTTTCAACTTTGCATGAAACAACCCGTCCTTATGACTAGGTTTGAAAGTCTTGTGGCAGATGTGCTTGTCATGCCACTTCTTGACTTTATCTTTATACATACAATTGATGTTGTATGCGAAGTTGCGAAATTCGAGAAGTCTGTTCAAATCTAGATTCATGTTCTTTCCTGCTTTCTTCGGATCCAAATTGCACATATTAATCACCCACAAAGATTTGTGAATCATCTCGATGGGAAAATGGCATGGCTTTTCGTATATCGGATGGTAGGAAGACATTCCCAAAGGTGACTTGTATGTAGTCCAATAGGCCCAGAAAACGGAATCAAGCAGTTGAGACCAATTCTTTCTGTCTAGACGTACAAGTTTATGAAGAATAGTCTTTATCTCCCTATTCAAATATTCTGTGAAACCATTAGATTGTGGGTGGTATAAAGAATCTACTTAATATTCTATGTAGTACTCCTGAGTCAGTTTCTTCACTTCTCTATTAATGAAATGGCAACCCCCATCTGATATAAGAATTTTGGGGATCCCAAACTTTGTAATGATGTGTTCTTTCAAGAAATGAAAATGGTGTGACTGCCAACGGCTCGGGTTAGTATAGCCTCCACCCAATAGTTTACATAATTGATAGCAAGCAGAATATACTCATAACCCTGACTATTGGGAAATGGGCCCATAAAGTTAATGCCTCATGCATAAAAATGTCTGAGTCTAAATGTACTTCAGAGGCATTGTGTCTCTCATTCTGATGGTTCCTCCCATCTTCTGACAGTCATTACACTTTTCATAAAATCTTCTGCATCTTTGAACAAGGTCGGCAACCAAAGTCTGTGTTATAGCACTTTTGTTATTGTACGCTTCCTAGAGTGGTGCCTTCCTGATTTTCAGGCATGGCAATGCTTGAGGACACTATGAACTTTCTCCTAAGGAATGCACCTTCTCCATATGCTATCTATCCCCTCACAAAAGAGATATGGATCCTACCACTGATAGAAATGAATATCCGACAAAAATTTGTTGACTTTCAGCTTCGACCAACCTTGTGGAGTTCTCTTGGACACAAGATAGTTCACAATATCTGCGAACCATAGGAGTGAAGTGACTGACAGAATAACCTTATCTGGAAAGGTTTCATTGATTGGTAACATGCTCTGCTCAAGAGTATCAGGCTCTGGTAATCTTGACAAATGGTCTGCCACCCACATTTTTAACTCCATGCTTAACATAGATTTCAAGATCAAATTCCTATAATAAAAGATTCCATCTGATCAACCTTGGTTTGGCATCCTTCTTGGCTTGTAAGTACCTGATGGCAGAATGGTATGTGTACACAATGACTTTGAATCCAGGTAAATGAGATCTGAACTTCTTCAGGGTGAAGTTAACTGTGAGCAGCTCTTTCTCAGTGGTTGTGCAGTTCTTTTGTGCTTCATCAAGAGTTCTGTTGGCATAGTGAATCGCAAATGGAAGATTATCTCTCTTCTATTTTAGAACTGCTACAATGGCATAGTTTGAAGTATTTGTCATGATCTCAAATGGTAGAGACCAAACTGATGGTTGCAAGGGTCTTGAGTGATCAGATCTTTCAATTGATTGAAGGCTTGGAGAACTCTAGCATCAACAATGAAATCTGCCTCCTTGACTAGAAGCTCAGTCAGCGGTTAGACAATCTTGTCGAAATCATTAATAAATAAAATCCCACATGCCCAAGGAAGGACTGGACTTGCTTCAAATTTATAGGTGGGTCTAGATTTGAGATGATCTCCACCTTTGCAGGATCCACCTCCATGTCATATTTGGATATGACATGACCTAGCACAATCCCTTTGGTTACCATAAAATGTCTCTTCTCCTACGAGAGAACCAAGTTAACTTCTCAATATCTTTTCAGAATTGGGTCTAATTAGGATATGCATTGATTAAAACTATCACCATAGACCACGAAATCATCCATAAACACCTTGAGAAAATTACCGACCATATCTGCAAAAACTGCTAACATGCACCTCTGAAAGGTCGCAGTATCATTGCACGATCCGAATGACATCCTACAAAAGGCATATGTCTCAAATGGGTAGGTGAAGGTAGTCTTTTCTTGGTCTGCTGAGGCAATTGCAACCTAATTATATCCAAAGTATCCATCCAAGAAGCAAAAAAACTCCTTCGCAATTAATATTTCGACTATTTGGTCAATGAAGGGAAGCCGAAAATGATCCTTCTTGGTCACTAAGTTCAAGTGTTTGTAATACACACAAACACACCAAGATGTTGGAACTCTGGTTGTGATCTCCTCTCCTTTATCATTCTTTGCAATGGTGATCTATTATTTCTTTGGCGCGACATGCAAGTGAGTCGCCTATTTTGAGTCGGAGATGGGATATATGAAGCTCGTATCACACCACTTTGTAATCTCATTCATAACAACCTCTAGGAGATTCAGATTTAGTCTTCATTGAAATTCATGGGACAACTTGCTATCTTCTTCCAAGTAAATGTGATTGGAGCACAATAAAGGATTAATCCCACAGATATCGAAAATTTTCTATCATATCATCTTGTATTTTCTTTCTAGAACCTCGAGCAGATGAGATTCTTATTCCTGAGTCAGTTGGGAATAGATGATGACAATAGGAAACATGTTTGGTTCACCCTAAAGAAAGACGTACTTCATATTTTCTTGAAGTTGTTTTAGCTCTGGTGGTGTCGGAATCATCTCAATGGTAACCTTTGTGATTGTGCAGGGAATTGGTGGGGTCAGATCTATAAACTATACATTGTCCACCTTTGACGATGCAAACTCTAAATCTATTGATGCGTAAAAAGTATCAATGATAGAATCTTGTTCGAAGAAGTCTTCAATGATCTGTTCTGCCCCTGCTAAGGTCAGGTGGCCATCAATCAGTTCTTGAAGAAGATCAACATCAATGTACATATGGATGTTGTTCACATGATTTTGAGGTACCTGAAGTCATCTCCATGTGCATGACTACTTTTAAGAAAGGGACATCTCTTAATATCTCATCTTGCGCAGATGCAGACTATGAAGGATGCCCTAAGGACAGAAAGTCTACCTCAGGTTAGTAGTATTTATAAGTAGATCTTTAGTATCCCAGAAGATCAAGAAACATATAGTGGTAGAAATTATTATTACAGTGTTGATGTCAATAATGTTTTGTTAAGCTAGCCGCCAGAGCTGTCAAGGATATTTTTATAGGGTATTCCAAGGCATATAAGGGATACCGGTGTTACGATCATGTTCGTAGAAAATATTATTCTAGTGTTTATGTCACCTTCTTTGAGTCTGTGATGTACTTTTCCTCTGCAGGTGTCAAGTTCACTCCATCAAATTTTGGAGAGGAGGTTTACATGTCTCTGCCTCCTTCATCACCTCCATCACATGTTCCAATATTTCCTATAACTCCACCACAACCACCACCTCCTCCTCCTAGTCACATAGCACAGTTCTTACCACGTTTTTACATTCGCAGGTCGTCTACTGCTCGTGGGCCTCCCCAATCATCTATCATGCCTCAGGTATGTTCTATCATAATGTTTCTACTGATGGAAATGGTGAGTTGTCTCGAGAGCATGATACTATACATGACGAGTAGGTTCCTTTACATGAGGTTAGTGAGCATGTATAGGACGTTTTCGATGATCTTGAGGTGCCTATTTCATTTAGGAAATAGAGGCGTACATGCATCTCTATCCTCTTGCTTCCACTATTTCTTTGGCACACATGTCAGCAGATTTCAGGAAATTTGTTGTAGGACTATTTGTAGTGGAGATTCCACTAACCTAGTAGGAGTCTATGCAAGACAATCAGTGGCATCTTACAATGGAGAAGGAAATGGTCGCATTACAGTCATGTGAATTTTAGTCCCAGTTCCCCCCTTAGGTAGCTTTTGTCAGTTACAAGTGGGTGTTAATCATGAAACACCAAGCATACAATATAATAGATCATTATAAGGTGAGGTTTGTTGCATGAGTGTTCACCCATGCGTATGCGGTGGATTATTTGAATACCTTCTCACCGATGACCTGTCAGTCTACAGTTCAGGTTCTTGTTATTGTTGTCGTGATGCGAGATTGGCCATTGTTTCAACTTGACATCAAGGATGCATTTCTCTATGGTGATGTCCCAGAGGAAGTCTACATGCAGCAAACATCAGGGTTTGTTGTTGAGGAGGAGTGTTAGAAAGTTTGTAGACTTCACAAGGCTATCTATGGCCTTAAGAAAAGTTCAAGAGCATGGTTCGAGAAGCTCTCAGACTTGATTGAGCTGAAAAGGTTCACAAGGTCGAATATAAATCACTCGTTGTTTGTTCCGAGATCCTGGGGTGGTACAATTGTTATTGGTTTAAATTGACGCATCCACATTTGTATTTACATTTAAAATTAATAAGGATATGATTATATCTATATTACACCATATTTGACAATTTTCATCCTTTTTTTTAAAAAAAGGTTCAAACTTCATTGAAAAGCAACGATGCAGCCCACTAGGCAGAGATGAAAGTTTGTCCGACCCGCACCGAGGCGGATTTCAAAAGAAAATTGACAACAAACAGTCTAAAACCAATGGCTGGACAAACTCATCAAGAGTAGCACCTCACAAAAAGAGGATAATTTTAAAAGTATTCTCCCAAAACAGCGAGCTGGCAAACCAAGCAAGAGGGCAATTTTCATCCATAATCTTGTAAAACTTGATATCCGATAATCAGTACCGTCCCTGACTTTTCAGGGGCCCTAGGCAAAAGAAAAAAAAGGGCCCTTACAATTTTTTTTACTAAGAGCAAATTGTCCCTAGTGTGTTTACCATCAAGTATAAAATAAAATGAAAGATTATATTTTTGGAGAATAATCGACCCTTATATAATTTCACTAAATTTTTAGTTTTAACATTGAGTTGTTCAGCGAAAATTTAAATATATAAGGACCCATTTTTTAGTGAGTTGTTTCACCGAAAATTCAATTTTATAAGGACCCACTAAGAAAGATGTTATTTTATTCATAAGCTAAGAATCATATCACATATATTTTGGGCCCCTAAAGCTAATGGGACCTGGGCATTTGCACTTCAAAACTATGCCCAGGGCCGGCCCTGCCGATAATAAAACGCAAAGAGAGTTCGAATGATGGGAAAGTAACCTAAATGGGCATGCTTAGGAAATGAGATCATTGCCATAAACTATAACTAGGAAGTAATTAACTAAAGCCAACTAATACTTTGCAACAACTGTCTACAACCTTCGCGTATTGGAATTGCATTCAAAACAAAACCAAAAGAATACTAAATCGAGGAAATGACCAAGAGATCAGCTGTCCCTAATTAATGTTAATCACATCTTAAGAACACCCCCTTCACAACAGAAGCTAGAGTTGGAAGAGCAAAGGAACCTAAGAAAGGGATGCGTCTATAACCTAATCCCGCGTTTACGGCCGCCAGATTCTCGTTGCTAGGTTCAGGACGCATCACCGTCGCATACTAGGTAACTCGTTTCTCCCTACATCGATCGTTTTTGCTTTGTTTTTCGTATCGAAAATCGCCAACGACATCATTCTACAGTGAGGTTTATGCGGTTATGTTGTTGTCGACGTCGAAAATCATCGAATCACAGTCCAATAGATGAGATTTAAGGCCAGATTAGATGTTGATAGCAAGATGATCCTTATTAAGTTTACCTTAATAATAATAATTTCGTTGCAAACAGCTGCAGATTATGATAGTTTGAGGATAGATGGGGATTAGTTTGTATAGATTAAAGAAGAGTGTCCAACCACGAAGCTATGCAGACGCTTGTTTAAAGCGAAGGGGAAATTATTTAGAAAACCTTTTATAACTTCGACTTTGTTCCAAAATCCTACAAGATTAGGGTTTTTTTTCGAGGTTCGAAATTATCACAAGGCCCTCTCCAAAGCTGTATGGATAAATTCCTATAAGTATTCTTATGATCACTTGTATGTTATTTTGAAAAAAAAATGTGTGTTCGTGTGATTGATGGTGCAGTACTGTCATCTTAAATAGCAAATAGTCGTATCGTTGATCTGATATGTAGTAATATTTTTGTAAAAATATCCGGCTTTTCTAAGTATGAATAATCATAAAAATTTTATATATGGCAAAGGTTACTCATGTATGTGCACGTGGTATTTTTCTAAAGGAAAAAATACTTGTTATCACATAAAACATCATATGCAAGTTTATTTTGAAATTTATTTACATGTATTATATTATCTTATGTACAGTCATGGATAATAGTTTAATAAAACACATAACAACAAGTTTATAAATAGAATTGAATAATTTGAATATTCGTTGTTATATTCAATTATATATATTGACAAATATCATTGGTTTTGCCTTTTGGATTTCATGTAAAATAGCATACTTGTTGTCTTTTTCGTTAAATTTTGTATTAATTATTTGGTACTGTAGCAATAATTAGAAGACTAATTCTTGATAAATTCAATTGATAATCATTCTTATTTGATTCATTGCTGGAATTTTTAAGAATTAAAGATAATTTGGCATTAAATAATACTCCTTGTTCTACGTTATCATCAAAAGATATAACAACTAATCTTCAAATCATTCTTACTATAACTCAATTTTGTTGTAGTGACATTTTTTTGTATAAAACTTCATAGGAATACATATCCATATACGTTTGTGTATGTGTGTGCAACATGTATAATCATTGCAACAAAATTGATCTAAGCACAACAACAAAATAGATTTATAAAAATGTTTTATTTAGAATCTAAAGTTCAATTATCCATTGTTAAAAATATAATGACCATATTATACATAGCAAAATTATTTGTTGTTTTTGAAATTAGTGATGAATGCAATATCCGTTGTTATATCATTAGCATCACTCCATATATGAACATTATTTGTTTCCCATTTTTTGAAAGTTTTAACTAATCGTCGTTGAATTTTGTACCAAAGAACTAGCAACGATTAATTATAAGTTTGAAAAATAAGAACATATAAGTGTTGCTAAATTCACGTTCGCTAATGATATAATAGTCAAAATGATATTCATCGATAACTTCAAGTATAAAAAATAAGTTTGCAACGAATAATGTCGTCATTATATATTTAACAAAGAATGATATAGTGATGGATTTTAAAAAAGTCGTCACTATAGACTTGTTTTGTTGTAATGAAGACAACAAATAACCTAATATTTGTTGTTATATTCTTATAAGTAAATATACAATAAACAATAACTTAATATTCATTGTTATATCTCCCATAATTAAATATATAATAACGAACAATGTATGTTCATCGTTATATCTTCCATAATTAAGTATATAACAAAGAATATTATTCATTACTTTGATTCTTTAAATTCATAAAAGTATCATACTCGTTACTATATTTCTAGTAACCAATCGTATAACAATGGTTCACTGTTGGCTTTTTCTTCTAATTCATTGTTAAATTTATCAACGATTAATATGCATTTAAGTAATTAAGATAATAGATAAATCATCATTATATGAATATTTAAAACATAAGCTAACTTTGCAGGAAATAATATTCATTGTTATAAATTTAACATTGCATTTAAAATATTCATTTTCCCCACTTTTCTGGTAGTGAATGTAATCATACGTATAAACATATCAGTTATCCAAATAATTATCAATGCATAGCTTATTTATCTCTTAATAGCTGCATTAACAAAAAAAAGTCATTATACATGGTATGCCACCAGGGAGCATATTACTTGGCTACTCTCGCCTCTCTTTTTTTTTTTAAAAAGCATAGTATTTTCTAAAAGCCTCAGGAGGGAGGGGGATACATAACCTATTATCATCATGTTGTTATTCAAATTTCGTAAAAAAATAAACACTCTAAACCTAGAAGCGGTCAATTTCAGCAATTTTGAGAACATCAAATTTCGATAAGCTTGATGGATTGGATAAGAATTCCAAACTGAGTCAAAATTTGAATGATAACATCATGACAATAAGTGATCTAAATCTCCTCCATATTTTTCGCAAATATTGTGATTTTTTTAAAAGAAAAAGGACTGAAGTAGCAAAGTTGTTGCTCCGTGACAAATATATACATGGTACACATATGTAACGAATTCAAATATCTACACATGTATATTACTCAGAGTACAAGGGTTATCTCGTATATCGAATTCTTGTAGAAGCATCGATGTAAATTTTCTTAATTTATATGGCTTTCTTTTTTCCAGCGAAGAACTGAGGGAGGTATGTTCTACCATGATTTAGTTGCTTAGCACTATGAGCGTTTTTAATTCAGATCTCGAAAATTTATGCAAACGAGTTGCATGATCTGAACCTTATTAAAATCCTTTTAATTATTGGGATTTAATAAAATACACACAGGCTTCCCTGATGAAAGACATGTCGATCAAGCAGAACTTCTGCCATTGCATTGCTCTGATCACAACTTTGTTCTTCTTCGCCTTGTTCGTCGAGATCGCGTTCGTCATCACCAATGATCGCAAGGAGGTACTCGATCTCTTCTTTCAGTTCTGTTTTCGATTTTCGATCTTCAG
Source organism: Ottelia alismoides (assembly GCA_037367405.1). Classification (NCBI taxonomy): domain Eukaryota; kingdom Viridiplantae; phylum Streptophyta; class Magnoliopsida; order Alismatales; family Hydrocharitaceae; genus Ottelia; species Ottelia alismoides. The sequence continues at coordinate 1,251,511 of JAZKJV010000340.1, forward strand.
CGATTGAGTTGGACGGTGATCGTGAAAGCTCGCCATCGGACGGTCCACGAGGAATGCTAGTTTTTGTTTTGATTTGATCTGAACTTGTTTTGTGCAGATTATGCTGAGGGCTAAACGCCTGCAGGTTAATTGTCAGGTTAGTTTTTAGATTTGATTTGGATGAATGGCATTGCATCAATAAGTTAATTAATTATCTCTTAATTTTTCTGTTTATCAAACATGTAATTATCCAGACACTGAAGAAGCCTCGGGGAGCAGAAAACATTACCCGGAGGCATAATTAGCCCTTCATCCGATCTGAAGTTGCACCACTATTGGGATGATCTAGATAGAAAGGTACTGTATATTGCTAATCATATCCTTGATTGAGACTGCATATTATGTTCGAAGTATATATGCACACTGCTCAATCACCGGACCATTTAAACGTTGCGATTTTACGATCTTCAATGGTGTACATATATAGCACGAATTTCCATAGATTGTAGGGTTTTTTTTGCGCTTATTTCCATTGTGAGCAGCAGCAGCAGGGAAGCTATAAAGAGAGGAATAAGAATCGCTCACCTCCTCAGAAGAGCGAGGTACGACCGTACGAGCACTCATCTCCTAAATGAGTGGGAGAAGAACAACAACTCGCTCGGCTCTTCGGATTCTAGTTTTCAAAGCATCCGAGCTCACCTCCTCGGGTTCTTGAGCATATGGGCTCTTAACATGAATAGATAGAGTCAGTGTCATTTGGACTTTGCGATACAGTTATGCCTATACCTTCTTGCAATAACACTTGTGCCCTTTATTCTTAATTAAATTCACATTACTGCCCTTCTGTTATAATCTTTATGTCCTTGTTTACATTAACAGAAGAGGTACTGTGAATTTTGTAGGAATACAAGGGCATAAGCATTCTTGCAAAAAAAAAAAGGTAAGGACATGATTGTAATTGCATAATCTCACAAGGGACACAAATGTAATTGCATAATCTCACAAGTGTACATTGGAAGTGAAAGTGGGTTACAAGAGTTGAGGAAATTACTCGACAAAACAAGTTGTCAAAATCAATTTTAATTTCCTCGATCGTTACGAATTTGGGAAAAAAAGGTGTTTGATTTGCAATATAAATAAATATATAGTAATTGGGATTTTACACAACGCTATAAAAAAATATTCGAGAATATTGCATCACTATTATATGTGAATTGGATTATATTTTGACATTAATGTGTAGGATGCAGCAGCAGTTTCTAAGAGCCTGTTGGCAATGCCTGTGGGGATCAAACAAAAGGAAATGGTTGATAAGATCGTGAGAAAGGTATGCTCATTAATTTAATAAGATATTTATAATATAAATAAACAGTTTTTTTGGCATTTTTAGGTGTTCAAAGTTTCTAACCTATATATTTTTGATCTCCTATTTCGGCATATATTAATTGGGAACTAAAATAAAGTTCGTATGGAGCAAATTCACCGTCATGCTTTTCCATTACGACGGAGTTGTGGAGCAGTGGAGAGATTTGGATTGGAGTGCCGGTGCCATTCACATCTCGGCTGCTGATCAAACCAAATGGTAAGGTCGATTCTCGTGTAATTTTGAGTCTTAGAAGGTAGTTGTCCGAAAAATGACAATAAATCAAAGGGCTCGTTCGGTTCGGGAATAAGCAGGAATAAGGATGGGGAATAAGGAGAATAAGGGTCTATTCTTTCTTCGGCTGGAGGATATGAATAAGGAGAATAAGGGGAAATAAAGGTAGGTAAGGTGAGATAAAGATCGGAATAAGAGTGAAATAAGATGGAATGAGGAGGAATAATCGTATCATGGGAAACCGTGTCGGAAGGAGAATAGGCCCCTTATTGCAGGGCCTATTCTCCAAAAGAACAGGCCCTAGGGTTTTTCGCATATTTATGTCCCTGTCTTTTCTACAGTCATTTGTATCTCTGTATTCATACAAAATTCGTAAAGATAATACTGTGAATTTTGTAAGAATGCAGATACACAAGTGTTAAAAAAAAGTAGGAGCAAAACTATAATTGTAGAATGTCGGAAGAGTACAAGTGTAAACACATAAAAACAATAAGGGATATTTACACCCATAACCCTGAGTAGTATCGTAATTACCCCAGAAACCCTCGGTAATCACCAATTATACCGGACCCCGAATAATTGCTCTGTTTTACACATATGACCTTCCGTAAGTTTGGTCCATTAACTCAACCAGATGGCTGAGTTAATCTAACCCATCCGTGATTTAACGTTGAGATTAACCAAAATAAAAAAAGAAAAATAAAATGTGGAGAGGAGAAGGTTTGTGACGAGGAAGACGACGGACAGCGGGGGCTCCGACAGGCGGGCGGGGCCGGGCCGGACCTGGGACTTGCAGGCAGGCGACGACGGCCAGTGGGGGCTCCGAGGGGCTTGCGGGCTCCGAAGTGGGGAGAGGAGGTGGTGCAGGCAGATTCAGCAACAGGGGGAGCTTGCGGGCACCAAATTGGGAGGGGACTTGGGGTTTGACGGTACCTTAGGGCTTGGTGGAGGTAGTAGTGCCAGGCGGGGGGAGGGGAGGGAGGGGGTGTAGGCGGGTGTAGGCGGAGACCAGGGGAGGTGCTGGGCGGTGGTCCGTCGGTAGAGACTGGGGGGCATCGACTTGCAGGGGATCCGTCTTTGGGGGGGGGGGGGTTGCGACCAGAAGAGGGGCGGAGGGTGGTGGTCGGTAGGGGAGGAGGAGGTAGCCAGAGGTGGATGCTAGAGAGATCAAACGAGGAAGGAGGATGGGTGGGGTAGTCAGAGGTTGGTGCTGGATACATAATGGCATCATATTATAAATATGATGTATTTTAAAGGGTAAAATTGTAAATATATAAGAACTAAGACGGAACTTGACACATGATTATGCCATGTAAAGGTTAAACATTATTCAGGGTCTTCGGTGTAATTCGTGTTTATCGAAGGTTTCTGAGGTAATTACAATACTACTCAGGGTTATGGTTGTAAATATCCAAACAATAACTACTTGAGATATTTGTCACTTACGGCTTCCGAATTTTTCAGTAACACTTATCTTCTCAATTCTTTGTAGCTACATTTTCACCCTCATAGGGTTACAAATGTAATAACAGAGGATTTTTCGGAAGATTTCATGAACAAAGTGTAATTACAGAAATTAGCGATATAATATTTCTGGAAAATTTTAGAAAGGGCACAAGTTTACAAATCATTATTTGTTATTAACCCAGAGTAATTGTGTATTTTAGTTATGAAGTAGTGGATATTTACACTGGGACCTTTCTGAACTTTGCCAATATCGCATGAACCCCTGTTTATTCTATAATTACCTGGCAATTATTTCATAACACCAATATTGACATTTATGTGCGTGTAAAGATCAAAAATAAACAAAATATTTACAAAGGGAAAGAGGCTGCGAGAGGAGGACAGAATAGAAATATATACATTATTATTGAGGATTAATTATACCTTTTAATTGTATTTTATTCCTTGAGATATAACTTCTAAAGTTTTGACTCATTTTCATCTTAACGACAATGACATAAGTACTAATAGAGATGTTCCATAAGAGTCCACATAAAATTAAGAAACACACAAGGCACACGTGTTATTACCAAAGTTCGGAAGGATATGGGAGTAAATATCATTAAAAAGTAGGGTTTTTATGAGTTGTGCTCCTATGGGGTATTTCAATATCAGTTATGCTCCTCTCTTTTTTTGAATTATGATTTGTGCCTCTAACTTCTTGCCGTTTTATCACTTGTGCCCTTCCGTTACTTGTGTCAATAAGTTGAACCTAACCATAGTTTTTTCAAACCACGATTAAGTTAAGATGGGCATAACTGTCCAAACACTCCCCCACCTATCCTCCTCCGCCGCACACAACCTTCGACCTCCTCTTTCATCATCCTCGTCGAGCAAGGTCGACAATGGTGTTGGAGCAATAGCCCTACTAGTTGCAAGTGCTGAAGGAGAGCACAAGAACCTCAAGATCCATGCAAAAGAAGAGCTCCATCATTGCCATCTTCATTTTGCCTCAACTAATTCATCTCTGCTACGCAACCTCCAGCCTCTGCAAGAATCAAGAAGTATCTCTACTCATAAAAACAAGGAAATGGTTCGGTTCGAAGCCATTCTTGATCATCTCCTTGAATACCACCCCGACATTCCTCATCGAGGCAGAGGTGGCTGGATAGGGAGAGAGGGAGGAGTGATGAATCTCTGTTTTATCATCTTTATTCTATCATTTTGGTCTTAAAAACCCTAATTAATGCATGTAAATAGCCCTAATTTGCATAAATTAACATTCATTCTTTGTTGTATAAATATTGTTTTTAATACCAAAAATATAGAATAAAGAAAAAAAAGAAAAGGAATAAAATGTCAAAGGTATTTTATGGCCTTAAACCCGGAGACCTAGGCATCTTGATAACTAGATCGACAAGGAATAAAGTAGAGGAGATAAGGGACAACAATTCATTAAAATTCCCATTCTTCTATTTATCATTTGTTCATTTTTGAAACCTATTTTATTTTCTACTTTTTATATCTCAAATAAAGAAACTTTGTACATAAAAGTTGTAGATGATATTATATAAAAAATATAAAATTGATTTCATACAAAAATAATATACAGTGTACTTTTTATACTCAAAATAAAAATCCAAAATTCCAACTACCCAGACCCTTATCTCTCAAACAAAAACTCAAAATGTATAAAAATCAAATTTAATGGTATATAACTTTTAATAAGCTATTTAATGAAGGTGGTTTCATATTTTTTGGAATTAAGGTGTGAAAGTTAGTTTTTGGACCCCTATTGTACAATATACCTGAATAAAATATTCATTTTGTTTATTCTTTATTATTTTTATAATTTTATATTATTATAATTTTACAAATATTATTCATAATATATGTACATATTAAAACTATAAATAAATCATAAAGAAATCATTAAAATAAAATAAGTATACTAAATACATAGATGAATATACAATAACTATACTTGTATAATATACCTATCTTTATTTAAGTATAACTAAACATCATAAAAATATAATAAACATATATTTATGAATATAAAAATAAGTTATAAATATATAAAATAAGAATATAATAAAATAAAAAATACAAAATAAAAATAAAAGAATCAAAATGTAGATAAATATACCTATAAATGGAACCCTTAAAACACACTTGTAATTAACCACTTCAAAAAAATAAATAATAATATACTTTAGAAAATAATAAATAACTTTTAATTTATATCTTATATTAAATAATTTACAAGTTTTTTTGGGTTGGTTTTTCTTGGTTGGTCCATGTGGACCAACTAGGTGTCTTTGATTGTTGACCTATGTCAACTCTTCTGATTCAACCTAGCCCTTTTCAGAACTTAGTACCCATCATACTCTAGCCCTTGATACGTCGAACGAGGAAGATAGGACCCTTCACAATATCTCTTCCTTGTACATCCAGATCCACGCCTAGCCTTTTCCTAGGGAAGAACATCATCAATGCACCCGTGATCTTCCCTCGAAGATCGCACTTCACACCTTGTAGAAAAACCGCCCTTCGTCTTCCTCCATTTTTGGCTTGCTTTTGACTCATGTTTTCCCTCAATTTTGTGTCATTAAGTCTAAGCGAGGTGATAGCAGGTTTGAGTGACTCTTTTGAAGAGTGGAGTGGAGGCAAGAAGTGATCCCAGCCCCATCGCCGGAGCTCAGCTCTCGACGGTTTATCTCACAGCGTAGTGCTGCTAGAGGTTTCTTTATCGCTTTTAGACTAATTTTAGTTCTAGGATTCATTTTTATGTATTTATATTAGTGTTTATTGCGTGATTTAGCATTACTCATTCGTAGTTCACGGAGCCCCTCCCCATCGAACTCCCCGCCGTGCTCCGCATGTTTCAACCACCACCTGACCACCCCCACTTTCACATCCCTTCGCTTCTCCACATCGTGTACCACCTATCCCCCTCATATTTGTCCTAGATATGAGCATTGAGGTCCCTTCTATCGCCGCACACCGGATCTCCTCCGCTTAACTCCATCTCACCGCAAATCCACCCATTTCACCTCCAAAAAGCCCCTGGAACCTTCGTATTTCCTTGCTCATGCTAACCACATAGGTCTAGGCGTTATAGGCCCCTTCTACGGGTCAATTTTACCGAAGAAGTCTTATCCCATGTTTTTGGAGAAATCCTTCAGGGAAGGCTAGAAAACAACATTGATTTTTTAGTTACGCTTCCGATAGACATGTGGTCCATTTGCAACCTTACTTCCATCAAACGGAATGGTCCACTGGTGATCAATTGTGAATACGTTAAATCCGCAACTGTTGCCAAAATGCTGTTAGACAAGCTGGGTATTACCGAAGGTTATGAAATCAATATATCCTTTAGCAGAAACATTCCCGTTGGAAAAGGGCTTAGTTCGAGTACCGCTGATATGCTTTCAACCATTCGGGCATTACAGGAAATATTTGGATTTCTGCTACGTGAAAAAACGATCTCTGAAATCTTCACCGAAGTAGAACCGCATGATGGGTTGATGTATAAATCCTGTGTTGTCTATAATCACCGAAAAGGAGAATTGATCGAGGAACTCCTTTATATTCCAAAATACTGGGTGATTGCGATTGATTTCGGAGGTGAAGTCAATACACTTGAATACAATTCCAACCTTAATTTTACTCCTGAGATTATTCAACAATATGAAAAACTCTTAACTGACTTGCAAACAGCATTCAGGGAACAGGATGATACCAAAATTGCACAGTTGGCAACCGTTTCTACAAAACTGCATTTAGCATTTCACAACAACCAATTAAAGTCAACCGTATTCGAGAGTATTGACCAGTTTAAGCCCCTTGGCGTTATTAATACGCATAGTGGAACTTGCCTAGGTTTGGTTTATCCCAAAAAGGAATACTCATTAGCAGAAATCAATCAAATTGCATTTGATATCAGCTCGGCATATAACTTACCCGTCTTTGTTACCTCTACACTTAATCTACTCGTCTAAATGAGCTGGCTCAGCAATTTACCTCTGAAGAATGAAATCGCTTCGCAACAACTAGCAGAACCCGACCCAAACGGTATCTACTCTTGTTACGTAAACCAAACAGACTCCTACGTATTTCACGAGAAGTTCACAAAAGGTGCTCATCTCCGGAAACTGAGTGAAGTTAAGCACCATCAAATACAGTGGGAAACGCCCTACTATAATAAAGTACTGGATGCTTTTTTTGAAGGATATGACTTCACCGGTAAAACATTTCTGGACTTCGGATGTGGGGATGGCCGTTTCACCGAATTCTTAATTCGCAAAGGAGCGACTCAGATTGTATGTGTTGATTTTGACTATAATACATTAGCCTCACTGCATACGTACCGCACAGAAAATCAGCTTACCGATAAAATTGAGATTATTCATTCGGATTTTGATAACCTCCCTTTTGCGCATGATGCCTTTGATGTGATCCTCTCAATTGGTGTATTGTATTACCTAAATGAAAACTATGAAAAAGCCATTGCACATTTTCACCAGTTGCTGAAACACGATGGATTGCTCATTACAAGTGATCCGTGTATGGAAGGTTTTTTGCTTCGCACATTGCTATTTGATTCGTTGGAAGACGCCATTGACTTGTTTGAAACAAGACGTTTTAAAGAAACGAAAGAAAAGACAGACA